>OY482673.1:81419576-81805896 GCA_960531455.1 Urophora cardui
TATCACTATTATTATTATTATTATCACTATTATTATTATTATTATTATTATTATTATTATCACTATTATTATTATTATTATTATTATTATCACTATTATTATTATTATTATTATTATTATTATTATTATTATTATTATTATTATTATTATCACTATTATTATTATTATTATTATTATTATTACGTATGAATAGACTAATTGATCAATTTATATAACCGAACGGGCGCAAATGTAGATTTATCGCTTTCATCACCAACGGGTACAAATGTAGATTAATCGCTTTCATCACCAACGGGTACAAATGTAGATTAATCGCTTTCATCCCGAGCGGGTACAAACTGTGTTTTGCAGGAGAAGCTCTCAAAGTTTAAACTCGATATGAAACTTCAGTTGTATGCTAAGTATATTTTCACTTATAACTTCTGTTTGGATTGAACGATCAACACCAAAACTCGATAATATCAAAGTCAGGGTACGCTTTATATAAACCCATAAGAAAAAATAAAAATTTGCTACGTGGTTTTTCATGGCAAGCTCTCAAAGTGTTTATTCTGTAAAAACCTCGAGTTGTATTATATGTACACTTTTGCTTATAACTTTTGATTGGATTGTCCGATTGATACCAAAAACGGGACAATGTACTACGTCGACTTAGTACAGTATTGTTTGGAAGAGTCGATATAATTTCTTACTTTTGTAAAAAAATCTCAATACTTAAATAAATAAATAAAATTGTAAGTTTTGAGTATGCATTATATGAGCGTAATGTAAAGGATATTTTCATAGGATATTTTAGGTAACATTTTGTTAAAATTATTATTCATCATTGTTATTAAAAGAAAGGGTGTTCAATTCGTTTTACCGGTTGTTCAACAATTTTTTAAATACATTGCATAGTATTTTTGCAAAATTTCTACATTTAAGGAATCTAGATTTGTACCCGTTCGTATCTAAAGCCATTAATCTACATTTTTCCCCATTCGGGATGAAAGCGATTAATCTACATTTATACCCGTTCGGGAACAATTGGTCTACAATTAGTCTACATTTGTATCCGTACGGGAACAATCGGGGACTAACTGTGGACCGATTGTTCTCGAAAGAGATCAATCCGGGACAAATCTCTTTAGGGATTAATATCACATTTTTTGGCAGCCCATTTATCGGTATAGCAGAAACAGTTTTAGTATGTGTATTATAATTTGTGAGGTTTGAAAATACTTTGAACCGAACCGAACCATTTTCTTAATGGTTTTCGGTTCTGTTTTTGAATTTCAAAATATAAACGGTTCGGTTCGTGGTTCGGTTCAAAGACTGTGATATGTGCTGAATTACATTGGTCCGCAACGAAATCCTCCTTTTAGATTTGATGATTGATTTTCATGAATTTTGGGGCGAAGATTACGTAAATCATTTTGAAAAAGTCCCATCTAAGATATTAAAATTTTACAAAAAGGTTAAGGTTAATTTTTTTTCTGTACGATTTCACGAATTCTGACCCTACTATGACCAAAAATTCACTTCCCAAGTTAAAGGTTAGCTATCATAAATTTTTTGTCTTCTCTCTGTTTGCTAAGCTTTTAAAAAAAGTATCAAATTTCCATAAAGGTAAATTTATCAAAAGACAACAGCAATATATGTATGTATACATTTGAAACAAAGTCATATTTGGGCCGTTTGTGCGGAGAAGTTGAGCGAAATAAGCGACCAGAAAGCAATAACCACCAGATCGACAATGTGTGGGCCGTGCGGTAAAACGTACAAAAGAATTGCAGGAAAAATTCAAAATTTTCTAAAAATAATTCTGTGAAATTCACATTTCACTCATATGTGTCCATGTGTGTTCTTAAGTATATATGTACGTACATATCCATACATGTATTTACAAATCTGTACTCGTATGTGTTTTAGGGGAAACACAAAAGCATGCAACACTGCTTTGAGATTTGATTGCGAAGCTCATTGGCCGGAGTGAAAGGTGATTTTGTGGCGGAAAGCTGTCGCAATGTCGATTTATTGGATCATAATTCGGTTGTGGGAAAGTGCCGAATAGTAAGTAAACTTGTATACAGGAAAATGCGCAAGTCCACAGGTGAAAACACATTCCTTTGATAAAAGCGTAAATACACACATGGAAATAAATACAAAACAAACACATGATCATAAGAGAGTAAGCAGAAACAAATATAGCGTTCGTTGAGCCGTCGGCATGTACAAGAACCGTAGCAATTTTACAACAAAAGAGCGAATATGAGAGCAAAGAATGTAAATGTGGTAAAATTCCTACGATTCTTGCACTTTCCTACAGCTCAACTAACGCTATAAAAATATAATAAATCAGTGGCCAGGGTTTCCAGGTTCAAAGAATGCAAAAGCGATAGTTCAAAGGAAAATATAATAATTATTAAGAGAGCATATACGCTGAGCATCATCTTCTCCAAATTATTATTGAGCAGCATGCATATGTGTGTACATACATATGTACATATAGCCTTGAAAATTATTTCTACACAGATATTTTATATTTAGATTTTTGGAAATATGAGATTTAAACGAACACTTCGCAGTTTTTTTATAGATGTATGTATATACACACGTACATATGTTTCTGTCTTCAAATATAAAGTAGAATATATTTATTTTATTAGTTTCCTTACAATTTTTAGTCAGAAAGTAAATATTTGCAAACAACTTTTTTGCGTTTTGTGATTCATACAAAATGCAAATTTTACACTTTGTTATAATAAACACTATATCTACTTATGTATATGTAGGAACATAGTAAGCACATATCGAGCCCTAACCGCCAATTAAGTGTATCCAATAAAATTATTGATTTTAGCTATTTTGTGGAAATGAATAATTCATTATCACACGAAGCGACTCTCTAAATATCATAGCTGTGGAATGTGTCGTTTCGAAGTTGGAAACTAAATAAATTTAAAGGCTACATAATACATACATAGAAACCGTATGCAAAGTTTAAAAAAAAAACTTCTCCTGTAAAATTTACTTTTTGGTGGATACACGTACATAAATGGTAGTTAGGGCCAAGACCGTATTAAGGGGGGGGGGGGGGGGAGGCTGGGTTTTGGGTGTTTGAACCCCCACGAAATTCTGGTAGATAAATTTTACTTCTATCATATTCAAAGCTATATGTTGAAAACACTACTTTACAAATAATTAATTTGAGAAAATACCAAGAACTTCAGGTGTAGGGGAGGGCTGGCATGAACCTGCTGAGGTCAAAAACCATTTTTTTATGGTTAGGGTTTTTTTGGAATGAAAAATTATTTTCGCTGAAGTTACAAATACCCGCAAACCGTATCTACTCCGTTCGAAAGTCTAACGACATACCACTTATAACTTAAATTATGTTACATACATTTTCTAAAATTTTAGCATATTTTCTTATAACTGGATAAAGTCATTGCATGGCTGAAAATTCATTACTCGGGTTAAATACATTTTGTCTGTTTTTCGAAAGATCCCATATATGGGATGTGTGCGTGGGTATAGTCCGATTTCACCAATTTTCAATACTAACTTTTCAAAGTCAACAATTTATTGATTTTTTGCGATTATTGAAAAAATTTGGTTTTTATTGGCGGTTTTATAAGAAGTTGTAAAAATCAGGAAAGTTTTATTATTTTTAAAATTATTCTGTTTTATTGCAAACATTTTAAGCGTAATATTAATAAATAATAGCTTAAAAAACTAAAAAATACGCTTTAATCTTAAAAATCGTACTAAAAATTGAGAAATAATTTAATTAGAAACAAAATGATGAACAAAAATATAAGTATTTAAGGAAAAGCGTGGGGTGCTCAGTATGTCAAAAAATATTTAAAATCGGTGTTTTTTTACTAATAATATTATTTTGACTTTTTTGAGATTTCATATATCGTACTCTTTAATTTCGCAACTAGGTATATTTTTGTACTAGTTGTACGAATCGAATATTTTCATGTTCAAATATTATTGAGCACCCCCACGCTTTTCCTTAAATACTTATATTTTCGTTCATCATTTTGTTTCTAATTAAATTATTTCTCAATTTTTAGTACGATTTTTAAGATTAAAGCGTGTTTTTTAGTTTTTTAAGCTATTATTTATTTTTGACTTTTTAGTGAAATTTTTCATTAAACGATGTTTTATGCGGACGCAAGAATAAAAGTAAAAAGAAGTCTGATGAGATGTGGTGTTCTCCGAAATAGATCTACATACATATGTATTTATAACTTCTACCAAAAATCCCAATATGCAGTGAAGTAAACTAGCTTATTATGCAATATTTTCCAAACCCTTTTATTCAAGGTTTTCCAAACTAGTTTGGAAATACAAAATTTCCCAAACGTTTTGTTATATTTCACAATCAGAAAGTGAAGAGAAGTTGAGGTGAACAGGCCCGACGAGAGGGGGGCGCTGAGGGGGTCAATTGCCCCGGGCCCGGGCTTTAGAGGGCCCGGGAATCTCAAAATGATTTCCAAGTTTTTGCTTACAGAAAATAAACGAACAACACCTTTAATCACCTTTCGTAGATAGCAATCATTTTAAATTTCAACAAATTTTATAAATCTCTTAAAGTGTCTGCACCCCACTTAAGGAATTGTTGGTTTTTGGCGTCGAATTTGCAGCATAAATTTGAATTCGTTTTCTGTTGCAACAGAAAAATTCGGTATGATGCAAATTCTTATACAGCGATATGGGTATATCCTGGGCGTTTCGGACGGTATGTTCGCACGATTTTTTGAACTTTTGAGGCAGAAATATCGCGAAATATTGTATCGTTTTATGATAAAAGGAAAGATTTAGGCCACAGCTAATGATTAAAGTATGTTAGCGACAGAAATTTAGTTTAATGCCTCTGTTTTAGCCACTTAAACTGCGTTCCGGACGCTACAAAAACACGTCCATTTTTTTTTTTTTTTGAGTGGCTAAAACAGAAGCCTGGCATAGCAGGCGAGCACTCTACCCACTGCACCACAGCGGCCATGTATAGATAAATTAAAGTTCGTAACTATATATTCATTGAATTTTCATTTTGAGAATTTGTTCATTTAGTATGGGGGCCCTTAGTTATTTTGACCCCGGGCCCGGATTTTCTCTCGGCGGCCCTGGAGGTGAAGCATATCGACGGCTGAGAATAAGATCGCCCTATTTCAAAAATTGTTTCAAAAACGCCCTATTTGAAAAATTGTTTCAATAACGTCCTATTTCAGATTTTGCTTCAAGAACGCCCTATTTGAAAAATTATTTCAATAACGTCCTATTTCAGATTTTGCTTCAAAAACGCCCTATTTCAGAGAAAATTCCATATATATTTCTCTGAAATAGGGCGTTTTTGAATAATTGTCTGAAATAGGACGTTATTGAAACAATTTTTCAAATAGGGCGTTCTTGAAGCAAAATCTGAAATAGGACGTTATTCAAAAAATTTTTGGAATAGGGCGTTTTTGAAACAATTTTTGGAATAGGGTGATCTTATCCTCAGCCGTCGATTTGAAAAGAACAAAAAAAAAAGAAACCTGATTGAATAAATTCGAATTTAGACAATAAAGCTCCGAATACGTTTGTAGCGTAATGGTGAGGTATGCTGCCTAGGGAGCAAGGAGCTCAGGTTCGAGTCCCGAGTGGCGCATTTTATTTTTTTTTTATTTTTTTTTTTTATTTTTTTATTTTTAGAGAAATTTTTTTCACCTCACGTTTACAAAACATTGTACAAAAATGTAATTAGGGTTCCTTTTCGTTGATTCAGAACTTACTATTAAATGAATTACAAACAAAACCAGTTCTTGCTTTGCATACATATGTATGTACATGCGATTGTTTTTATTGCAAACACAACAACGACAAAACAGAAAGCTTGTTACACAAAACCAGTTCTTGCTCTGCATACGTATGTATGTACATTGCACATGCGGTTGATTTCATTGCAAATACAACAAACCCAAAACAGAAAGCTTCAAGCTTTATTTTTGAGTGAATTTATGCATTGAGTTTATCGCCATCGCTGTGAGCGATCGCTGGCTGTTGTGCGTTAGTTCGCTCGCTATTTGAGTGGTTATACGTTTTTCTTTGAACATTTGTTTGTGATTTGAGAAGAGTGTATTTTTGAGCGTTCGTGAGTGAGTTTTTCCGTACCCTGCAAGCTTGTTACTTATTGGCCTGTATACGGGAGTGAATTGAAATTCATAGAGGCTATTTTGAAGAAAGGTAACATAAAAGCCGCAGTGAAGCATAAAATATAATGTTGAATGTCCTACTATACAGGGATGGGCGGTTTTGAATAAATTTTTATTCAAATAAAAAATAAATTTTTATTCTTCATTCTCATATCCCTGAATAAAGAATAAATTTTTATTCTTCATTCCGGCGCGCTTGAATAAAGAATAATTTTTTATTCTTTATTCTGATACCCTTGAATAAAGAATAAAAATTTATTCTTCATTCTGATACCCTTGAATAAAAAATAAATTTTTATTCATTTTGGTGCCCTTGAATAAAGAATAATTTTTTATTCTTCATTTTGATACCCTTGAATAAAGAATAAAAATTTATTCTTCATTCTGATACCCTTGAATAAAAAATAAATTTTTATTCTTCATTCTGATGCCCTTGAATAAAAAATAATTTTTTATTCTTCATCCGAAATTGGTTGAATAAAAAATAAAATTTTATTTTTCATTCAGATAATTTTGAATAAAGAATAAATTTTTATTCACGTTATTCAAATTATTCTTGCAGGTCACACAAGTAAATGATTTTGCGAATATTTTTCTGAATACGAACCAAGTATTTTCCCGAGCCCCAACCGAATATTTTTCCGAATACTTTCCCGAATCCGAACCCAAATACTCAACCGAATATTTTTCTGAATCCGAACCGAATATTTTACCGAATACTTTCCCGAATCCGAACCGAATATTCTCCCAAATCCGAACCCGAATACTTTCCCGATTCCGAACCGAATACTTTCCCGAGTCTGAACCGAATACTTTTCCGGTTTCGAACCGAATACTTTTTCCGGGTTCGAACCGAATACTTTTCAGGGTTCGAACCGAATACTTTTCCAGGTTCGAACCGAATACCTTTCTGAGTTCGAACCGAATACTTTTCCGGGTCCGAACCGAATACTTTTCCGAGTTCGAACCGAATACTTTTATGAGTCCGAACCGATTACTGTACCGAGTCCGGGACCCGCTGGCTCTGTAATTAACGAAGTTATGGTAAAAATGAAAATGTCCTTGTATTTGAATAGAACGGCGCCAAATTTCATTAAAAACCGATGACCAGAACATGACAACAAGAAACTACATACTTCTTTTGCTTATACATACAATGTACATATGTAAATATGTATGTACTGTATGCATATTCGTTTGCATTTTAATTTTTACCATAACTTCGTTAATTACAGCTGGTAATCGGTTCGGACCCGGAAAAGTATTCGGTTCGAACCCGGAAAAGTATTCGGTTCGAACTCGGAAAAAGTATTCGGTTCGAACCCGGAAAAGTATTCGGTTCGAACCCTGAAAAGTATTCGGTTCGGACCCGGGAAAGTATTCGGTTCGAACTCGGAAAAAGTATTCGGTTCGAACCCGGAAAAGTATTCGGTTCAGACTCGGGAAAGTATTCGGTTCGGAATCGGGAAAGTATTCGGATTCGGATTTGGGAGAATATTCGGTTCGGATTCGGGAAAGTATTCGGTAAAATATTCGGTTCGGATTCAGAAAAATATTCGGTTGAGTATTTGGGTTCGGATTCGGGAAAGTATTCGGAAAAATATTCGGTTGGGGCTCGGGAAAATACTTGGTTCGTATTCAGAAGAATATTCGCAAAATCATTTACTTGTGTGACCTGCAAGAATAATTTGAATAACGTGAATAAAAATTTATTCTTTATTCAAAATTATCTGAATGAAAAATAAAATTTTATTTTTTATTCAACCAATTTCGGATGAAGAATAAAAAATTATTCTTTATTCAAGGGCATCAGAATGAAGAATAAAAATTTATTTTTTATTCAAGGGTATCAGAATGAAGAATAAATTTTTATTCTTTATTCAAGGGTATCAAAATGAAGAATAAAAAATTATTCTTTATTCAAGGGCACCAAAATGAAGAATAAAAATTTATTTTTTATTCAAGGGTATCAGAATGAAGAATAAATTTTTATTCTTTATTCAAGGGTATCAGAATAAGGAATAAAAAATTATTCTTTATTCAAGCGCGCCGGAATGAAGAATAAAAATTTATTCTTTATTCAAGGATATGAGAATGAAGAATAAAAATTTATTTTTATTTTTTCGTTATTGAATTATTCAAATTTTGAATAATGCCCATCCCTGCTACTATATGATGCCGTTGGGCTGTTGATGTCATGTTTCGAATCCGGAGGAGAATAGAAATAATAGAGAGAACACAAAAAAGTGAATGTTTGAAAGATATAATAATTTAGTTAAATGTTGCAACTTTTAGGATGGGATGAAGTTACATACATACATACATACATACAGGTGAAGCTAAAAAGTGTGTTAAAAAGATTCGATGAATACTTTATTTTTGGCGATTTTTTTCCAAATGAAACAAAAAGGATGTTTTATGGTCGAAAAACTCAGTTAGGTGACCCAACTATATGAAAACGACTTCACAGATCAAAGGACTTTAGAGGGAAATATAAAGCTTCCCAAGCAGTGTTTGCCATCATAACATCAACAGTCTAAAAAAATAAACTGTTGCTGTTCTCATAATGCTTTGAGAACTTTTGAATTTCGATTTCCTTTGAAAATATCTGAAGTCGAAGCACATAACAGTCGAATATATTTGTTTATTTATTTGTGCTGTTGCTTTAATGTGTAATTTCAAACAGATCAGTCGACAGCAAAGCACCGAAAACAGAATTTTAGTTTTCAGTGCGGCTTTTTAAAATTGTTTTTTTTTTTGTACATTAGAATTTCGATTGTGTTCCCATAAATTAAAAAAAAACAACAACAGTGCTGTAAAAAATCAGAATTATTTTTTATACTTCTGCTGCGCTGTTTATTTTTTAATTTTCAAATGAAAATGAAATTCAATGGATTTGAAAAAAAAGTTGAAAATAATTTCAAACTCTGCTCAAAATACTAAAATACTGACATATCTATCAATTTTAAAAATCGGATGTCAAATAAGAAAGTTGCAAAAAAACCAGTTAGAGTCTCAACATAAGCTAAAAATCTTGGGGCGGACTTTTATTGCTGAAAACAGCTGGGTAATCTAACCGAGTTTTTCGTCCATAAAATATTATTATTTTTTCACTTGGATAAATTTACCAAAAATAAAGTATTCATCGTGTTTGCAATAGAACAGTCTAATGAATAAAAGTTTCCTGATTTTTAAAACTTCTTATAAAACCCTAATTCGAAAATCAAAAGTTTTGTAAAAAAAATTTTTCTTCTAAAGAGCACTTTAGAAACCAGACTTTTTTTTTATTATTTTTGTTTAGTGCACGAAATAGGTTATATATTTTTCTCAAAAACAAAAAAAAATCTACAACGATGAGACCCCCCACGAAAAAAATTCTTGGCTACGGCCCTGGTTAGGGCATGATAATACTTTAATAATGTAATACTTTAGCTGACATGAGCTGCTGTCACATTTTTTTGAAAATCTGTAACCGGGGTAATATCGACCTCCACTATTGCGGCTTTACCAGGATTTGGGTATTGGCCCAGTGTATAGTAGCCAGTTTTAAAGCGACTTTGTCGCATAATTTAATATCCATATACATATGTTCATACAACTTTGTGCGCAACGCGGAAAGTAGAAAGAGTATGTCAGAATGAATGCTTTGACACCACTTTCAAATTGTTTTTTTTCACGAAAACAAAATCGAATAAAAATTAACTCCCAAAAACCGTTTATTTGCCGAAAGATCATATAAAATCATAAATTTATAAATATCATACAATACAAATGAATGTGGATTATATTTTATTATCGGCTGATCCCCAAACCGCAACAAAACTTGAGTTTTGCCCAACTTTCTGCGTTGCTTTTGTGTTACTTTACTTTGGATTTGCTTAAATTTCGTATACAAGCATTTGCTCATCTCAGCTGTCAAAAAGCAGCTGTAAGAAAAGTTGTATCAGACATCACCTTTAGCATTACTTGTAGATAAAACAACTCGCGGTATTTTTAACCAGTAAATAAAGTTCATTTCCAATGGCTTAGATATATGCTTGAAGCGATTATTCCCTTTATTCCATGGAACATTTTGAGATTTTTCGTACATACATGGGCTCACTTACCTAGATTTCGCTTTCGTTAGAAGTTCAATTTGTTCTTGAAAATCTGTGATAATTTCGTTGTGCTTTTTCTTTAAAAGAATAGCAGTTTCTTCGGATTCGAGGTGCACATCCTCAAGCATTTTGCGTAGCTTCAACAATTCAGCATCACGCTTACGATTTGCCTCGAACTAAAAAAGTTAGGGGAATTTTAAAAAAAGGTACAATTTAATAACTTAAATCGGGTTTTGATTTATTTTTAAATTAAGTCGACTAAATTTGTTTTACCCACCTGATGCTCCGCGCCACCTTCGGCCTCCTCCAGGCGTTCGGACATCTGAATGACCTGCACGCTCAGATCGGCCTTCTCACGCTCTATCTGAAATAAGAAATATTGTGGTGATTAGTGCCGATTGAAGAATCAGGGATTTTAGTTGGTTGAAGTGATTTAGTAATTTCTAATTATCCATCCATCCAAATATCTCGGCTTAGTTGGCTGCAACCAACTTTTTTTTATATAATTTACCAGATACTGTGAACTAGGGCTCTTAAAATTATTCCACTATTCGAATATTCGGTTAATCGATTCATAACTGTTCACTTGCAAAAAAGTCGGTTGCAAATAGTCACCTGCCTTCAATTATTCGAATAATTGCTTTGCTTCGACTAATCGAGTAATGTAGCAAATCGAATTTCAAAAAATCGAATTTTCATTGAAAAATTTTTAGACAGATATAGGGTTGCCAGATACCTTTCCCAAAAAAATCAGTACATTGCCTTCCAAAAAAAAAACAATATATGCGGAGAAAATCGTCTTTATTACTGGCATTTTGTTTTTGTTTCCGTATCGTTAACTGTCAATCATGTTTCTACAACTTTTAACGTTCGCGTTGCTTCCTCCTTCCTAAGTGTTTCATGGTTATGCCGTGGTTATGCTTACGAGCAAAATACCGATGAAATTCGGACACATTTTCGTCGGTGAGAAGTGGTTACGCTTAAATCGATGATTAGAGCGCACATACACAACATAACACATTATTACCCCGAAACCTGGGTGAAACAACAAACAACAATTTGATCGATGTGAGAGTCGGAAAATTCTCTCACTCGTCGGAGTGCACAACAACAATTACACGTTGCTCGTCGGGTATTGTCGTAAGTAGGGATGGGCCTATTCGAATAAAAATTATTCGAATAAAAAATCCTTTTACTCGAAAGGTATTCGTAATTCGAATAATTTATTCGTATATTCGAATAAATACTATTCGAATAGTACTATTCGAATATCACTATTCGAATACCACTATTCGTGAATAGCTATTGAATGTATGTATGTATGCGTTTGCTTTTGCAGGAAGCAAATATTCGATGCAATTCCAAGTCGTTTTGGAATTTTATCAAAGCGAACAAGTCTACTTCAAGTATTCCTTCTACGCTATCTTATAATAATAATTCTGCTAGCTCCCCTGAAGATGCTGTGAATCTCTTTGCCGAACATTTCCGGGCCAGTTTCGCGCCCGATTCAGCTTCCGGTGGTGGTCCTGCTGCCACTTATTCACCAACCTCTTCGGTTTCCTTCGGAAAGATTTCAGTCTCCGATAGAGATGTTGAGAAAGTCTTGTTCTCTCTGAAGTCTTCAACACGTATAATAATAATAATAATAATAATAATAATAATAATAATAATAATAATAATAATAATAATAATAGTAATAATTGAATAAATCGTCCTGGACCCAATTGGTGCTCAGGAGGACGCTGTGGCTGGATAATCGCAAGTGATTTAAAGAAGACAAAGGGAAAGCGCGCTGACCGGCAGAAAAGTAATTTTCGTTGAGTCAACGGCTTTATACATATGTATCTATGTGTACATACATATTGCAATACATATGCGTATGTATAGGTGCATATGCATTAGGGGTGGTCGAAATATTTAGACTCGTGGTCTAAACATGCCGGCCCCCTTGCGACAAGCAAATGTCTAAATAATGTTATCAGAATGGAAATTATGCCACAGAGATAAGCTCCTTTTGATGTATTGGAAGTTTAGACCTAATTAGGACATAAACGTGGATATGTACGTGGCTATTGGTGTTTGCATTTATTGATTTGTATGGAATTTTATACTGAATTTATGTATATATAATTCGTTAGCATTAATATATGCATGTGTACACACATTTTTTTGATTTTAGTTTGGGGGTGGCTGGTTGAATGAGTGGAAAAGCTGGATGTAGATTTTTCAGCGTTTTCCTTTTGATCACTAACGAATATCGTATCGGCGTTTGTGAGCCTCTTGAGGCACACTTCGATTTTATATTTTAATTGTCTTGTATTTCCATGTATGGCTAGTGGATTAGTGGAAAAGCTGAATGGAGATTTTCAGCGTTTTCCTTTTTATCACTAACGAATATAGTAATGGTTACGGCTACGGAAATTTGCGTAATTTTAGTGTTTTGGCAACACTGGACTGAAATTAATTTGAGAAAACTCTCCACAATACGTCGCGCTGCCACCTGGATTTATTTGTATTGAATTTGTGAGTTCATATGGTGGATGCAAATAATGAGCATTGGACAACAATCGATTCTTTGTTTTTTGTGGAAGCGCTAAAATTTAAATTTTAATTTCCATAATTTTGTCCCCCTCCCCCTTTTTTTGTAAATATTTATTTGTCGAATGAGGGGGCGCATGTAACTGCATATAATTATTGTGTAATGGCACCCCACATGCATAATGTGTGAAAGAGTTAATGTGGTATACATCAAAAAACACTGACAGCGAGGAAGAAACAAATCGAACCAACAGGTACCCTTCATGGTAAACAGCGTTGAAATTTTACGATTTTATAGCCATTGGACTCTTTTCCGAATCATCATATCTATAAGCGTGTAGATAAATGTGCACCCTTTTTTCTAAATATGAATGCATTTATATACTACGTATTTATCTGAATTATTATCTCTTTAAAAAATGTTGTTCGTAACGTGTTTTTTGCAAAAGGAGGCAAACAAACAAGAGTTTGACGATTTTTTCGCAAAAATTACGGTTATTCTCCAAAAAAGTCGGCAACGCTCGTCACCACACTTGTCAAATGTAGGGCAACACTGTTTCAGAAAGGTATGCCACCACACTTGTAAAACTGTAAGGCAACACAGTTTGAAGGTCCCCACAGCTGCGAAATGTATGTCAGCAGTTTGAGCGCCACTGATCGCTGTGATTTCAGTCCCTGCACCAGTGTAGCCATTCTCGTATTATTTTTGTTCCATTTCCGAATTTGAAATGAAAATGAAAATTTGTTTGTTGGCAATATAGGAAAATGTATTGTGATGTTGTGTGGGTTGATACCGCTAAGAATTTAAAATACCCTATGCCTAATATGAATACAAAATAAGAAATATGCAACCTATAAACATGTTTTTAATATTGACAAAATCTCGCACAATTTTGGACCTTGAAAGTGGCTACACGGCCTGCGCTTTGTTGTGGAGATTTTCGCGTGAGGTTTGTGTCATTGCTAATGCCGAAGTAATTCGCCGCGAACACAAATACCTCAGTGGCTGCCAAATATTTGAAATTTCGTAGTAAATATAGTAGAATGAGGGCATTCTACTATGGTGAAATTGTCAATGAGTTTGTTTTGAATTGGCAACCTCATTGAGAATGAATTTGGAATGACTAATGGAATTGTCAATGAGTGGAGAGTAGATCTCCACTCTATTTCCGGTTTGAAACGAAACAACATGTGGAGTACTATTTTTTTCAATGTGACAAATTGTAAAATTGTAACAAAGGAGACTATTAAATTGGCCAGCATGGGCCACCAATGGATGGCAAATTAGCGTAGCGGAATTTATCATACATAACGAATGTTAGCGCCGCCTCAGATATGTGTACTGGACAATATGGTAGTTAACGTGGTAAATGTGGTGATATGGATATATGTATATTGTGCTGGAGGCGCTGGTGGCGCTCATGCAGGCAACAATGCACGTAAAAATCCGGGACGACTATCAAAGTCTCACACGTATGTACATAGCTGCTCTTGGCACCCATTGTTCCACTCAAGAATGTCAAATATGTACATATATAGTATATATGTATGCTAGGGTGTTGGCCGCAATAAGACTGTTCGGTGCGCTGATAATTTGTACAAATTTTCCTGAAATTTTGTCGAATGGTGTTCGGCACTGCGAGGAGAAAGCGCAATTTTACATTTGATCTGAAGAGAAAGTTGCAAGTTTTTGCGGAGTCCTTTGACTCAGCAAAGATTTGCAGCGTGCCGAACAGGACTAATGTAAATCTTGATATCGCGTCCTCTTCGATATGTCGGGTGTGTGATACAGCCGGTGCTCCCATCTGTAGTGCTGATGAGCTTACTCCTCTAGCCCTGGGTCTTCGATGGAGTCAAGAGAGCAAAACGGGAGCTTGGTTTCAAACGAGCTGATATTACACGAAAAGTGCGAGTGGTTTTTATCCGAGATTTGTGGCAATGATGTGTCTTTGCGGTTCTTCAACTTAATTATAGTAGCATGGGAAATGTTTCGTCCAGACAGCCCGCATAGAAATTCCTCACATATGTGTACGTATGTATGTATGTATTCTGTCGTTCATATTATTTACCTTTACTGATAGTTTCTCCCTTATGAAATACGTACATTTTTGGAGATAAGTGACGATGTGGTTTGTGTCCAGACGTCCAACACAGCAATCTAGTTTGCTAAATCCATGTACGCATGCATACAAATGTACCATATAAAGTTCAGATGGATCACAAAAGGATTGATAGACTAGCACATTTCAGCGGAATATCAATGGAACTCGTGAGTGCTCCTTACTTTGACATGTGTATATTTATGTATTTAGGTATTATTTATATGTGTATTGTTATTCATATATTTTAAATTTCAGCTTCTTTTATGTATTTTCAGATGCCTGTTAATAACCGGTCCTTCCGGTTGATTCAAATTTAAATTCAAATTTAACGATTTTTTTCGCGATATGTATATTCAAATTTAAATTCACTTTGACAGTTTTTTTTTGTAGTGGCTATTCAAATTTAGTGCACATAGATTTCAACGTACATTCAAATTTAAATTTTGGTGCAACGATTATTTTCTCGTCCGTCCGCGATTATTTAAATATAACGTCCGCTTATCTAATTCCAAATTTTTCCGTGATGTCAGTATTTCCGTCCGATTTAAATTTTGGTTTAAATGTTTTGCTAACGTCCATCTGACTTTAACGTACATTCAAAATTCATATTCAAATTTCAACGACATTTTCCCTCGGTTTGCATTTATTTAAATTTAACTGATGCCTGGCCTCTTGAATTTGGATTTTCGGGTTATTTTGAATTTTCGAATTTTTGAACGGTCCGTCCGTGGCATCCGGCTAAACCGGATGTTGTTTTAGTATGATTTTTCTCGTTATTTTCAAAAAAGGCATGATATGAATTTTTTCTGTTTATGGCGCAGGACAGCAATGTAGGCAAGAACCCCGCCCAGCCGACAATGACTAGCCACAGTGCAACCCTAGATCATGCCGACCGCCATGCATTGCTGCTCCACTCGATTGTAGATCGTAATCGAGGTCGAAAGCTGTACCATACATCTGTTATGGTACAGCTTTCGACCTCGATTACGATCTACAGTCGAGTGGAGCAGCAATGCATGGCGGTCGGCATGATCTAGGGTTGCACTGTGGCTAGTCATTGTCGGCTGGGCGGGGTTCTTGCCTACATTGCTGTCCTGCGCCATAAACAGAAAAATTTCATATCATGCCTTTTCAAACCAATAACGAGAAAATCACACGAAAACAGCATCCGGTTTGGCCGGATGCCACGGACGGACCGTTGAAAAATTCAAATATTCAAAAGATAACCCGAAAAAAAATCAAATTCAAGAGGCCAGGCATCAGTTAAATTTAAATAAATACAAACCGAGGGAAAATGTCGTTAAAATTTGAATATGAATTTTGAATGTACGTTAAAGTCAGACGGACGTTAGCAAAACATTTGAACCAAAATTTAAATCGGACGGAAATACTGACATCAACGGAAAAATTTGAAAATAGATAATCGGACGTTATATTTAAATAATCGCGGACGGAAGAGAAAAGATTTAGAAATTTAAATTTGAATATACGTTGAAATCGATGCGTATTTAATTTGAATAAACACAAAAAAAAACTGTCAAAGTGAATTTGAATTTGAATATATATATCGCGAGAAAAAAAAAATCGTTAACTTTGATTTTAAATTTGAATCAACCGGAACGACCGGTTATTAACGGGCACCTGAAAATACATAAAAAAGCTGAAATTTAAAATATATGAACAATCAAAAAAAAGTTAAAGGCCGAACTCACAAGGGGGTGGCGTTGCTGATGTTGTTGCAGCGCCGGTGCGTTTTTGTCCCACCCTAATCCATGGTTACTGTCGCACCCGAATACCAGTAACCCCTTACCTGTGGTGCGCCGCTGGTGTTGTTGCAGCGCTGGTGCTTTTCGACCCACCCTCATCCATGGCCATCGGTGCACCTACTTGTGATGACCCCATATTATTATGCGCCGCCGGTGTTGTTGCAGCGTCGGTGCTTTTCGACCCACCCTCATCCATGGCCATCGGTGCACCTTAAATTCGATGACCCCATAATTATTATGCGCCGCTGGTGTTGTTGCAGCGCCGGTGCTTATCTACCCACCCTCATCCTTGGTCATCAGTGCACCTATATTTCGATGACCCCATTCCTGAAAACCCTATGCCTTTTAAATAAGGGTAATCAGCATTCCCATTTTAAATTTTTGACAATTTATTTGGAATTCATTTCCCCTTTTCTTATAGCCTACGTCTATTTTTTTTCTGCGTTTAGCATATTAGGGCGCCCTTTCTAATAAACTAGTATTAAATAACAATATTGTGGCAAGCTTGATAATACTCGATTAAACCATCAATCAAAAGGAAAGGAAACTAAAGAACAATTGTAGGGGACTCAAAACACCGGCCCTTGTGTAAGCTTATAAATGAACTATAAAAGGTGTTATTGCAATAAGCTTACAATATACAATTGTTCTGAAGTCCTATTACATTTCGCTTACTCCCCGTCCTGCTGGGAATCTACATAATTATGCACATACGTGCGTCAATTCAAATGATGAAAATTTAAAAGGAAAAAAATTGAAATATACAAAATAATAAAAATAGCTTACGACCTAGGCTCCGGTGACTGGTACTGATGCTACTGCTGTCAATGTGCTGTTGGTGATGCCGCTACTGTAGTAACCGTGACCCTGGTGTTGCTGCTGCAGTGCTGATAATTTTTTTTTTTTGATTAATTTTACTTTATTTATTATAAAAAAATTTTTTTTTTTTTGAGTTTTTGTTTGGAATTTGGTAGCTTTTAGGCAAGCTTTATCAGTTCTCTTAAATATTTGTTTAATTTTGCGATTTGTTCATAATTGTTTATCGTCGGAGTTTCGGTTTGATTATTAGGGCTGTCGGTTATCTCCGCATTTCAGTGATCGTATCCTTGTTTTTTTTGTATGTGGTTCAAATAGAATATACGCTCAAATGTTGCCTCATCACATAGATATTCGTGTAAAACTAACATTTATACACATTTATATCAAAATTTTTTTTTTTCCTTTTTTTTTTTTTTTTGTTTTCTCGCAACGAAATTTGTCAGAGTAATATCACATTTTCTCTCACTAGGATCTTTTTTATATACAAATAATCATTTTATTGACTGTTTACTTTTTTATATGCATATATTTGCTTTGACATTGTGTTAGCAATAAAGTAAAGAACCACGAAATTAGTTAATTTTGCTTGATTTCTATGTTTTACTTCCATTTTTAACTTTGGTAATTATCTAGTTTACGGTGCAACGACTAAATTAGTTCCTTCTTTGAAAAGAGGGGAATCAATCTACGCATTTCGATCTCAGGAACACGAATCAGAAGGCGGAGCTTAACTTTTTTTTTATTTCAATAAGAAGTTATTAACAAAAACATTGACACATTTTGCTTGCCGCAAAAAAAACCACGAATACACACAATTTTGCATTAGTCAGGGAACTTATGATATTTAAAAATTGAAGTATATACATATATATGTACATAGGTTACACGTGTATAGCGACTAAAGTGTGCTATTATAGCAGATCATTAACCATTGTTTATCATATTAATGGTCGGAGTGACAAGTCACTTTGAAATTCCGCGATCTCCACTTCTAGCAAAGAGATTTTTAAGTTTTCAACTTTTTATTTTATTTATTTTTTTGTTATAAATACTAAATAGTATTTAGTATGAGCGGTGCTACCACTTATTAATTACGCTCGTTCACTTTCTCGCCCAACTCGTTTACGCACGATTTTGACACAACCGATTCGTTCGCATTCCCGTACTCAATATTCAAATTTCAGAATATGTATTTTGGTTCTTTGGGAGTTGGGGAGGCCTAAGCCTCAATTCATTTGGCTTCTTCAGAAGCGTTAGGAACTTCTGGGGCTCCCAATAGAGCTAGGTTTAAGATTCTGTGGCTTCTGTAATGAAGCGGGTTAATTTGGGGATTTATAGTGGAATTCGATTACTCGTTCAGGTTTTACTATGGGGAGTAACGATAGGTCGTGAATATTGTGTACACAATTTCGAATGTGTAACTTTGTCGGTATGTTTGTACAACTTGCGTGTTTCTTTCGTAGATTTGGAAAAGTATGGTGTGGTGTACAACTTGCGTGTACATATTTACATATGTTTGGAGCATAGCGGGTATAATTTTGGTTGCTTTTCTGGATAGCGTGTAAATCCTATGTATGTATGAATATATGTACATATGTATTTATTGGTCGATATGCATGATTTTGTATTTGCTTGCGTAGAGTAGTAGGGAATTTTGTACAACTGGAGTGTACGTACATATGTTTGATTATATTGAATTGTTTGTAATTCCTTTGTTGGTGAACACAGAAGAGTGTGATGTGTACAACTTGCGTGTACGGATATATGTTTGAGATGAAATATTTCGATGTTAAGTACATGTTAGCGTGTTTTACTTTTGCGTCAGCTCTTCGGGGGACCTGTTTGAAGTGAGTTGGTATGTAAGGGTACCAACTGCTGGGCAATTTTGTACAATTGTTATGTACATTGGTTTGTTGACGTAGGTCAGTAGTAGTATATTAGGGAAGTGGCATGAATGTACATATGCAGATCTATTTTAATTATGTCGAGAGGTTATTTCTCTGCATTTGGTTGGTAATACAATAGTTTTGTTGCGTTTAATTTGGGATTGACGATTTTTGGAAGTATTCCTTTGTATTTTTAAATCTTGTGTGTACATGTTTAGTGGAATTTCCGTCTTTGTATGTGGGTAAAAACCTTCGTTCGATTTGGTTCGAACCTTTTGATCGAGTTGTGAGACTTTGTTGTTGATTGAAACCTGTTTTACTGGGTTTTGAATCTTTCGAAATGTTGAAGGTTGTGATAAACCGATACCCGTTTTCGGCTTTGCCTTTTGGTTTATTGCTCTGATAGCTTGATAATTAGCTTTGGTGTATTGGACCCCGGATTTAATCGTTTGGATTCGATTAAAAAATGAAAACCTAGTACTGTTTGTTGCATTTTGCTTTTCGGCTTGGCCGGTGAGAATCCAACCGAACACTGTCTCTTGCGCTATAAGCGTATTTTGCGGATTCTTTTGAATGCCGTTTAGTATGACTTTCGCATAAATGTCCCCGCCGAGAATTAAATCAACTGGTTCATTAGTGAAGAACCTTTTATCTGCCAAAATTATGTTAGGGAAAGCATGCCGAGTATTTGCGCTTACTTGACAAGTCGGAAGATCCCCCGTTAGTTCTGGCAGAATTAGAACGCTTGTATTGATATTAACTATTGGATCTATGGGAGATCGCAGTTGAATATCACAAGATTTTCGAACCTGCGCTGTAGATGTGTTGCTTATGCCCGAAACTTGGACATGAACACTTTTGTTTGGCAGGTTTATTCTGGATCTGAGTCGCTCTGTCATGAATGAGCATTCTGACCCAGAATCAATAAGCGCTCTAGCCGGAAAGTTCTTTCCATTATGATGGATGTGAATCCTCGCTGTACCTAGCAATATCCCTTTGCTTGTATTCGCATGGAGCGAATAAACATTGTTTGACTTTCCTTTCGCTCGTTCTTGCTCTTGCTGTGAGGTTGACGGTTCATCGTCAGAGGATCTAGACCCACTCGTTTGGAGGTGGAGCAGGGAATGGTGCCGGGAATGACATGAGTTGCAATTATATGCGCTCGTACACTTAGAGACTGTATGTGAAGCCGAAAGGCAGTTTAGACAACCTTTGTTGTTCTTAATGTAGGAAATCTTATCAGACGTCAGGAGTTTTAGAAATTTTTGGCAATCTCGTAATTGGTGTTCCTTTGTTTTGCACATCGTGCACGCATTTTTGGGGATGTTGGTCTGGTAAACACCTACATGTGAAGTGTCCCTGGAATTGTTCCCGCTTTGCGGTTTATTGGCCTTTGAGGATTTTGTCCCTTGGAGACCGGAGACTGTTTCCAGTGTTTGGAAACGATTTGAAAGGAATCTGTCCATGTCTTCCCATTTTGATATCTCTGTTTTATTTTCGATGGATTGCTCCCATAGTGCCAGAGTGTATTCGGGAAGTCGGGTGGAGCAGAGATAGGTAATAATTGCATCCCAATTTGAAATGTCAATTTGATGACATTGGAGTGAAGAAATGCAATTATTGATTTCCCTTTGCAATTTTTTAATCGCTGTACCACATTCGGTCTCTACGGCAGTTAAATTGAAAAGAATTTTAAGTTGAGTGTTGATGAGAATACGCTTATTCTCATACCTGTCACTCAAATTTTTCCATGAGGTAGTAAAACCTTCATTAGTCAAGGGACATCTTTTAACTATTTCTTTAGCTTCCCCAGTAGTTTTTTGGTTTAAATGGAAAAGCTTTTCTACTGGGGTTAAACGTTTATTTAGGATGTAGATGGCAGTGAACATGTCCCTGAAGGACGGCCATGACAGGTAATCTCCTTTGAACACATCGGTGTCACAGGGAGGTAAGCGGATATGATGCTCACAACTTGCATTGTCGTCAGCTTTTGGTTGTTGAACTGTAGGTGTTGTAAGCTGTTCTGATGAAGACGCTATTAGAGCCATACATTTTTTGTATGCAGCGTAACAACTTTTATTTTTCGCCTTAAGTGACGCAAGGTCTTCTTTAGAAGTTTCAGTACACTGTATAAGATTCTCGTAACATTTTTTCGTCTTTATCCATAAAGATTTTAGCTCCTCTTGATCAACTGTCAGAGAGTGCTTTGTGTGCTCCTCGACAGGGACGTTGTTGAACCCCTGTTCAAATTCTATTATAAGATCAGATAATCTGATGTAGCTCTCCATCTTTTTTATTTGGCGAAAAATGTTTTATGAATTGGAATCTACCGCAAATCGAAATCAGTTGCTGATTTAGTGCGTTAATTATATATGAGAGTATATGAAATGTAAACGACAATTCAAATAGGCGCACAGATAGAAATCTATTGGAAGATTTAGTGATTTGGAAGCCGTATTCGAAAGTGTTGACTGACTTGGATTTAGAAAGAGAAACACCACAGGGAAATGTGTTCTGAAGAATTTTAATTTTTATTCGAAAAATTTCGCAAATGTCCCACTGTACTTCCTTTATTAACGAGTAAATTGGGAATGTATGTATATATGTATATATGCACTGTGCAAATTGCAGCGCGAATTATAACCTCAATTCGCAATGGCTAAGGTTATGTATAATGACACAGTGCGTTATCAGTGAATATAAGTTATTTTTCACTAAGCCACCCAACCAATGTAAAAACTTTAGTATTTTGTGAATTGTGATAAAAATGGCCGAGTGAATTTTTCTGACAATAATATCAGTGCGGAAATAAAAAAAAATGTATGGAAAACAGTGTTGTTGTGAACAGCGAATTTACATATGTATGTATGTATGTATGTATATGGCTGCAGATGTGCAGGTTATGAAAAGTGCAGTGATTTTCGTCTTGTAGCAGGGAAAGCCACTCACGGATAGCCTTAAACTGTATCGAGCAACTCTTACCACTGGTGGGGGAAATTACTCGAGACTGTATCGAGCAACTCTTACCACTGGTGGGGGAAATTACTCGAGAGCAGAAAGCGTTTCGTTGCTTGAAGATTAGCAGTTTTTTTTTGTTTTTTTGTTGGCACTGATATTACCTAAACACACTCGGTCACTCTCACTTTCACTTTGTATTAAATTCGAAGAATAATTATAAACAGGAACTTTTATTTTATTTTTTTTTTTTGTTTATTAAAACTTTTTTTGTTTTTTTTTTTTTTGTTTGCAACACCAATAATCCACGTACCTGTATTAATTTTGTTTTATAATAATTGTGTGTATGTGGTTGGATGGATGTCTTCTTTTCACTGATGGATGAATAATTCGAGTTGTGGACTGTAGATTTTCAAATTCGCTGGATATTGCGATAGGTAAAATATATTGGTTATACGCTGTTCTCCTGGTGAGATAGGACCATGAATAAATCGTCCTGGACCCAATTGGTGCTCAGGAGGACGCTGTGGCTGGATAATCGCAAGTGATTTAAAGAAGACAAAGGGAAACCGCGCTGACCGGCAGAAAAGTAATTTTCGTTGAGTCAACGGCTTTATACATATGTATCTATGTGTACATACATATTGCAATACATATGCGTATGTATAGGTGCATATGCATTAGGGGTGGTCGAAATATTTAGACTCGTGGTCTAAACAATAATAATAATAATAATAATAATAATAATAATAATAATAATAATAATAATAATAATAATAATAATAATAATAATAATAATAATAATAATAATAATAATAATAATAATAATAATAATAATAATAATAATAATAATAATAATAATAATAATAATAATAATAATAATAATAATAATAATAATAATAATAATAATAATAATAATAATAATAATAATAATAATAATAATAATAATAATAATAATAATAATAATAATAATAATAATAATAATAATAATAATAATAATAATAATAATAATAATAATAATAATAATAATAATAATAATAATAATAATAATAATAATAATAATAATAATAATAATAATAATAATAATAATAATAATAATAATAATAATAATAATAATAATAATAATAATAATAATAATAATAATAATAATAATAATAATAATAATAATAATAATAATAATAATAATAATAATAATAATAATAATAATAATAATAATAATAATAATAATAATAATAATAATAATAATAATAATAATAATAATAATAATAATAATAATAATAATGATAATAATAATAATAATAATAATAATAATGATAATAATAATAATAATAATAATAATAATAATAATAATTCCCAACGGTTTACCCTGCATATCCCGCCCGACCGCCGCGAGGGGCGCAATCCGCATGACGCACGGATATATATTTTTAATTTTGCCAAGGTGTTGAGTGGCTGGAGTTTGTTAAACGTCGAGTTCTTATGCTGCTCAGCTACAGAATATAAATTCATCAGCTGATTACACATACTTAAGTTTATATATACACTTAGAAGCAATTACTTAGTTAACAATAAAATACATATTATCCTAAATTAGTAGAAGGAAACTATATCTAGTAGACAAATTGTTATTTGTTAAGAATTGAAAGAAGAGTTTTCCTTATAATGGATAGAGAGTCAGAGATGTCAAAGTAGGTAGAGTATGTGTTAAAACTTTTGCATAGAAATCGGAATGGCTCATATAATTCAAAATTAGTTTTACATTGTTTTAAAAATATGGGCTGGTAATGTCTTGATGGACGGGCAGGAATGTTTAAACTTATTTCAGAAAGAAGAAATGGACTATTTATTGATCCCTTCAGCAGTTTCGTTACGAATATTACACCCAGAGTTTCCCTACGACTAGCTAAAGTTGGAAGGTTAATAAGTTTTAAGCGACTAGTGTACGAAGGAAGATTGCAATGAGGGTTCCAATTCAAATTTCTTAATGCAAAAAGTAAAAATTGTTTTTGAATCGATTCAAGTCGATCAGAATGAATTTTGTAACTCGGATTCCAGATTATAGATGCGTATTCTAGTGTCGGTCTTACTAAGGTTGTGAAAAGGGCTTTAGTTACGTAGGGGTCACTAAATTCCTTAGACCAACGTTTTACAAACGCTAGAACACTTTTAGCTTTATTTATCATGACGTTGATGTGAAGGTTGAAATTAAGTTTATAATCGAATCTTACACCTAAGTCGACAAACTCATAAACTCGCTCCAGATCATGATTATTAATGGCGTAAGCTATGGGTTCGACATTACTCCGCGAAAAGCACATAAATTTACATTTATTTAGATTTAGTGGCATAAGATTTATATTGCACCACGTAACCATACCGTTTAAATCATTTTGAAGGAGCGATCTTTCCTCCGGTGTGGTGTAGGACCTGAAAAGTTTCACATCATCTGCGTACATTAAAACTTTAGAATAATTTATAGCACATGAGATGTCGTTAATGAACAACAAGAACAGAGTCGGTCCGAGATGGCTGCCCTGCGGAACCCCAGAGGACACATAAATACTAAATGAATATGCATTCTTATAAACAACTCTTTGTGTTCTGTTAGAAATGTAAGAAGAAATCCAGTTTAGGAGGATAGGTTGAAAACCCAGTAGTTGAAGCTTGTGGATAAGTAAATTGTGATTAACCTTGTCAAAGGCTTTACTAAAGTCAGTATAAATAACATCCGTTTTAGCATTTTCCCTGAACCCATTAGAAACACTTGTTGTAAATTCCAGAAGGTTAGTGATGGTTGATTTACCCCTACAGAAACCATGCTGAGAGTTCACAATCAATGACTCAATCGAGTTTTTTATCTGGTTGCTTATAATCAACTCAAACAGTTTTGGGATAACAGACAATTTTGCTATGCCTCGATAATTTTCAATCGAAGATCTAATACCGCTTTTATGTAAAGGAATAATGAAGGATTCTTTCCAAGCAGTAGGAAAAATACCAAATTTCAATGACAAGTTGAATAGCTTTGACAAAGGTAGATGAATATGATCCGCACATTTTTTAAGGAAACATGCGGGGATCATATCCGGACCATAACTAAAAGACTCTTTCAGTGATTTAAGGTGATCTAAAACTTCATCTGAATTTATATAGGTAACATTAATTGTATTATTTTGAGAAAGATGGTACGGGTATATGCTGAAATTTAAATTATCTTTGGAATAATTAGATTCGAAAAATTGTGCAAAGAGATTGGCAATGCTTTGATTATCACTAGACACACAATCCCGAAAACTCATAGATGAGGGAAATCCGCTCACTCTGCGTTTTGAATTCACAAAACCATAAAACGATTTAGGGTTACGAAAAATGTTCATTTTCATTTTTCTCAGATAATCATTGTAGCACTTTTTGTTCAATGCAAAATATTTATGTCGTAAAGTTGAGTATTGAAGGTAGACTTTCCGCAAGCCTGTCTTCTTATATAATTTAAAAATGCGAGATTTCTTATTTTTTAAGGCTCTCAAGTCTTTAGTTTCCCACAGATGCAGGGGCTCAACATATATGTATTTCTGTTTGGGTACAAATTTATCAAACAGACAGTGGATCGTGTTAATAAAATGCAAAACATTTTGTTCAACGTTGCCATCATAGTTTGGCCAGACTAGTTTAGATAGTTCACTATTAAGTTTTTTATAATTAGCCTTAGCAAAGTTAAAACGAAAACACGAATCAGACGTTTTTGAGCAACAATGATCATCATCGCTTATAATTTCGTGTATTAACTCCAATGAAGGATGGTAAGTATCTTCAGGGAAAATAAGAGGGTCAGTTCTATTCACATAGTAATTAGAAACGTCATCTACAAATATCAAATCAAGTACCATAATAATAATAATAATAATAATAATAATAATAATAATAATAATAATAATAATAATAATAATAATAATAATAATAATAATAATAATAATAATAATAATAATAATAATAATAATAATAATAATAATAATAATAATAATAATAATAATAATAATAATAATAATAATAATAATAATAATAATAATAATAATAA
Source organism: Urophora cardui (assembly GCA_960531455.1). Taxonomy (NCBI): domain Eukaryota; kingdom Metazoa; phylum Arthropoda; class Insecta; order Diptera; family Tephritidae; genus Urophora; species Urophora cardui. Next base: position 81,446,000 of record OY482673.1, read on the forward strand.
TAATAATAATAATAATAATAATAATAATAATAATAATAATAATAATAATAATAATAATAATAATAATAATAATAATAATAATAATAATAATAATAATAATAATAATAATAATAATAATAATAATAATAATAATAATAATAATAATAATAATAATAATAATAATAATAATAATAATAATAATAATAATAATAATAATAATAATAATAATAATAATAATAATAATAATAATAATAATAATAATAATAATAATAATAATAATAATAATAATAATAATAATAATAATAATAATAATAATAATAATAATAATAATAATAATAATAATAATAATAATAATAATAATAATAATAATAATAATAATAATAATAATAATAATAATAATAATAATAATAATAATAATAATAATAATAATAATAATAATAATAATAATAATAATAATAATAATAATAATAATAATAATAATAATAATAATAATAATAATAATAATAATAATAATAATAATAATAATAATAATAATAATAATAATAATAATAATAATAATAATAATAATAATAATAATAATAATAATAATAATAATAATAATAATAATAATAATAATAATAATAATAATAATAATAATAATAATAATAATAATAATAATAATAATAATAATAATAATAATAATAATAATAATAATAATAATAATAATAATAATAATAATAATAATAATAATAATAATAATAATAATAATAATAATAATAATAATAATAATAATAATAATAATAATAATAATAATAATAATAATAATAATAATAATAATAATAATAATAATAATAATAATAATAATAATAATAATAATAATAATAATAATAATAATAATAATAATAATAATAATAATAATAATAATAATAATAATAATAATAATAATAATAATAATAATAATAATAATAATAATAATAATAATAATAATAATAATAATAATAATAATAATAATAATAATAATAATAATAATAATAATAATAATAATAATAATAATAATAATAATAATAATAATAATAATAATAATAATAATAATAATAATAATAATAATAATAATAATAATAATAATAATAATAATAATAATAATAATAATAATAATAATAATAATAATAATAATAATAATAATAATAATAATAATAATAATAATAATAATAATAATAATAATAATAATAATAATAATAATAATAATAATAATAATAATAATAATAATAATAATAATAATAATAATAATAATAATAATAATAATAATAATAATAATAATAATAATAATAATAATAATAATAATAATAATAATAATAATAATAATAATAATAATAATAATAATAATAATAATAATAATAATAATAATAATAATAATAATAATAATAATAATAATAATAATAATAATAATAATAATAATAATAATAATAATAATAATAATAATAATAATAATAATAATAATAATAATAATAATAATAATAATAATAATAATAATAATAATAATAATAATAATAATAATAATAATAATAATAATAATAATAATAATAATAATAATAATAATAATAATAATAATAATAATAATAATAATAATAATAATAATAATAATAATAATAATAATAATAATAATAATAATAATAATAATAATAATAATAATAATAATAATAATAATAATAATAATAATAATAATAATAATAATAATAATAATAATAATAATAATAATAATAATAATAATAATAATAATAATAATAATAATAATAATAATAATAATAATAATAATAATAATAATAATAATAATAATAATAATAATAATAATAATAATAATAATAATAATAATAATAATAATAATAATAATAATAATAATAATAATAATAATAATAATAATAATAATAATAATAATAATAATAATAATAATAATAATAATAATAATAATAATAATAATAATAATAATAATAATAATAATAATAATAATAATAATAATAATAATAATAATAATAATAATAATAATAATAATAATAATAATAATAATAATAATAATAATAATAATAATAATAATAATAATAATAATAATAATAATAATAATAATAATAATAATAATAATAATAATAATAATAATAATAATAATAATAATAATAATAATAATAATAATAATAATAATAATAATAATAATAATAATAATAATAATAATAATAATAATAATAATAATAATAATAATAATAATAATAATAATAATAATAATAATAATAATAATAATAATAATAATAATAATAATAATAATAATAATAATAATAATAATAATAATAATAATAATAATAATAATAATAATAATAATAATAATAATAATAATAATAATAATAATAATAATAATAATAATAATAATAATAATAATAATAATAATAATAATAATAATAATAATAATAATAATAATAATAATAATAATAATAATAATAATAATAATAATAATAATAATAATAATAATAATAATAATAATAATAATAATAATAATAATAATAATAATAATAATAATAATAATAATAATAATAATAATAATAATAATAATAATAATAATAATAATAATAATAATAATAATAATAATAATAATAATAATAATAATAATAATAATAATAATAATAATAATAATAATAATAATAATAATAATAATAATAATAATAATAATAATAATAATAATAATAATAATAATAATAATAATAATAATAATAATAATAATAATAATAATAATAATAATAATAATAATAATAATAATAATAATAATAATAATAATAATAATAATAATAATAATAATAATAATAATAATAATAATAATAATAATAATAATAATAATAATAATAATAATAATAATAATAATAATAATAATAATAATAATAATAATAATAATAATAATAATAATAATAATAATAATAATAATAATAATAATAATAATAATAATAATAATAATAATAATAATAATAATAATAATAATAATAATAATAATAATAATAATAATAATAATAATAATAATAATAATAATAATAATAATAATAATAATAATAATAATAATAATAATAATAATAATAATAATAATAATAATAATAATAATAATAATAATAATAATAATAATAATAATAATAATAATAATAATAATAATAATAATAATAATAATAATAATAATAATAATAATAATAATAATAATAATAATAATAATAATAATAATAATAATAATAATAATAATAATAATAATAATAATAATAATAATAATAATAATAATAATAATAATAATAATAATAATAATAATAATAATAATAATAATAATAATAATAATAATAATAATAATAATAATAATAATAATAATAATAATAATAATAATAATAATAATAATAATAATAATAATAATAATAATAATAATAATAATAATAATAATAATAATAATAATAATAATAATAATAATAATAATAATAATAATAATAATAATAATAATAATAATAATAATAATAATAATAATAATAATAATAATAATAATAATAATAATAATAATAATAATAATAATAATAATAATAATAATAATAATAATAATAATAATAATAATAATAATAATAATAATAATAATAATAATAATAATAATAATAATAATAATAATAATAATAATAATAATAATAATAATAATAATAATAATAATAATAATAATAATAATAATAATAATAATAATAATAATAATAATAATAATAATAATAATAATAATAATAATAATAATAATAATAATAATAATAATAATAATAATAATAATAATAATAATAATAATAATAATAATAATAATAATAATAATAATAATAATAATAATAATAATAATAATAATAATAATAATAATAATAATAATAATAATAATAATAATAATAATAATAATAATAATAATAATAATAATAATAATAATAATAATAATAATAATAATAATAATAATAATAATAATAATAATAATAATAATAATAATAATAATAATAATAATAATAATAATAATAATAATAATAATAATAATAATAATAATAATAATAATAATAATAATAATAATAATAATAATAATAATAATAATAATAATAATAATAATAATAATAATAATAATAATAATAATAATAATAATAATAATAATAATAATAATAATAATAATAATAATAATAATAATAATAATAATAATAATAATAATAATAATAATAATAATAATAATAATAATAATAATAATAATAATAATAATAATAATAATAATAATAATAATAATAATAATAATAATAATAATAATAATAATAATAATAATAATAATAATAATAATAATAATAATAATAATAATAATAATAATAATAATAATAATAATAATAATAATAATAATAATAATAATAATAATAATAATAATAATAATAATAATAATAATAATAATAATAATAATAATAATAATAATAATAATAATAATAATAATAATAATAATAATAATAATAATAATAATAATAATAATAATAATAATAATAATAATAATAATAATAATAATAATAATAATAATAATAATAATAATAATAATAATAATAATAATAATAATAATAATAATAATAATAATAATAATAATAATAATAATAATAATAATAATAATAATAATAATAATAATAATAATAATAATAATAATAATAATAATAATAATAATAATAATAATAATAATAATAATAATAATAATAATAATAATAATAATAATAATAATAATAATAATAATAATAATAATAATAATAATAATAATAATAATAATAATAATAATAATAATAATAATAATAATAATAATAATAATAATAATAATAATAATAATAATAATAATAATAATAATAATAATAATAATAATAATAATAATAATAATAATAATAATAATAATAATAATAATAATAATAATAATAATAATAATAATAATAATAATAATAATAATAATAATAATAATAATAATAATAATAATAATAATAATAATAATAATAATAATAATAATAATAATAATAATAATAATAATAATAATAATAATAATAATAATAATAATAATAATAATAATAATAATAATAATAATAATAATAATAATAATAATAATAATAATAATAATAATAATAATAATAATAATAATAATAATAATAATAATAATAATAATAATAATAATAATAATAATAATAATAATAATAATAATAATAATAATAATAATAATAATAATAATAATAATAATAATAATAATAATAATAATAATAATAATAATAATAATAATAATAATAATAATAATAATAATAATAATAATAATAATAATAATAATAATAATAATAATAATAATAATAATAATAATAATAATAATAATAATAATAATAATAATAATAATAATAATAATAATAATAATAATAATAATAATAATAATAATAATAATAATAATAATAATAATAATAATAATAATAATAATAATAATAATAATAATAATAATAATAATAATAATAATAATAATAATAATAATAATAATAATAATAATAATAATAATAATAATAATAATAATAATAATAATAATAATAATAATAATAATAATAATAATAATAATAATAATAATAATAATAATAATAATAATAATAATAATAATAATAATAATAATAATAATAATAATAATAATAATAATAATAATAATAATAATAATAATAATAATAATAATAATAATAATAATAATAATAATAATAATAATAATAATAATAATAATAATAATAATAATAATAATAATAATAATAATAATAATAATAATAATAATAATAATAATAATAATAATAATAATAATAATAATAATAATAATAATAATAATAATAATAATAATAATAATAATAATAATAATAATAATAATAATAATAATAATAATAATAATAATAATAATAATAATAATAATAATAATAATAATAATAATAATAATAATAATAATAATAATAATAATAATAATAATAATAATAATAATAATAATAATAATAATAATAATAATAATAATAATAATAATAATAATAATAATAATAATAATAATAATAATAATAATAATAATAATAATAATAATAATAATAATAATAATAATAATAATAATAATAATAATAATAATAATAATAATAATAATAATAATAATAATAATAATAATAATAATAATAATAATAATAATAATAATAATAATAATAATAATAATAATAATAATAATAATAATAATAATAATAATAATAATAATAATAATAATAATAATAATAATAATAATAATAATAATAATAATAATAATAATAATAATAATAATAATAATAATAATAATAATAATAATAATAATAATAATAATAATAATAATAATAATAATAATAATAATAATAATAATAATAATAATAATAATAATAATAATAATAATAATAATAATAATAATAATAATAATAATAATAATAATAATAATAATAATAATAATAATAATAATAATAATAATAATAATAATAATAATAATAATAATAATAATAATAATAATAATAATAATAATAATAATAATAATAATAATAATAATAATAATAATAATAATAATAATAATAATAATAATAATAATAATAATAATAATAATAATAATAATAATAATAATAATAATAATAATAATAATAATAATAATAATAATAATAATAATAATAATAATAATAATAATAATAATAATAATAATAATAATAATAATAATAATAATAATAATAATAATAATAATAATAATAATAATAATAATAATAATAATAATAATAATAATAATAATAATAATAATAATAATAATAATAATAATAATAATAATAATAATAATAATAATAATAATAATAATAATAATAATAATAATAATAATAATAATAATAATAATAATAATAATAATAATAATAATAATAATAATAATAATAATAATAATAATAATAATAATAATAATAATAATAATAATAATAATAATAATAATAATAATAATAATAATAATAATAATAATAATAATAATAATAATAATAATAATAATAATAATAATAATAATAATAATAATAATAATAATAATAATAATAATAATAATAATAATAATAATAATAATAATAATAATAATAATAATAATAATAATAATAATAATAATAATAATAATAATAATAATAATAATAATAATAATAATAATAATAATAATAATAATAATAATAATAATAATAATAATAATAATAATAATAATAATAATAATAATAATAATAATAATAATAATAATAATAATAATAATAATAATAATAATAATAATAATAATAATAATAATAATAATAATAATAATAATAATAATAATAATAATAATAATAATAATAATAATAATAATAATAATAATAATAATAATAATAATAATAATAATAATAATAATAATAATAATAATAATAATAATAATAATAATAATAATAATAATAATAATAATAATAATAATAATAATAATAATAATAATAATAATAATAATAATAATAATAATAATAATAATAATAATAATAATAATAATAATAATAATAATAATAATAATAATAATAATAATAATAATAATAATAATAATAATAATAATAATAAAAATAATAATAATAATAATAATAATAATAATAATAATAATAATAATAATAATAATAATGATAATATACAATGCGGACATTTTACGCTCATTCGACACAAAAACTTCAAAAACTAAATTAGTGTGTATAATTGAATATGGAACAGAATTAACCTAAAGCTGTTTTAATCAATTGAATTATGCATAGTTTAACAAGCTACTTACCCTTTGGCGTAATTCACGTTCGGCTTCAAGATCATCTTGGAGCAAGCGAATTTTATCCTGAAAAAAAACGACACTTAAATTTTTCATATCTTTGTATATATATATATATAAAAATTGTGTGTTAATTTCTTATAGGCTTAAAAACTCGAGCCTCGGGGTCAAAGTTCAGAAAAATCTATGAAGTGTCAAAAATTAGTATATTGTTTTTTATTATTTAATACCCAAAATCAATGCTTCCATACCCAAGGATAACAAATAAAGTTTTGTCTTTTTATGAACACTCAGAAAAAAATCATCAACACGATTCATGTAAAATTAACACAATCGATCTTTACACATAGAACAGCAACAATTTTTTTCAAATTACACGATGTTTGAAACATGGTTTGGCTTTGTAACTGTCCTCTGAAAATTTGGTAAATTCTACCAAATTTTATTGTTGATACAACATGAAGAAATTTTAAAATATACAAGATGATTCAAATATAAAATTTTATTCCTAAATGTCATTTGGAATTTGGTTTATTTAACATGATGATAGTGTCAATATAAACTAAAAAAAAATGTTAGAAAAATGACGTCCCAATTTTAGTGTTAATACAACATGAAAACAAATGTGAAAACAACAAGAACCACAATTAACAATAAAATTTGATTGATATAACACGAAACAATGTTCAAACATAAACTTCATTTGTAATTTTGGTTTATTCAACACGATCATAGTGTCAATGTAATCTAAAAAAAGTGTTAAAAAAGAACGTCAAAACTATTTTGAAACATACATAATTTTTTTGATCATTTGAAGTCTGATTTTCGTGCAAAACGCAAATTATAATTTAAAAAAAAAAAGGAAAATTTTGTGCCGTGGCAGTGATGCGAGTTTAGCATCATTGTCAGTTCGCGATAGTGGGTTTTCGATTTATATTTTCAGTTTGCAGGTGAGTTAAAAGAGGATTACATTTTTGTTTCTAAAAGTATTTAATGTTCAATATTTTATTTTTCCTCTTCAAATGTTGCAATATCACGAGGAGGTTTTTTAGCGAATGGGGGTTTGCGTGCAGCATGCGGTTGTTGCATTAGCGGCCAAACATTACTCGGTGCAAGTGATAGTACTATCGCCCATATATAAACTATCGCCGGTACATTTGTGTTCGTATGAGAAGGACGCCTTCAATTTGGTCAGTTGTGCGGGTGATGTACGAATGTGCTTAATTGAAGTGATGATTATATATTTTTTGTTTTATATGTTTTTTTATTTAAAAAAAATAAATTGTACAATCAACAAGACTTTCTAGTTAATTTAACAATAAATTTAATGTAAAATCAAAAAGATATTATTGTTAATTCAACAGGACCATTTCGTGTTAATTTAACCAGCTTTTATTGTAACATTAACTAGTTAAAATTGTAAAATCAACAGGAGAACTCAATACTTTTTAATGTCAATTCTACAGTTGTCATCCTGTTAAACTAACACTTGACAGTAGTGTTAAATTTACACGATTACATGATGGCATACATTAAGCATCGTGTTGAAAAAAATTAACCACAAAATTTGTTGATTTTTGGTTGATTTCACAGTATTTTTTTTCTGTTTGAACTTTTAATTTTTTCATACAAACGCACTCTAATGTGCATACATTAATTGCATTTGACTAGGAATATGCGTGTCCAGCTCCAGAGCTATGTATGTACTAGGGATTCCAATTTTTCCGATTTTTACGATCCCGGGATTTTCGAGATTTTTTTTATAATCCTGGGATCCCGGGATTTGGACATTAATTATACAGGCCGACAAAATTTCCAAAAAAATTTTCTAACTCAAATAAAATTCTACTTTTCTAAAGGACTTCTGTGCCCTGAATCTGAATCTGAAGTCGGATTTTCGGTAATACGTGTAGGTTTTGAGATATTTATGTCACTGCTCAATCTGTTAAATTACTTACTTTCATTAAAAGATGATTGCAGCTTTCTCTGGTATCTTATTTATATTCTAGAAATATATGTTTTTGTACAATAAGGTATTTGTCTTCGAAATCAACGGCAGTATTTGTAGCGCTGTTTTAATCGAAATCAAGTTTTGTAGCTGCTCTGCAGAACTATTTTTATTTCAGTATAGAAAATATGTAGTAGGCCACTGATTGGAATTTTTGTTTCAGTCACGCAAAATTTAGTCGTATTTTCGATTTTTTTTGTATGGAGAAAATTTTGCAAAACCAATGAAGCTTTATTTGCAATATTGCAAGTTGCAAGCAAGATATCCGAAAAAGCAAAACGTTGTCTTCAATAGAAATGATCGTGCTTTCAATAGGTTTAATCAGTTTTTAATGAAAGTGAGTAATTTTAAAGGTATTGAGGAGTGAATAAGGCCAAAAAACGCGTTTTTCGCCCCTTTGGACATGAATATCTCAAAAAGTGCACCGAAATCCTTTTGAAAAGACCAGTATTACGAGTATTTTCCCACATTTGGGGTTGAAAAATTAAATATATTTTTCGAGAAACGCTACAACTTTAAATGCAAAGAAAAAAAAAAATTTTTTATTGGCATTTTTTATTATTTCATTACTAACACATAAAATAGGATCGTAAAATCATGCGTATTATTTAATAAGACTTAAGAGTTACTTTAAAATACACAACCAACAAAGAAAATTATATACATTTGGTGAACAAAACATTTTCCTTTACAGTTGGTTCTTTCAGGATATTAGGATAAAAAGGTTTGCGATCATTTGATAATTTCCAATAAAAATTTTTAGAATTTAACGACACACTTCGTTTAAGCGAATATTTCCAAGCTTGCCGAAAAATTCTGAAAATTAATGCAACTTCCGAAAAAATTTAAAAATCGGAGGCACAAATTTTGATATGAATTCCGAATATGCATTTTCCTTAACAGTTGGTACTTTCAGGATATTAGGATAAAAAGGTTTGCGATCATTTGATAATTTCCAATAAAAATTTTTAGAATTTAACGACACACTTCGTTTAAGCGAATATTTCCAAGCTTGTCGAAAAATTCTGAAAATTAATGCAACTTCCGAAAAAATTTAAAATTTTGATATGAATTCCGAATATGCAGCTGCGTATTTAATTTTAGTACAGTAATGTAAAACTATCAAGTCTAATTAAAATTTTGTTTGCATTTTCTTCCATTATTTACTTTCCATATGGGAAAATTCCAAAAAACTTTTGGGAAATAAATGACCAAAAATCGGGAAATAGAAATTATGAAATGAATTTTACCACAAGAATTCTAAATTCTTTAAAAATACCTAACGTACGTTTCTTTACAACGCGTACTTCACGACAAACAAAATTTGATTAAAAAAAAATCAAAAATATTAATTCTTACTTTGACTAATGGACTTTTTTATTCTGGCAAAAATGTCGCACTTTCTTCGGGCTGTCACATTTTTTTGTTCTCTTCCACACAGACTCAACACTTTTTTAGGGCTGTTTGTTCTATTGACAAAATATAAAACTGGCCCGACTACGGGCAACATTTTCTGCTCTTAGCACATTGCATTATTTTTGTTTCATTCATCACATGAAAAATGCAACATTTATAGGGCACTGGGCACATGTTGATAATGGTGCAATGTAATAATGCAACATTTTCATGCAGAATAGGAAATGCTATTAGTATACAGATCTGAGACCAATAAAAATTATATAAAATACAACTTTTCTTTGCTATAATAGGGGAATATTCTGTCTTTATCTTATCCCAAAAATCCCGGGATAAAATTCTAGCTATCCCGGAATTTTCGGGGTGTCCACAAGGCCGGGATCCCGGGATTGGAATCCCTAGTATGTACATATAAATCAAACGAAGTATTCTCGCGATATTTACTAGAATTTCGCGTGCGCCTTCGCGTTTTTTAATTATTCTCCTAACTGGCCAAAAGTGCATTTTTGAAATTACATTCATAATGACATATTCAAAATTAAAAAAAAATTTATAGAAGATTTATCATTCAATTTACATCTATGTATGTATAACATAGTTGCCCAAGCCCTATGCTCGCATACACGTTTTGTTTTTGTAATGCTCGTAAGTATAGGATTCTACTCGCCTATACACTTTCATAAGAAATTTGTGTATATACGCGAGCATAGGAAAATAAAATTTGTATACTCCCAAAACGTTTCTATGGAAATACAAAAACAATTTTTTATTTTGATTCGAACAGGTCCAACCCAGCAATGAAAAGAATGAAATGTGGAACATATATGTATGTACATATCGACGCTTCCAAACAATACTGTACTAAGTCGACTTAGTACATTTTCCCGTTTTTGGCGTTTTCAAGTATTACTTGTCTTAATTTAGATGCTGTCTAATTTTGGTATCAATCGGACAATCCAATCAAAAGTTATGAGCAAAAGTGTACATTTAATACAACTCGAGATTATTACAGAATAAAAACTTTGAGAGCTTGCCATGAAAAACCACATAGCAAATTTTTATTTCTTCTTACGGTTTTATATAAAGCGTACCCTGATTTTGATATTGTCGAGTTTTGGTGTTGATCGCTCCATTCAAACAGAAGTTACAAGTGGAAATATACTTAGCATACAATCGAAGTTTCATATCGAGTTTAAACTTTGAGAGCTTCTCCTGCAAAACACAGTTTTCAGACTTAGTACAGTTTTGTTTGGAAGCGTCGATATATACATATCAGAGCTGTAAAAAGCTGCAATCATTCTTCCCAGCAATCATTGATTGTTCTACCAGTTTTATTGCAATGAAAATTTATTGCAGTTTTTTGATTGTAAAAATTGCAATTTGAAATAATTTGTGTTCCATAGATTGCAATAAATATTTATAAAAAAATGTTTGATTGTAAAAAAAACTACAATCAGCAACAATTTACCTTCCATTTATTGCAACAAACGTTTATTGAAATTTTTGGGGATCAAGTTCATTGCAACACAATTTATTGAAATTTTTTGATTGTACAAATTTTCAATACAATAATTTACAAAAATTTCATTGCAATAAACATTTCTCATTAATCATTTTCATTGTAAAAATTACAATAGCAATAATTGTATTGTAATAAATTTTCATCGTAAATCATATTGATTGAAAAATGTTTGATTGCAAGGCTTGCAATAGCAAGCGCCTGGGTAATTCGAGTAATACCCGGCATTTATATAACACGGTTAGCCGCGTAATACACCATTTCCCGGGTACATATTTATGTATGTACATTAGGGTGTCCTTAAAATCAAATTAGCGATTTTGTTCGATCTCGCTCCCTACATCGTTAACAGCATGATCAAAGATACCATAAATAAATTTTGGTCCCGATCGGAGACGGTTAAGGGGTGTCGCAAAGGGCTCAAAGCAGGGTTTGAAATTGCTTAGCTACTTTTGCTGCATTTGCTTTTGCTTTGCTTTTGCTAACGAAAAGTAAATTAGCAAACTCGTCCAGCCGAGTAAAAAACGAGAGCACGATTCATTCGCTTCAGCTTTCAGCTGAGCCGTGTTTGCTTGTATAGTTAAGCAAAGCAACGCGATTTGGGGGATTTCATTTTACTTCCAGCAATTAGTTGTATCTTTGCATTTCTTCTGCTTTTGCTTATTTGCTGAAACGATTTGTTTACGCATATTTCGATTTTTATACTCAGCTGTACTAGTACACAGAGTATTATAATTTTGATTTCATAACGGTGGATTGTAACATAATGAAATAATCGAGATAGATGTGGACTTATATATATCAAAATGATCAGGGTGAAAAGAGAAATCGATTGAGCCATGTCCGTCCGTCCGTCCGTCCGTACGCACGATAACTCGCGTAAAAATTGAGATATTTTGATGAAATTTGAAATGCAAGTTGGTATCGAGACTGGGACGGTTGGTATTGAAAATGGGCGAAATCGGACCATGACCACGCCCACGCCCACTTTTCCTATATAGAAAAAATCGGAAATTTGGTATCTCGGCCACTAATATAGCTAGAGCGACAAAATTTTACCCACGTATTGAGCTCAGGCCCTTATGAAGAATTTTGATGAAGTTTTGGAAAATGGGCGGTGCCACGCCCACTTATTAAGGGTCAAACATTGAAAGTTTTACATGTCATAACTCAGAAACCATTGAAGATATATCGATAAAATTTGGTATGCGTAATTTACTTACTTAGACAAATGTTTTGGCGAAAAATTATCAAAATCGGTTGACGGCCACGCCCACTTTTATATATGGGAACTATAAAGGGGCCTAATAAAAACATTTTAAGCGATATCTCTGTCAAATATAAAGATCTGTCACTGAAATTTTGTGGCAGGAGTCCAACTACGGACATAAAACAAAAAGTATAAAAATATTGGCAAATGGGCGGTGCCACGCCCACTTATTAAGGGGCAAATATTGAAAGTTTTAAAGGCCATAACTCAGAAACGGTTAAAGATATATCGATGAAATTTGGTACGCGTGCTATATTTACTTAGCCAAATGTGTGAACGAAAAATTACCAAAATCGGTTGACGACCACGCCCACTTTTATATATGGGTATTATAAAGTGACCTAATAAAATCATTTTTAGCGATATCTCTGTGAAATATAAAGATAATTCATTGAAATTTTGTGACATGAGTTCTACAATAGACCGGAAACAAAAAATAAAAAAAGTTTATAAAATGGGCGTGGCACCTCCTCTTTTTAGACAAAGGAATATACGAGCCTATTACTCGACAAATAACTGAGATATTATGACGAAACTTGGTTTATACACTTTTATAACATGTGTTAATAGACACGCAAAAATGTATTGAAATCGGTTTATGACCACGCCTACTTTTTAACAAAGATATTTCTGGAAACCCCTTTTGGAATTTGTAACGTGAAGTCTTTGTAACTAAAAGTCATAGAGGGATGCAATTTTGCACTAACAATAATATCTATATGCTTATTTGGATGATTGATACAAATTTTAAAAATGGGCGTGGCTACGCCCACTTTATGCAGCACTCGCTTTATATAAAATACACCGTGTTTCCATCAAACGCAAACAAACAATGAAAGCATACAGCTGAGTATCTAATGTTCGATTCCACTCGAACTTAGGCTTCCTTACTTGTTTATACATATTTACTTATGTATGTACGTATGTACACATAATATGTATGTATGTCCATTTGTAAACATCTTTTCATGTTGAATTTTGCTTAAAAACTAGTTTCAGCAAAATAAGCAACTGTTAGCAAAAATTTACCACTCAACTAATTGCTTGAAGTAAAAGCAACCCTCTCAAATTGAGTTGCTTGGCTTAACTATACAAGCAAACACCCAACAAACACCGAGGTTAGTTATCGATTTGAGAATGACTCGAGAACTAGCCTTATTCTCAAACCTCTAACGTTAGAGGACGACTCGAAAATCTATCGAGAATCATAGCGTTCTCAAACAAAAGGGTACCTAATTCTCAAATCGAGAAAATTATAATTCTCGAATCGAATTCTAATGTAGTTCTCTAATGAGATTCTAATCAGAATTTGCAAATACTTCCAATTGAAATTAAAAACAAAGCTTTGTCTCCTTTTACATGATTTTTTCATTGTTTAGATTTTATTAGTGCCAAATTGCATATGATTATATGCATCTATTCGCATGTATGTATATGTTTATCACATTTATAAGAACTGAAATTTAAACTAAATTCAGTCTTGTTATTTAAATTAAAGGTACTTCTTGTACTTTTTAATGGAAAACATTGTACTACGGTAATACTAACTTTACCATTTTTTAGTATCTAATGTATATTCAATATATCACAGAAATATATTGAGAATTAATAAAAGGCGTGAGATTTGGCTATTTCTCTAATCACTCGCTAATCGAATTCTAGTGTAGTTTTCAACCCTAGTTATCGATTTGAGAATATATAGGGAATTACACTAGTTATCTAAGGTAATCTCGACAAAATTTCTAACGTTAGAGACTGTGTTTGCTGGGCACGACTCAGCTGAAAACTGAAGCGAATGATTCGTGTTTTCGTTTTTGGCTCGGCTGAATTCAGCAATAAGCAAAAAACATCGGCTATTGCTATTTTGCAGCAAGCAAATTCAAACCCTGGCTCAAAGTTTAGATAACCATATGGGACTCCTGGCGACACCCATTAACCGTCTCCGATCAGGACCATAATTTATACTTGGTATCCTAGAGTACAAGACTACCGACTTTGGCCATTAGATAAAAAAACTTAATTAAATTTTGTGGTCTTTTATGGTAGTCCGAACTTTGACCCGTCTGTAACAACCCTTAACCGCCTCCGATCGAGAAAAAAATTTGCATTTAGTATTTTTGAGTACAGGACAATCGATTTGTGCATTAAATATGGGCGATTCCAGAATGCCGAACGTGGCGTTCGTACGCTTTTAAAGCTAAATAAAGTATGCATAGCGTTGAATATTTTTCTTCTGATTTTCATTTTTAGAACGCACTTCAGCAGCACTATAATCGGTGAAAATAAGAAGTAGTATCGATTTCAACCTTCTGAGATATTAGCATTTAAAGGGTGATGGCGAACGTGTCAAAATGAAGATCAAATTTTTAGGTGCTAATAGAAAAGTGCAAAATTCTGCGAATTTTGTTCCAACATTTAAAAAGTCATGATTAGAGATCAAAGTAGAATAACGTGGCTCTCCATTGATGGTTTTACCGTGAAAATATATAAACTAGTTTCATTTTTATAAGCTTAAGAAAAAATTTATAACGTGACATGGCGGACGCGACAAAATTTCCCAACCGGGGTCATAACGATTAGTCCATCATCTTTCTCATCATCTTATCATCCAGACTTTATACAAATTGACCAGTACCGTGTAGTGATGTGCCGAGTCGGCAATTTTTGGTATTCGAGTACTTTGGTATTCGTTAAAAAAAGAATCGAGTAAGTACTCGAGAAAGGTATTCGAGAATAATACTCGAGTACTGGTTTCGTACTCGAATACATATTACATATGTATATTGACTAATTGACATCAAAACCGAAATGCTGAATTTTAAAGCACATCGGCGTTGATTATTACATATGTTTGCACATATTTTTGATAGTACAAACTTTTAATAAAAAATAAATACATGCATATACACTTCGGGTCTGATATTAAAAAATAAGTTAAGGCTGATTATGAATTAAAAATATATATTCAGTATTTAAAATTCACCATTTTTAAAAATATTTGAGATTTAAGTTTAAAATTTATTTAAGTGCTGGAATTTATTAAAAGTTTAAGGATCTGTTACAAACAAACAAATTATTTTAAACTGATTAAACAAGGCAAATACGTAGTTGTGCATATATATTATAATAATATATTTTTAAAAATAGTTTTATGTATTTTTTTATTCACATTTTTGGAAAGCGATATCATAAAGATATAAAACATGGGAAAGAAATATAATTGAAATCAAAATTTAATTCGGTTCCTTGTGTAATTTCTTAGTTCTACGTTGACTGTTCAAAAACAGTATCTGATCAACCTTGTTGGGATCTAATCTATTTCTCCGGTTGTTGCATAACAACGCCGCTGTCGAAAAAACTCGTTCCGAAGGTACAGAGGTAGCATATTTTTGCGACATTTGAAATAAGCCTTTAAAAATTATTCTTCTTTTTTCCCAAAACTCGTACGGATCCATATTCCGTTGTAGGTACGGAAGTTGTACGTATTGTTTAACTTTGACTATAGCAGAAGTAGTAGGCATTGACAGATTCGAATGTTGTTTCACTTTGTTATCTAAGTGGTTCCACAATAAATTATTACCTTTATCATCTGCAGTTGTTTCGTGATCAAGAGGTTGGACTGAGTACGTGGAAATCTGGGCATCGTAACTTAAGGGACGTTACTCCGGTGTTAAATATGATTCATTTTCATGATATTTAAGTTCCTCAATTACCCAATTCTGGACACTCTCGGCATTTCTTTCCATTCCAAAACCAGCTTTTTTGAATCTTGGATCGAGAAATGTGGCTTTACCCGCTGTTTTGTTTGTTTCATAAGAACCTAAACGTTTTTCAATAGTTTCGATCATCTTACTTTGTAAATTTATCGCCGTGTTGGTAGAAGCTTTAATGTTATGGAGAGATAATTGAACACCCCGAATAAGAGGTATGACACACGATAAGGTGGGATAATTTTGGCCAGACAATATAGTTGTAAGTTGCTCCACTGGCCTTAAAATATTCACGCATTCATGCAGTGCATTCCATTCTTCACTAGTCAAATTATTAGGAGACGAAGGCAAGGCAGATAAAGCAGCTGATGATGGTACCTTTACTCTTTCTAATCTACCGAACATAAAAAAAGTAGAGTTCCAGCGTGTTTGAATATCTTGTTGCAGTTTGAGTGGTTCTAAATCCATTTGCTCTTGAATTTCTTAAAGTTTATAGCTTGCTATATTGTTTTTTTTTTGAAATGCATAACAATTTCCCGGCACTTCACTGTTAAGTCGAATAATTTTTTATTATCTTTCATGCAATCAGAAACTGCTAAATTTAAAGTATGTGCCAGGCAACAATGATTTCAACGACTGCTTTTTTCATGTTACTAGCATTATCAGTTGTAACGCATACAACTTTGTCAAACAGTTTCCATTCTTCTTTAAGAATTTGGCGTAGTAAACTTGCTATGTTTTCTGATGTATATGAATCCATCATTTCTTTCGTGGCCAATACACGAGACTCTGCCCGCCCATGATAAATAAAATGAATTGTCAAAGTTAAATAATTTTTGTTACTGTGTGATGTCCATAAATCCGTAGTACCTGCTACAAAATCCACCTGCTGTAATATTTCAATTAGTGCTGCTTTGGAAATATAATATTGTTGTGACAGCAATTTTCCTCGAAGGCAAAATATAGTTAGGGTTTAGCTGATAAGTAAAGTTTCGGAAACCTTCATCTTCAACTATGGACAGTGGCTGCAAATCTATACAAATCATATTAACTAGTTCCCTATTCACATTTCTCGAATTGACTTGTGCAGCCTCTTTTGATAAAAATGTCATCTGCAATGTTCTCTTACGACTTCGCGTTACTTCAGTTTTACCTGCCTCTTCTTCTTGGGAATCCATCATTGCTTCAAGTGGTTGACTGCCAGATGCATCCATATCCGAACTACTGTTTTGGTTCCTTGATTCTTGTACAGAGGGTTTTTGAATATAGGTCAAATATAGGAGAGAGTGCACGCTCCTAAAATGCTTCAATAAATTTGTAGTATTTCCGAAATCAGTTAGCGTCTTTTTGCATTCTTTGCACTCCACTTTTTTATTTTCAATTTTGTTATAGAAATGCCAAATGTCGGAGGAACGTTTTGGAGCCATGGTTGAATTAGGAAATTAATATGCAATGCAGGCAGCAATTGTTTACATATTGTGGCGAATATAATCGGTTCAGCTCACATCACTAAATGACTGAACACATCTCTAAAGGAAAATTGCCAGAATAAGAAGAAGAGACCAGATAATTTCCAGTGTTGCCAGAATTTTCTAGATTGCGTTTGGCAGTCTATATAAAGCGGCGAGCAGGCGCTTCGCAGTCAGTCGTAACTTAACCGTAGAAGCGTTAACATCATAACATCAAGTCGAGTAAAACAAGTGAAGACTTTTTAGACGTGAAATAAAGCGGTGTGAATTAAGAAGTAAATAAAGACTTTTATTTAACAATTTAGTGATACGAACCCGATAGAAATAATCGAGCTATCGACAAATACGTAACAATTGGTGTCAGAATTGGAATTGTTAAATAAATTCCAGGACCAAGGATAACGAAGCAAGGATAACGAAACAAGGATAAAGAGACAAGGATAACGAAATAAGGATAATGGCAAAGTTAAACGAACTGAAAATCCAAGAGCTTAAAAGGGAGTTAGAAAAGAGAAAACTGAGTACAACCGGCAATAAAATTGAACTACAGGCAAGGTTAAGAGTAGCTATGGAAGCATATAACATTAATGTAGATGAGTTTGATTTCAACGATGATGTGGAAGAGGTCCGCAAGGAAGAAACTCAGAAGGAAGAGGCTCCACAGTCAGTAGCAAACGTAGACATGAACTCGATATTGGCTGTACTGACACAGATGTCGGCAAAAATGGAACAACATGCACGGAGTTCATCGAAGATTGAGGAAACATTATCCGGCATTGCAGCTCAGTTCGAGGCACAAGAAGAACGCATATCCTTACAATTTAAGACACAGGATGCGAAAATTATACAAGTTAAAGAGGTCCTTGAGGAAAGGCAAGACAAAATTGAGGACAATGTAAAAAAGTTGGAAGCCCGTCTTCAGGATATTCAACTAAGTCGTCCAATCGCTTCAACTGCTACACAGAAGATAAAACCTCCGTCGTTTGATGGAAGTGGTCCATTTCAAGTATTCAAGCTACAGTTTGAGAAAACAGCAATTGCAAATAATTGGAGTGCGGAGGACAAAGTCGCTGCCCTGTTCGTAGCATTGAAAGGACCTGCAGCAGAAATATTACAGACTGTTAGCGAGGGCGAAAGGAACAGCTATGACGCAATTATGGGTGCCATTGAAAGACGTTATGGTAGCGAGCACAGGAAGCAGATATATCAAATGGAATTGCAGAATCGCTTCCAGAAACCAAATGAGACGTTACAAGAATTTTCTTCTGAAATTGAGAGGCTAGCTCATTTGGCAAACGCAGGAGCACCTCAAGAATTCATCGAAAGAATGAAAATTCAAAGCTTCATCAATGGAATACGAGATATTGCAACGAAGCGGGCTACCTATGCAAATCCAAAAGGAACTTTTGCTGAAACGGTCTCATATGCCTTGATGCAGGAAACGGCATCTCTATTGAGCAAGCCTACTTAGAAGGCTCATCGTGTGGAAGTGGAAACGCCAGACTTACTAAGCAAAATATGGGAGGCGTTGAATGAAATGCAGAAAAAGAAAAGTAATGCTGTGAAATGCTTCAGATGCGGAAAAATAGGACATATAGCACGTCGTTGCAGCAATGATTCCAGTAAGTTCAGCACTGCAGATGGGCGCAAGCGCAAGACTGATGGGTATGAACAAGCGCCCAAATCAACTGAGTCGTTAAACTAAAGCGGGCCAGCCAAAAGGGGCGTGGGCTGGTCCCCACAATGGAATGCCCCATAATCTCTGTCTCTCAGTTGGGAAGAAGCACGAGTAATGTTACTATTGGTGGCTTGGTGGACGGAATGGAGCGCATGTTGACTGTGGATACGGGAGCATCTCATTCCATCATTCGATCTGACTTGGTAAAGAAGGAAGTAAGGCCATTGTATGGAGCAAAATTGCGTACGGCAACAGGCGAGGATACCCAAGTCCTAGGGGAAGTTACATGCGAAGTTGTAATTGGAAATGTTGTCGTACTACACACCTTCATAGTGGCGGAAATTGTTGATGAAGTCATAATTGGCGTGGACTTCCTAATCGGCCAAGGCATTAAGATTGACATGAAAAACAAGGTTATGAGTTACAAAAACTTGGAGGTGCCGCTAAGTTTTGGCTACGATAAGAGATACAACAGTAAGAAAGTGCTCGTGGAAGAGAATCAGCAGATACCGCCAAAGTCCGAGGCAATTATTTGGGCAAAGATTGATGGAGATTGTGGGACAAACAAATTGTGGGTTGTTGAAGCAGAAACAGAAACTAAATCAAATGTACTTGTTGGAAAAACCCTGGCTATGACAAAACAAGATGGACGTATACCAGTAAGAGTACTTAATGAGTTCAAGTCACCAGTCAAACTCTCCAAAGGTGCTATCTTGGCAAAATGCGAAGAGGTTGACATCATCATGAATTGCGAACAATCCCAAGGAGAAGTTTCTACTGGCAATACAGATCTTTAAGATGAAATAAATGCTTGGACAGAAGAACTGCAGGAGAATCACAAAAGAAAGGCGAAAGAATTACTTGCCAAGTATTCCAGCATATTTGATAAGGATGGTACAAAACCAGGCAGGACAAATATTGTGAAGCATCAGATTGACACCGGTGATGCAAGGCCAATCCGCCAGGCTCCTCGCAGCGTTCCATTAGCTAAACGTGAAATGGTGAGCCAGATTATACAAGAAATGAGTTAGCCATGGGTAATGGCGCAATTTTTTTGGCGCTGATACAATAACGCCAGCGCCAACCGTGGCGCCAACTCACGGTACTGGCGCAATAACACCTTTAGCGCAATTGTCATCGACTAATCGATAAATAACATTTTTTCGCTTGTTACTGTTTACCATCCCCGTTTTATTTTTTTTGGCGCAATTCTGCTTACATATACGAGGGCACAATTAATTTTAATTTTCATAATCATTTGGAAAAATATTCCGTACATATGTGAAAATATGCTGGAAATTAGAGTCACTTAGATCACTATCAAGCACACATAATTGTGACGTTGTCATACGTATACA
Organism: Urophora cardui; assembly: GCA_960531455.1. Classification (NCBI taxonomy): domain Eukaryota; kingdom Metazoa; phylum Arthropoda; class Insecta; order Diptera; family Tephritidae; genus Urophora; species Urophora cardui. The sequence goes on from OY482673.1 coordinate 81,468,211, forward strand.
TATACTATGATGCTGTTATTGGCGTTGTGGTTGCGCCATTTTACACTAGCGCTATATTGGAGCTGGTGTTAACGCACGAAATTGAGTCAGTGTTATATTGCAATAGCGCATCATTGAGTTGGCGCTACATTGAGTTGCCGCTATACTGAGTTGGCGCTACATTGAGTTGGCGCTTTATTGAGTTGGCGCATTTCTCAAATCGGTGTTAGCGCAATAACGCCAGGGTTGGTGTTAGCGCAATTGCGCCGCGCAGCGCAGTGTTACCCATGCCTAAAATGAGTGACAGTGGGGTAATTGAACCATCAATCAGTCCATGGAGTTCTCCGGTAGTACTTGTTAAAAAGAAAGATGGTAAGATGAGATTCTGCGTTGACTACCGGAAACTGAGTGATGTAACGAAAAAGGATAGTTACCCATTGCCAAGAATTGACGACACTCTGGACTCGCTATCTGGAACGGAATGGTTTTCAACACTGGACTTGAAAAGCGGCTATTGGCAAGTCGAAGTAAAAGAGGAAGACAAGGAGAAAACAGCCTTCAGTGTTGGCGATGGTCTTTGGCAATTTACGGTGATGCCATTTGGATTATGTAATGCCCCAGCTACCTTTGAGCGACTTATGGATCAGGTACTGAAAGGATTGCACTGGAAAACATGTCTTGTGTACCTGGACGATATAATTGTACTGGGAAAAAGCTTTGATGAACATCTCGAAAATTTGGAGGAAGTTTTCCGAAGAATAGCTGGCGCTGGTCTCAAGTTAAGTCCTAAGAAATGTGCATTATTCAAGAAAGAAGTAAAATACTTGGGACATAAAGTGACTACAAAGGGCATCTGCACTGATAACGAAAAAATAGAAGCAGTAAGAGATTGGCCAAGACCTCGGAATCTACATGAATTGCGAAGCTTTCTTGGGCTGTGCACATACTATCGCCGATTTGTACCCAATTTTTCCAGCGTAGCAAATAGTCTCACGGAGCTTATGAGGAAAAATAAGACTTTTGAGTGGAGGAAGGAACAAGAAATGGCTTTCCAAACGTTAAAAGATCGGCTTTGTACTGCTCCAATGCTAGCATACCCGGTTCCAGAAGCGAGGTTTATTTTGGATACTGATGCGAGTGGTTATGCTATAGGAGGTGTTTTGTCACAGGAAATCGACGGGCAGGAGAAGGTTATCGCATACTACAGCCGATCAATTGGGAAACCGGAAAGAAATTACTGTGTAACACGAAGAGAACTATTGGCATTGGTAGAATGCATCAAACACTTTCATAAGTACCTCTATGGTCAGCGATTCCATGTCAGGACTGATCATGCAGCGTTAAAATGGCTTTTGAAATTCCGAAATCCGGAGGGTCAGTTAGCAAGGTGGATTGAGCGACTACAAAATTATGACTTTTCTATAGACCATCGTAAAGGCAGTACCCATGGAAATGCTGATGCAATGTCGCGGCGACCATGTAATCTTGAATGCAAGCATTGCTCTAAAGCTGAGGAGAAGGAAGACATCATAGATGTTCGGCTAATGACAATAACATCCACAGACGAATGGGATGCGGAACAACTAAGGAAGTTTCAGCTAGAAGATTCAGATCTGGCACGTGTAATGATTGGTTTGGAACAAAATGAACGACCATCAAAAGAAGAGATGTCAGCAGAGAGTCCTGTTGCCAAATCATATTGGGCACAGTGGAATAGTTTGCAATTGGTAAATGGTTGCCTACATCGTGTTTGGGAGAGTGAAGATGGTCAAAGTTCTAAAACATTGATAGTTGTTCCAAGGAAATGAATACCGCATGTGCTAAATGAACTACACAATGGTCCAAGTGGAGGTCATCTTGGAGTAACAAATACGGTAGAGAAAATCAAGAAGAGGTTTTATTGGGTCGGCTGCCGTCAGACAGTTGTTGAGTGGATTGCGAAATGCGATGTGTGCATAAAGGCTAAGGGTCCCAAATCCAGGAGTCATGGGCTGATGAAACAATACAACTCAGGAGCACCATTTGAGAGAATTGCCATGGATGTAGCTGGACCATTTCCTACTAGCAAACTTGGAAACAGATATGTACTGGTGGTCATGGATTACTTCAGCAAATGGCCGGAGGTGTACCCGATTCCAAATCAAGAAGCAGAAACTATAGCCGAAGTATTCACCAACAATTGGGTGACGAGATATGGTGCACCTATAGAGCTACATTCTGACCAAGGAAGGAACTTCGAATCAGTTGTGTTCCAGGAGATGTGCAAGACACTGGGTATTAGGAAAACCCGAACAACTGCGTTACATCCACAATCAGACGGCATGGTAGAAAGATTTAACAGAACATTAGAGGAACATTTACGAAAAGTGGTGGACAAGTTCCAGAGAGATTGGGACACTCATATTCCTCTGTTCCTGATGGCATATCGATCGGCCGTACACGATACAACAGGTCAGACTCCTGCAAAAGTAATCTTTGGTAGTGATCTTCGACTGCCAGCTGACTTGAAATTTGGGATAAATGCCGATACGGGAATAAATGCCAGACAGTCTAACAACGTTCTGGAGGAGGAAATGAGAGAAATACATGAACTTGTAAGACAGCGAACAAAGATCATGAGTGACAAGATGAAGGCCAGATACGACAAGGCGATGAACTCAGACCCAAATTTAAAAGCTTAAAACTATAAACTTAGAATTATTGGAAACCAAGGATATTATTGAAAAGTGTTAATAATTACTTGAACCTTTAGGATTCATCACGATTACTTAAATGAAATGCTTTAAATAATAAATATTCAAGTTGAAACTACCACTTAAAAATATGTAAGAAAAAAACAAAAAAATTAACTTCAGATATGCTAAGTTACGACCATCTGGGGCAAGTGCAGAGTATGGGGTCGGGAAAAAAGCGATGAATTATTGTTCCCCATTCTATTTCCAATATGTGGGTATGTTTTTATACTCAGCTGTACTAGTACACAGAGTATTATAGTTTTAATCACATAACGGTGGATTGTAACAGAATGAAATAATCGAGATAGATATAGACTTATATATATCAAAATGATCAGGGTGAAAAGAGAAATCGATTGAGCCATGTCCGTCCGTCCGTCCGTCCGTCCGTCTGTCCGTTCGTCCGTCTGTCCGTCTGTCCGTCCGTCTGTAAACACTCTAACTCGCGCAAAAATTGATATATTTTGATGAAATTTGAAATGCAAGTTGGTATCGAGACTGGGACGGTTGGTATTGAAAATGGGCGAAATCGGACCATGACCACGCCCACTTTTCCTATATAGAAAAAATCGGAAATTTGGTATCTCAGCCACTAATATAGCTAGAGCGATGAAATTTTACCCACGTGTTGAGCTCAGGCCCCTATGAAGAAATTTGGTGAAATTTTAGAAAATGGGCGGTGCCACGCCCACTTATTAAGGGTCAAACATTGAGGGTTTTATAAGCCATAACTCAGAAACCATTGAAGATATATCGATGAAATTTGGTACGCGTGATATACTTACTTAGGTAAATTTTTGGACGAAAAATTGTTAAAATCGGTTAACGGCCACGCCCACTTTTATATATGGGTCTTATAAAGTGACCTAATAAAAACATTTTAAGCGATATCTCTGTAAAATATAAAGATCTATCACTGAAATTTTGTGGCATGAGTCCAACTATGGACATAAAACAAAAAAAAAAAATTTTTGGAAAATGGGCGGTGCCACGCCCACTTATTAAGGGGCAAATATTGAAAGCTTTATGAGTCATAACTCAGAAACCATTGAAGATATATCAATGAAATTTAGTACGCGTGATATACTTACTTAGGCAAATGTTTGAACGAAAAATTTCCAAAATCGGTTGACGACCACGCCCACTTTTATATATGGGTCTTATAAAGTGACCTAATAAAAACATTTTAAGCGATATCTCTGTCAAATATAAAGATATATCATTAAACTTTTATGGCAGGAGTCTAACTATGAACATAAGACAAAAACCGTAAAAATTTTGGAAAATGGGCGTGGCACCGCCTTCTTTTAGAAGCAGGAATATACGAGATTTGTTAGCCTATAACTCCAAAAATAATTGAGATATTATGACGAAACTTTGTTTATACGTTTTATAACTTGTGGTAATATACACGCAAAAATTTATTGAAATCGGTTTATGACCACGCCTACTTTTTAACAAAGATATTTCTGGAACACCCTTTTGGAATTTGTAACGTGAAGTCTTTGTAACTAGAAGTCAAAAAGGAATGAAATTTTGCACAAAGAATAATATTCATATGCTTAGTTGATCGACTGATAAAAATGTTGAAAATGGGCGTGGCTACGCCCACTTTATGCAGCACTAGCTTTATATAAAATACACCGTGTTTCCATCAAACGCAAACAAACAATGAAAGCATACAGCTGAGTATCTAATGTTCGATTCCACTCGAACTTAGGCTTCCTTACTTGTTTTTTTTTTCTGTAATTGTAACAATTTTACAAAATTCAATTTTGGGCGCATAAAACTTGAAAATCTACCTATGCGCGTAGATTTCCAGAAGAGAATATGAGACTTACTTTTGAAGTATAGTTAAAGGCCCTTGGCAACTGACAATCTGGCATGTCAAGCAGTGTGTATGTGTGAGTTTTATTGTGTGTGTTAGTGCAATCGGCAGTCGTCGTGCTACACGTTTTTGTTCGGGCTCGCGTTGATGAGAATCAAATCTTTTAGATATTTGCGTCAATGTTAAATTATAGTCTGAAAAAATTACATTTCGCTAGCTTAGAGTGCAAACTGTGTAAGTCCACTTTTATGAAAAAGTGTATTTTTATGTAGAACGCTAGAAAAATCAAATACGCACAGCGCTAAACAAGTCTGAGATACTTGTCATATTTCTACTCGTTGTTATTCAGTGATACGCAAATTGTGTAAGTCCAAAAAGCGAAAAAAATTGTGTAAGTCCAAAATATTTATATGAACAGAAATTTTTTTTCATTTCGAATTTTTTTTGTCTTTTTTGTTTTTTGTCTATCCTACAATTGGTAATTTTAATTTTGGTAAATTTTTTACATTGGCTGTGACCCCCCCCCCCCCCCCCGAAAAATTCTCTAGCTACGCCACTGACGGCCACGCCCACTTTTATATAAGTGTATTATAAAGTGACCTAATAAAAATATTTTAAGCCATATCTATGTCAAATAAAAATAAATATCACTGAAATTTTGTCGCATGAGTGCAACTATGGATATACAACAAAAAATTTTGGAAAATGGGCGGTGCCACGCCCACTTATTAAGTGTCAAACATTGAAAGTTTTATATGTCATAACTCAGAAACCGTTAAAGATATATCGATGAAATTTGGTACGCGTGATATACTTACATAGGCAAATGTTTGGACGAAAAATTGCCAAAATCCGTTGACGACCACGTCCACTTTTATATGTGTAATATAAAGTGACCTAATAAAAACATTTTAAGCGATATCTCTGTCAAATATAAAGATTATTCATTGAAATTTTGTGGCATGGTTTATGCACTTCTATAACCTGTGTTAATAGACACGCAAAAATTTATTGAAATCGGTTTATGACCACGCCTACTTTTTAACAAAGATATTTCTGGAACACCCTTTGGGAATTTGTAACGTGACATCTTTGTAACTAGAAGTCATAAAGCAATGAAATTTTGCACAAAGAATAATATTAATATGCTTAGTTGGATTACTGATAAAAATGTTGAAAATGGGCGTGGCTACGCCCACTTTATGCAGCACTCGCTTTATATAAAATACACCGTGATTCTATCAGGCGCAAACAAACAATGAAAGCATACAGCGGAGTATCTAATGTTCGATTCCACTCGAACTTAGGCTTCCTTACTTGTTTTTAATTAACTTACTCTACGACACCCTATTTTCATATTCCGGTGCCGGAGGGAGGATCCAAAGAACAAAAAATGCATCTAATGTTTATACATATCAAAGCTATTTCATGGCGTAATTTGTGATTATTATATCCTGTGGTCTTTTGTGTTATTTGTACAAAGATTTTGTCTGAGGATACCACTAGTGAAATTTTATGGCGAATAATTTTCTAGAACATTTTAACCCTCTATCTGCATTGTTAATTGATATTTTCTACACGTGTTTCCAAACAAGGGTTAAAAACAGTCATTAGCGTGGGCGTTAAAGGGTTAAAGTCTACCGCAAGAAATTCCTTATTAAATTCTGTAGAAGATGTCGGAGCTCAAAAAAGGTAATTTTTTATAAGATATTTTCGACAAAGTAATTGCACCTCCACCTAAAACAATTAAATTTAACCCCCTCTAAAGAAAACGCAGACTCTCTGTACTAGTACTCTGTTCGGCAAAGTTGGTCTGGGAGATATCCTCTTTTATAATTAATAGCGTTTGTTCGTGTAGAGAAATCACTGTTGGACAGTGTAAATTTAGTATTGACGGCTTTGCGTTCTAGAGGTGGAACCGGAATACTTATTAGAAAACGGATTATGCATCATCTATTGGGAGATTATTGCAGGATATAATTCACTACACTCAACATCAGTGCACGTAGAAGATAGCTCTGGTGGGCTCACTGTAACTGCAATATACTGTCCTCCCCGTTTCAATATAACATAATCCCAATTTACTGACTTCTTTTCCATGTTGGGCCCAAGGTTTCTTGCAGCAGGTGATTATAACGCTAAACATACATTTTGGGGTTCCAGACTGATAACACCAAAGGGAAGAAACCTATTCAAAGCAATTTTATGCAATGACCTATACATTATTTCCACTGGTCAGCCAACATATTGGCCAACTGATAGAAGCGAAACTCCCGACTTAATAGATTTTGGTGTAACTCGTGGAATCGAAAGAGAATTAATTAAGTTAAAATCAGCCTTTGATCTATCATCTGATCACTCTCCTTGTGTTACAGCTATTGATATAATCCGATCTTTCAATGAATTGAATTCGAGCTTAACCAATAAATTTACAATCTGGTTTAAGTACAAAAAATTTATCAGTTCTCATACCAACTTAAATACAAGCCTTAAATCAGCAGCCGAAGTAGGCTCTGCGATTACTGACTTCACAAAATTCCTTAAACTAGCAGCAAAAGTATCAACGCACCTACAGCCTAACTCCACCCAGAGGAGTGTCCCTAATTATTTCAAAGGAAACGATATCACCGATCTCATTCACAAGAGGCAAATTAGGAAAGACTGGCAGAGGTTATGCTCTCCAACTTTGAAATACGAACTGAAAAAATACACGAAAAAGCTTCATATGCTATTGCAGGATATGAAAGAAGCAAATTTTCAAAATAGAATTAAGTCCTTGACAGCCACATCTTCTACTAGTCATTGTGGCGGTCACTGAAAACTTTCAAAAGGCCAGTTTTGCAGGACCATCCAGTACGAATCGAAAACGGTGACTTTGCTCGAAGTGACCAGGAAAAAGGAACCGCATTTGCAGCCCACCTTTCGGGGGTATTTACTCCTAATCCAGAGAGTAATTTACTTCCAGAACATGCCCTTCGCTTACCAACAGCCTCCCTCCAATTCAACATAAATGACCTGAATAATGTTATCTGTAACGACATCCAGAAAAATAAGGCACCCGGACACGACAATAACCGGTGAAATGGTAAAACAGCTCCCTCCAGTTGCTACTAAGTTATTATTACGTTTTATATAGTCTCCTGCGACTAAATTATTTTCCTGAATCTTGGAAACTTTCCGAAATCATTATGATTCCAAAATCAGGCAAAACCCCAACCTTGTTAAACTCTTACAGGCCAATTAGCTTAATTTAAAAGGGCTATTATTTAAAATAAGACGTACACTTCCGTATAATATATGCCTTATTTTAAAAAACTTTCTAATGGGAAGAAAGTTTCGAGTAAGGCAAAAAAGTTATATCACTGAAAGCTATCCCATCTTCGCCGGAGTTCCACAAGGTAGTGTTTTGGGACCCATTCTATATTTAATATTCACAAGTGACCTGCCCACTAATGAAAATCTCGTTACTTCAATATTTGACACAGCAATACTTGGTGTGCACTCAAATCCCTCAACGGCTGCCAGACTGTTGCAAAGCCATCTAAGAATTGTAGAACAATGGCTTTCAGGCTGGAGAATTAAATTCAATGAATATAAGTGTGTACAAGTCACTTTTACTCTAAAAAGGATACCTTCCCCTCTGTCTCAATTAATGGCAAATAGTAACCCAAAAAGATTACGTCACCTACCTTGGTGTTACCTTAGGCAGAAGGCTTACTTGGAAATATCATATTGATAATAAGTTAAGGCAAGCAAAGCTGAAAATAAGCAATTTGCATTGGATCATTGGTCCAAAATCTAAATTAAGCCTAAACAAGAAAATAATTTTATTTAATAGGGTGATAAAACCATCCTGGATATATGGAATACAGCTGTGGGGTTCAGCATCCAAATCCAGTCTAGAAAGAATACAAAGGCTACAATCTAAGATATTGAAGTCTATTACGGTATCCGGCGGATTCCTCTCGCAGCGAATGCTAATCGTTTTGATAAGATTTGGTATTCTCATAACCGATCGTCAATGCAGTCCGGGAATAAAAAATATGTTGGTAAAGTAGTTCGAGGATTAACTGCATTCCTGTAACCGTAATCGAAATGCGGTAGCTGTAATTTGTTTTGATTTCGATTCATCATAAAATTGGTGCGGATTCAAAAGAAATTTAAAAAATTGCATTTTCATTGCGTAGTAAATTTCATTAAATTACAATAAAATTTAACGAATAACAAAATAATTCGTAAGCGCATACCTTTTACTCAGAACATTTATAATACTAAACGCACATACTTTATTTAGTTTATTTGATAACTTCTAGACCAAACCATATATGAAAAAATTGCAAACGCAGAAATGTGGGCAATGAATAGAGCTAGTAAAAAATACAATAAAAAAAAATGCCTAAAAATATACATAACTGTTTTTTATTCGTAGAGACGATATGTATTTTAATTTTTTGGTATTTATATATATATATCGCGCACGGAACCTGTTATTGTTTATTTTTATATTACTTTACACAAATATCTACTAATTTGAGTTATAATAATTTAGGTTTAATTTCATATGAACTTTCCATATATCTTCCGTATATTCTGTAGCGCTTTCATAATGCATCGAGACATGCGCATCTTATGCTCGTACATTTTTATGTACATATTTCTTATACATATGTACATATATCTGTGTTCACATCGCACACCGATACCTAATAAAAACGCAAGCCGCCAATTAACGCACGCACGCAAATTTTTCATATGCGTTTAACCGACATTGACTTCCGACGTAAACAGATAAAGAAATAAAAAATTATAGAAAATCCGAGAAAATCTTGTTATTTTGTGGAATATGTACCTAACACACACGATATCGTAAGGAAGTGTAAATTTGTTTTGTAAGTAATCACTCATAATGTTCAGATTCAACTGTCATGGAAAAAAAAAGTTGTGAGTCGAGTTTGCTTCATACGCACCCCATCAGAGTTCCGTGATTTTGATGATTCACGAATCAAAAATATTTTCAAAAAGCGGTGATATACTAAAACGCATAGTGGCTGTGCCTCCCCGTCTAGGGAATTTTTCAAATAATTAAATAATAAAAAGATAAGTATAAAATAATACTTATAACATCGCATTTGTACATATGTATGTATGTACATACATATGTACATGTGTTTGTACATACAAGTGCGCGCACTAAGCAAAAACATTTTTTCATTTGTCAGATTTTCGCGGTATCAGCTGTTCAGGTGGCAGTTGGCAATATTCCGAACAGCCTTGCCAACCAATCTTCAGTAGCTGCAATTGACTGATAGATGGCGCTGCCCTACCAAAGATCCGCACCTTTCAGGGATCTGCACAATTGTAAAATATAAAAAAAAAACCGAGTAATAAAAAAATAAAGTAAAATAATATCAAATAAAATAAAATAAAATAAAATAAAATAGAATAAAATAAATTCGAATAAAATAAAATAAAATAAAATAAAATAAAATAAAATAAAATAAAATAGTATAAAATAAATTCGAATAAAATAAAATAAAATAAAATAAAATATAACAAAACAAAATAAAGTAAAATATAAAATAACATTAAATAAAATAATATAGAATAAAATAAAATAAACAAAACAAAAATAAACCAAAAATTCTTAAATGAGTGCTCCAGGCACTCATTCTACCAATAGTACGTTGAAGAATAATGCGTACTTCACATTGAGGTACAGTTTAAATGAAAACAACCTAAAGGTCTCTAAAGATAACACAAGCGATCAAGCACGAGCACGATCTTGTTCTCCAGCCATCCCAGGCAATATTGCACAATTTCCCCCCATTCAACCCTCAGGGAATATAATTCTATCCACAGCTGCTACTAACAAAACGAGCAGTGAAATGCATAAAGTGGGCGAAAAGGTTCAGACCGGAATGGACCGCTATATATTAGTAAAAAGAAAGCGGTCCCCGGAGAAAAGTGATAAGCCTAATAAGGTTTTAAAAAATTCCATGATGAAAGAACCATCTAAAGATGTAGCACTGGCCAACAACAAATTTAGTCTCCTTGCCCAAAATGAAGAGAAGACTCCTGAACTACCACAAAAAAAATCCAAACCTCCACCAATTTATCTGAGAGAACCAAGTTCTGGTATACTTGTAAATAAATTGATAGCATTAATAGGGGAAAAGAACTTCCATATTGTACCTCTTAAAAGGGGAAATATCCAGGAAGTGAAAATCCAAACTTATGGCGAGGAATACTTCCGAAAAGTAACTAAAGATTTTGAAAATAGCAAAAGGTCATTTTATACATTCCAATTAAAGAGTAGCCGCGGCTTGTCAGTTGTGTTGAAAGGAATAGAAAGTTCCGTGAATCCCATTGAAATTGAGAATGCTTTAAAAGAAGAAGGATTTAAGGTACGATATGTACACAATATAAAAAATAAATCGAACATACCACAACCAATGTTTCGTGTAGAAATAGAGCCCGAGTTCCAACTCTTAAAGAAGGGAGATGTACATCCCATATACAACCTACGGTACCTTCTGCACCGTCGTATCTCGGTGGAAGAACCACACAAACGGGTGGGCCCTGTACAATGCCACAACTGTCAGGAGTTTGGGCACACTAAGCGGCACTGTACCTTGCCTAGTGTTTGCGTTATCTGTGGGGATTTACATACCTCCAAGGATTGTGTGAAACCAAGAGACAACTCACAATTAAAGAAATGTAGTAATTGCGGAGAAAATCACACTGCAAATTACAGAGGCTGCTCGGTGTATACTTCCTTAAAGGAAAAGGGTACTAAGAAAACCACTAGCGCCGCCTTGACTCCAAAGCCCCAACAAGTTCCAAAACCCGAAAATGTTCCAAATGCGGTCAATAATAATGTTCGTCAGAACCATTTCAGGACATATTCCCAAGCCCTCAAAGGTATAGCGGAGCCTGAAACGCAGGAGACTCCCACTCCATCTACAAACCTGGAAAAAACTTTAAACAGTTTTGTGCAAATGATGCAAGATCACATGAAATCAATGCAAAATATGATGCAAGAATTAATTAGAAACCAAAACCTCCTATTACAAACAATCTTAACAAGACCATGAATTCACTCAATATAGGTTTTTGGAATGCTAACGGCCTAAGCCAACACCGGAACGAACTCCAAATATTTCTAGAAAGACAGCAGATAGACATAATGCTAATCTCTGAAACTCATTTGACGGCCTTTAATAATTTTAGTATTGACGGCTTTGCGTTCTACGACACCAAGCACCCCGAAGGTAAAGCTAGAGGTGGAACTGGAATACTTATTAGAAAACGGATTAAGCATCATCTACTGGGAAAATATTGCAGGAATTATATACACTCAACATCAGTGCACGTAGAAGATAGCTCTGGTGGGCTCACTGTAACTGCAATATACTGTCCTCCCCGTTTCAATATAACAGAATCCCAATTTACTGAATTCTTTACCAAGTTGGGCCCACGGTTTCTTGCAGCGGGTGATTATAACGCTAAACATACATTTTGGGGCTCCAGACTGATAACACCAAAGGGAAGAAACCTATTCAAAGCAATTTTAAGCAATGACCTAGACATTATTTCCACTGGTCAGCCAACATATTGGCCTACTGATAGAAGCAAAACTCCCGACCTAATAGATTTTGGTGTAACTCGTGGAATCGAAAGACAATTAATTAACATAAAATCGGCTTTCGATCTATCATCTGATCACTCTCCTTGTGTTACCACTATTGATATAATCCCATCTTACAACGAATTTAATTCGAGCTTAACCAATAAATTTACAAACTGGCTTAAGTACAAAAAATTTATCAGTTCTCATACCAACTTAAATACAAGCCTTAAATCAGCAGCCGAAGTAGACTCTGCGATTACTGACTTCACAAATGTCCTTCAAGTAGCAGCAAAAGTGTCAACGCACCCACAGCCTAACACTACCCACAGGAGTGTCCCTAATTATTTCAAAGGAAACGATATCACCGATCTCATTCACAAGAAAAGGCAAATTAGGAAAGACTGGCAGAGGTTACGCTCTCCAACTTTGAAATACGAACTGAAAAAATGCACGAAAGAGCTTCAGATGCTATTGCAGATAAAAAAGAAGCAGATTTCCAAAACAGAATTAAGTCCTTGACAGCTACATCTTCTACAGACTACTCACTGTGGCGGTCACTGAAAAATTTTAAAAGGCCAGTTTTGCAGGACCCTCCAGTACGAATCGAAAACGGTGACTTTGCTCGGAGTGACCAGGAAAAAGGAACCGCATTTGCAGCCCACCTTTCGAGGGTATTTACTCCTAATCCAGGGAGCAATTTCCTCCCAGAACATGCCCTTCGCTTACCAACAGTCTCTCTCCAAATTAACATAAATGACCTGAATAATGTTATCTGTAACGACATACAGAATAATAAGGCACCCGGACACGACAGAATAACCGGTGAAATGGTAAAACAACTCCCTCCAGTTGCTACCAAGTTATTATTATACGTTTTCAATAGTCTCCTGCGACTAAACTACTTTCCTGAATCTTGGAAACTTTCCGAAATCATTATGATTCCAAAACCAGGCAAAAACCCAACCCTGTTAAACTCTTACAGGCCAATTAGCTTAGTTTCAATATTTTCCAAACTATTTGAAAAGTTGTTGCTGAAAAAAATGCAGCCCATCCTAGACACACACGGGACTATACCAAGTCACCAATTCGGGTTTAGGGAAAAACATGGTACGATAGAGCAAGTGCATAGAATAGTAACTCAAATACGGTCGGCTTTTGAAACCAAAAAGTATTGCACTGCACTGTTCTTAGACGTAGCACAAGCTTTCGACAAGGTATGGCTAGAGGGACTATTATTTAAAATAAGACGTACATTTCCGTACAATATATGCCTTATTTTAGAGAACTTTCTGACGGGAAGAAAGTTTCGAGTAAGGCAAAAAAGTTATACCACTGAAAGCTATCCAATCTTCGCCGGAGTTCCACAAGGTAGTGTTTTGGGACCCATTCTATATTTAATATTCACAAGTGACTTGCCCACTAATGAAAATCTAGTTACTTCAACATTTGCGGATGACACAGCAATACTTAGTGTACACTCAAATCCCTCAACGGCTGCCAGACGGTTGCAAAGCCATCTAAGAATTGTAGAACAATGGCTTTCAGATTGGAGAATTAAAGTCAATGAATCTAAGTGTGTACAAGTCACTTTTACTCTAAAAAAAGATACCTGCCCCTCTGTCTCAATTAATGGCAAAATAGTAACCCAAAAAGATTACGTCACCTACCTTGGTGTTACCTTAGATAAAAGGCTTACTTGGAAATATCATATTGATAATAAAATAATGCAAGCAAAGCTGAAAATAAGCAATTTACAATGGATCATTGGTCCAAAATCTAAATTAAGCCTAGACAACAAAATACTTTTATTTAATATGGTGATAAAACCATCCTGGATATATGGAATACAGCTTTGGGGTTCAGCATCCAAATCCAGTCTAGAAAGAATACAAAGGCTACAATCTAAGACATTAAGATCAATATGCCGGGCGCCTTGGTACGTGAAAAATTCCGCTATACACAGGGATCTAAAGATTAACACAGTTGTTGAAGAAGTAAGAAATATACAAACTAAATACGCCACAAGACTAGGCAATCATCCAAACATACTGGCTAAAAGTCTGTTAGAACAGAGATACCCCAGGCGGTTAAAGAGAAAGGATATCCAGCTAAATTGTGACCAAGGATAGAGCAACTAAAATTAAAACTTCGAAGAGCCTATCCTATTAGGTCATAAAACCTCCAAAAAGCAGCTTACTGAAATTCCTTCCATTCAGAAAGCTACAACAGCATTTACTAATACACATGTATAACATATGTATGATTGTGTTCCGGACGAGCCTATCCCATTAGGCCATAAAAATTCCTAAGTTCATACACGCAGCTTATTGGAATTCCTTCCAATACGAAACTGCAACAGCACTTCCTAATGCAACACACGATTGTGTCATCGATAAGCCTGTCCTGTCAGGCCGTACGAACTTTTAATACTATACAATCAGCTGCTTGGAATTCCACTCCATTCCGACGGCAAAAATACATAAATAATGAAAGTGAATAACATAATGAACGAATATGAAATAAAATTACATACATACATACATATAACATACTCTAAGAAAAACAAAAATATTCCCATATACATAATAAATGTATTCATAAGTATTTATTTTATGTCAAATAAAATTGCTTTTCATCCAAATGTTATTTGAAGCAGTGGCAACGAATAACGTCATTTTATACTAGGTTAAGATTTTATAAAAATTGTCATATTCTCCAAGAATGATACAATAAAAACTATATCCGAAAAAAAAAAAAAAAAAAAAAAATATTTTCTGATTCTTGACTTAAAATATTTTCAATTACAAGATAATTTTTATTTGTGATACGTTTGAAAATAGAATCAAAAATACCCTTTGATTCGTGATTCAAACTGTTTTCAAATAAAAGATAAATTTGATTTGTGATTCGTTTCAAAAAAGAATCAGAAATACCCTTTGATTCTTGATTCAAACTATTTTCAGATAAATTTGATTTGTGATTCATTTCTCAAAAGAATCAAAAATATTTTTTGATTCTTGATTCAAACTTGATTTCAAATCAAAAGTAGTTAGAATCGAAATTTGATTCGAATCAAAAATCTGATACGAATCAAGAATTTATTTAGAATCAAGAATCAAAAAATATATATTTTTGATTCTTTTGAGAAATGAATCACAAATCAATTTTAACTTTGATTTGAAAATAGTGTGAATCACGAATCAAAGGGTATTTTTGACTCTTTTGTGAAACGAATCACAAATAAAATTTATCTTTTATTTGAAAATAGTTTGAATCACGAGTCAAAGGGTATTTTTGATTATTTTGAGAAATGAATCACAAATAAAAATTATCTTTTATTTGAAAGTATTTTGAATCACGAATCAAGCTGAGTCTTTATTTGAAAGTTGATTTGAAATCAAAATTGATTCGAAATCACGCAACCTGCAATTTAGATTACTCACATACAAAAATTATGGGCATGAAAAAATTTTTGACACTAAAGTGATGACGTGTGCCGATATTAGGTAGCCTAGTTACTATTTTGTGTAATTTTCTAGCAGTTTCCTGCACAAGATTAGTAAGTAAAATATTGAGACTGAAGCTGGTTGAAAGCTTAAGAAATACTTTAAACAAAAACTGCAGAATGTAGGTACTCTCTGAGATGCATTATTTTAACTTTTTGGAAACTGACTAATTTTTTCCTTAAGTACACTTAAGATACTGTTCCATATGAATACAGATATGTATATGTATTTATGTACATATGTACATATATATACTTAAATATACGTACATACATACATGCCTTGTCTAGTTTCTTTTTTTAAATCATTTGCGAGCCAAAAATATCATACATACATATGTATGTACATTAGAGCTTATCACAGAAAAAAAAGAAATTTTTTTTTTTGATGCCGCTTAAATTCATTTTTTCATGTCTTCGTTATTTATGGTCCGATACCTAAGTTTGATACACCAATCTCTTTGGCTTGAGAGGGTCTTAACTTTATAATTGTATTAACCATGTGTGCGCAATTGTGGTCACTTCCACCCGGTACTTAGTTTATACCACCTTAGTGTAACTTTTTTTTGCCGGCCTAATGTACATATGTACATTAGATGAGTTTTTTTTTAGATATTCTCTCCGGCACCGGAATATGAAAATAGGATGTTTTAGAGTGAGTAAACTGAAAAAAAAATTTCACTTTTCCAAAAACTGGATGGAGCTACACCGAAAACCGCGCAAATTCCCAGAATTTCAAGGTATGTTTAGATTTATGTCTGAAAAAAGTTAGGATTTTGCACAAGAAAAAAAATTGATACCCACCCATACGAAAAATTAACCGCTAAATCGAATGGCATATTCAGTTTTTTGGTACACTACCCAGGGAAGGTAATAACGCGGCCTAAAGTGACCATTTTCTTTTTTTTCTCATGAATCTTCAACTTCTTGCCCTATACTCTTCCCGAAAGCGAACGGTATTTTTTAACTAAATCATACAGTAGGCTGCGTTATTTAATGCGCTTTCCAGAAATGTATAGCTATTAAAAATCGAATAATATTTGGATGAGTTCATCAAGTTTAAGTGAAGTAAAGTCGGGTATAAAAGGGTAACATACCTTAAAATTTCTCATTTTTTTTTTTAAATTTTTCTCTTGAAGACGGTTTTTTGGGTTATTAGTGATTGTTTTATTTTGTTGGATAACTCCACAAATGTAAAAAAAAAATTTGGAAGATCGAGACCGTGGATAGCGGAAAAAACCGTGGCCCCGGATGGCGCCAAAATATTATTGGGCAATATTGGTATCAAATAAAAGGTCTTAACTAGGGCTTGCATATGGAACTTATTACATGCCAATTTCTTAGCCAATTTCTGATAACTGGCGAATAAGTGGTCCAGGATGACTACAGAATATTTTAAAGGATATCGGCGACATTTGAGTCTAATTTTTGACTTATATGTGTCGAAACGGTGGACACAGCAAAATGGATTGACTTTCCATTAAAGTCCTAGGTAAAATCTTTATTTTGATACCCATATTGCCCACAAATGTTTTGGCACCATCCGGCTCAACTTTTTGTCCATTATCCGCGGTCTCGGCCTTTCTATTTTTTTTGCATTTGTGGAGTTATCCATCCACATAAAACTATCACTTAAAACCCAAAAAACCGCCTTCAAGAGCAAAATTGTTAAAAAATTTAAGAAATTTTAAGATATGTTACCCTTTTATACCCGACTTTACTTCATTTAAACTTGATGAACTCATCCAAATTTTATTCGATTTTTAATAGCTATACATTTCTGGAAAGCGCATTAAATAACGCAGCCTACCGTGTGATTTAGTTAAAAAATAACGTTCGCTTTCGGGAAGAGTATAGGGCAAGAAGTTGAAGATTCATGAGAAAAAAAGAAAATGGTCACTTTAGGCCGCGTTATTACCTTCCCTGGGTAGTGTACCAAAAAACTGAATATGCCATTCGATTTAGCGGTTAATTCTTCGTATGGGTGGGTATCAATTTTTTTTCTTGTGCAAAATCCTAACTTTTTTCAGACATAAATCTAAACATACCTTGAAATTCTGGGAATTTTCGCGGTTTTCGGTGTAGCTCCATCCAGTTTTTGGAAAAGTGAAATTTTTTTTTCAGTTTACTTACTCTAAAACATCCTATTTTCATATTCCGGTGCCGGAGGGAGGATCTGAGAAGGTTTAAAGAATCTCATACAAAAAAAAACTCATCTAATGTACATACATATGTAGGTATTTCAGAACTTTTTTTGCGTCAGGTTCTTAATTTTATTATATAATTTGCCAGAGCGTAAATGTATATATAATATATAATCCGACCATCGCGAGCACATTTTTCAATGTTTTACACCAAATTTCTCGGCTTTTCTTTTTTTGTATTCGTGCGAAAAGACATGTGTCCGATAAATTAATGAAATAAAAGATCGAAAAAGGATCACATAGGCACTTGAGTTGAAATAATATATTCACTTATTTTTCTTAATTACTTTTATTATAGATTTCAGTTATCAGTTTTTAACTTTTGTTATTAATAAGTTTTCCTTTCGCGCCTATTCGCTTTTGGTTTTTCAATGTAGACGCCTTACCTCTAATCGTGAGAGGGCGGCCAAGTCAGCGCTATATTCAATAGAGATGTCAGCTGCACTTGGTCCAGTTGAAGTCGCCCGGTAGGAGTATTTCGATGAGCGTACTGCTTGGGACGAGGACATTTTTTTTTAAATAATTATAAAAATTAAAATATATCTTTGTTTTTGTAATTTTCAAATGAAAATTACTAATATTTAAATTCTTTTTGTTCACTCAAGTGACTTTGTTTGTGGGCGCGTTTTTTGTTTGGTTATTATACTGGAGAATTTTAAGATTTTCTTTCAACACAGTTGATATCCTCCAGTAAAAAATACAGATTTAAGTGCATTAATATGATAACTCAACAAAAGTTTGTAGTTGTCACCGAGTCACCGAATAATTCGTAATAAACGTCGGAGAAAGGCTGGTGATCTACTGAGCAAGAGATCCCGGTGTCGTTCGAATAAAGAGTATCTCGTGAATTTGGCGTTGTTAGCCGATGATGTCTATTTCTACCCGTCTAGAAAAGCGTTTTATTTTCGAGTGGAAATTATGTGTGAGATCGATAGTGTGTGCATGTATGCGCAGTTGAATGTGTGTGAGTTGCCAATATCTGATATTTTGAGTGGCCTTTGTTCTTGTTAGCCGTTCATAAGGCAATTGAGCAGGAATCTTTTTTTAAATATTTAATGCCACAAAGATTTTAAGTGTGTACGTAGTACATATGTATACATGTACCTATACAGGAGTGCAGAGTTACACTTACATACCTACATATGTATGTACAAACACACGTACATACCCTGTAGGGAAAATCTCTAGTTCAGAACTAGGTCGCTTCTAGTGCCTTTTCCGCCACTACTAGTGCGAGCTAAATCACTTTTGCATGTTATCAACTGGCGAATTTAACACGGCGATGTCCTAGGCGGTGTCAATTGTCACCCTCTGCACTACATTTTCGA
This sequence comes from Urophora cardui, assembly GCA_960531455.1. Taxonomy (NCBI): domain Eukaryota; kingdom Metazoa; phylum Arthropoda; class Insecta; order Diptera; family Tephritidae; genus Urophora; species Urophora cardui. The sequence continues at coordinate 81,487,420 of OY482673.1, forward strand.
TAGTTCCGAACTAGTACTAAATTCTACAGTTTTCACTAGTTCGCTTATTGGCACAATTTCGATAGTTCTGAACTAACTACAAGTAATTAAAAATTCTACAGTTTTACATCCACCGCTTAAGCGCAGCATTTGACACACTTCATGCAAGTGGCGCGATGGCACACTGGCTAAGGGTGCCGACAGTCATCAACGAGTTTACCGAACGAATCAAGTACCCCTAAACATAACGAGTTGAACGAATTTCATGCCCGCATGACAACACAAAAATCAGCTGTTTTCTATTTTGAACAGCCGTGTGAGTGTTGCCGTATTTGAAATAATGGGAAGACACAAAAATTTCGCATAAAATACCCAAACTTAAAACCGATATTTATTCTCAATTTAGATTTTTAAATATATTGTTTTCTTTAAGAAAAAAAGCGACGTAGGCGAAAATTTTTAATAAAAATTTGCGCGATTTTGTATTCCAAGTTTTGGTAATTATCTAGTTTCGGTGACACGGTGAAAATTGGTAAATTTTCAAGAAGTGTGGTGCCAATCGAAGCGTTTTGATCACATGAACACGAATTCGAAGCGGAACTTATGGCGTTTTCTTTTCTCGAAATAATGTTGCCATGTTTGATTTTCTTAGCCATTTTATAAGTTTGTCTGGTCATTTCACCAAATATTGACATCAAACTAAGTAAGAGGGCACCCTTATCTACAAATTCAGCCATTTTATAGAAAGTCAGGATATGTAATTCGATAACTGGGATTTAGGCAACATTTTTTCGTAGAAAAGAAAACGCCATTAATTTTTTAACGCAATACAAAATTGTTAACAAAAGACGGCGGGGTAAAAACGGTTTTTTGAGTGGTGTGGTCCTGTCCCTCCTCAGGAGTAAGAGTTGCATTTCTGATGCATTATGTAATTTTCTTGTTGAAAAGTGAAAAATAAGTAAAAGAAAATACACTTTTTTTGCAATAAATAAAGGAATAACCATACGTGCTTACACAAACAATTTTCTAAAAGCTGCCTTCGTCGCAATTTTGTTGCCTGTGTGGATTTTATGACGGAAAATATCAGTTGTTCACTACCCGTTTGCCCGCTATCCATTGACCCGTTCAAAAATGGTAAAAAGGGATAATTTTGAAATAAAAATTACTTTTATTTATCGTAAATTACCCTTTCTTTTCATTGCATAATTTCTAATGTATTTAAAAAATACGCTATCCATTTCCTATGTAACAGGGATATGAAATACCTATTATTTCATTCAAACATTTAAATTTTTCAAATATAACATCATTTATAAAACTTTTTTATTTCATCCTGTGCGAAGTTATGCTCCGAAAAACAGAAAATAGCGATAACTGGATAATCTTTAAGTTTATTTAAAACTAAAATAAACGCATCAAAAATGCTTACATGTGAATTAATAACATATGCAGAAATGATAATTATTTTCAATAAATGAGCTAAACAATTATCTAATAACTTATGGCGTTTTCGATTCTGGAAAAAATGTCGCACTTATTCTGCATTTTTATCGGGCTGTCAAATTTGTTTGTTCTATTCCACATAGATTCCACACATTTTTTCAGGGTTCTTGTTCAAAAATGTCGCCCTCTGCCCGACCACAGGGCAGCATATTCTGCCCTTAATATGACCAAGGGGTTGCATTATTTTTGTTTCATATATCACATGAAAAGTGCAACATTTTCTTAGGGCTCAGGGCGCATGTTGATAATGTTGCCTTGTAATAATGCAACATTTTGGTTCAGAATCGAAAACGCTATTATATTTCGCTTAAGTAAACTTAAGTGGTTTTTCCTATGAACAAAGATATATTCCATTACATTTTACACTCGCATTGATTTCGTTTAATAATACAATGAAAAATACCGTTCAAATGTTTTAGTGGCTAAAAAATTTCCTTCGGCAACACCGTATTGAGCAAAAGCAATGAGCTGACACGTTGTTATGGGAAAAATCAAAACTCGTTTGATTTCTTCGATACGGGCGGCTATGGGCGTTTATGTCAGCGTCGGTGAGATTTCGTTTACATGCAACTCCCATAAGATAGATCGTGTCAGCTGACACGGGTATGTGCGGGCGTTGATGACTGTTGGAAGCATAACGCGTGTGACAATAAACCTGGTGAGCGCGGGTTCGAATCCTGTCGGTGTCGAGGCGGATGATAATTTTTTTTATTTTATTTTTTTAACTAATATTTTTTTATTTATTTATTTAATAAAAATTTACAAAAATATTTAAAAAGTAATAAAATAGAAAAAATTCAAAATAAGCCTGAGGGATCGGAAAAGCATAATTAGAGGAACATTTCATTTCATACAAGTTAAGATGCAAATAGAATACTCTTTATATAAAATGCTTCACTAAACATCTGGGAATTGCAGAAATATACAAATCCGACGGCAATTGAACGAACAAAAAATTTTCATAGAATTTTTGTCACTTAGAAATTGCTTACAAATGAAAGCGTGTCTTATAATGGTCACTCAATTCACTCCTTCTGAACTTGTAGGGGTCTAACTTCAATTGAACTAGTTCATTTTTGACACCTTTTCGCTAGTTCGGAACTAGAAATTTTGCTCACTAGTTATTGAGTTCCCTGCAGGGTACATACCCAGCTAACAATTTTACCCGAAATCGATATCTATCAGATTTTCGGCAAAAAACTCCGAAATCAATAAGATGTCTGTACGACTTCTGCAAGAGAAATGTATGGAGACGTTGACAGGAATTCTTACAGACATGTCTGGGGAAAGTCTGGGTTTCTTGCCGACGATTCGGACAGATATCTAACAGATGTCTGAACGAAGAACAAAATATTTAAGAATAAATAAAATATTTTGGTATGTCTGTAGGGCATCGTTAATATATCTATGAGACTTTTTCGGCTGGGGAAAAAGTCAAATTATTAATTAGACAATTCTGATAGAAATCTATAATAGGGTCTATACACGATGCGTCTGATTCAAGAGTCAGTTTAGGTGTATTAGTGAAAATGTGCATGTAGTACCCTATAGGGAAAATCTCTAGTTCCGAACTAGGTCGCTTCTAGTGCATTTTTCTACACTACTAGTGCGAGCTAAATCTCTTTTGCATGGCGAATTTAGCATGGCGATGTCCTAGGCGGTGTCCCCTGATAGAATTGTGTGACCGAAAATACTAACACTATTACAAAAATATAATATTACCAACACATTTGCACTCGTATGTGTTCTAGCCAAGTTCAAAACAGGGTTTGAAATTGCTTAGCTACTTTTGCTGCATTTGTTGTTGCTTTGCTTTTGCTAACGAAAAGTAAATTAGCAAACTCGGCCAGCCGAGTAAAAAACGAGAACACGATTCATTTGCTTCAGTTTTCAGCTGAGCCGTGTTTGCTTGTATAGTTAAGCAAACCAACGCTATTTGGGAGATATCATTTTACTTCCAGCAATTAGTTGTGTCTTTGCATTTTTTCTGCTTTTGCTTATTTTGCTGAAACTATTTGTTTACGCATATTTCGATTTTTTATACATATTTACTTATGTATGTATGTATGTACACATAATATGTATGTATGTCCATTTGTAAACATCTTTTCATATTGAATTTTGCTTAAAAACTAGTTTCAGCAAAATAAGCAACTGTAAGCAAAAATTTAGCACTCAAATAATTGCTGGAAGTAAAAGCAACCCTCTCAAATAGAGTTGCTTGGCTTAACTATACAAGCAAACACGACTCAGCTGAAAACTGAAGCGAATGATTCGTGTTTTCGTTTTTTGCTCGGCTGAATTCAGCAATAAGAAAAACACATCGACTATTGCTGTTTTGCAGCAAGCAAATTCAAACCCTGGTTCAAAACCAATCCCTGCTAGAATTGTGTGACCGAAACTATTAACACAATTACAAAAATATAATATAACCAACACATTTGCACTCGTATGTGTTTCTAGCCAAGTTCAAAACCAATGAGATAGATAAGGATAGAATGGAATTTGAAAATACACATACGGGAACGTGATGAATGAAACGGTCACAAAAGTTCCCGATGCCCTTAAGAATGTGATAGGAAATATCCCAAAATGCCTGTCGGTCATATGACCGGTCAAATTACCTGCACAGTTCTTGCAGGGTCAATTGTCACTCTCTGCACTACATTTTCGATAGTTCCGAACTAGTACTAAAATCTACAGTTTACACTAGTTCGTTTATTGGCACAATTTCGATAGTTCTGAACTAGCTACTAGCGCTTACGATTTCTCGAGTTCGAGTGAGACGAGATTTCTCGCGAGACTCGAGTTCTCGCGAAATTCTCGAATCTCGAAAATCTCGAAAGGCTCGCGAGCTTCTCGACATTCAACTACATCGCAGAAATAGCGGTATAAGCATACTATGCTGTTTCGTAGATTGTTCTGCTTGTATGTACTTATACACTCATACTCATACACATGAATATGTGCCATTTATGCCATTCCCAGGTATATTTCACAAAATTCCGAGTGAAATAAAATTAAAATTTCATAACGTAAATTTTTTTCTTTCCAATGATATTCGAGAAATTTTTGATATTCATATTTTTTGACACAATATGTTATCGAGAAATCCGAGAAACGAGATTGAATCGAGAACCCGAGTCTCGGTTTTCTCGATCCTCGAATTTCTCGACACTGCTCCAAATCGAATCGTAAGCCCTACTAGCTACAAGTACCTACAAATTCTACAGTTTTACATCTGCCGCTTAAGTGCAGTCTTTGACACACTTCATGCAAGTGGCGCGATGGCCGACTGGCTAACGCAAGTGCCTTTCAATCTGAGGGGTGCGGGTTCGAATCCTCCCGGTGTCAAGGTGGATGATATTTTATTTTATTTTTTTTATCTAATATTTTTTTATTTATTAAAAATTTGCAATAATATTTAAAAAGTAATAAAAACTAAATAAATAAAACAAGTAAGGAAGGCTAAGTTCGAGTGGAATCGAACATTAGATACTCAGCTTTATGCTTTCATTGTTTGTTTGCTTTTGATAGATATTATATAAAGCGCGTGCTGCATAAAGTGGGCGTAGCCACGCCCATTTTCAACATTTTTATCAGTCATCCAACTAAGCATAAGTTTATTACTCTTTGTGAAAAATTTCGTTCCTTTATGACTTCTAGTTACAAAGATATGACGATACAAATTCCTAAAGGGTGTTCCAGAAATATCTTTGTTAAAAAGTAGGCGTGGTCATAAACCGATTTCAATTAATTTTTGCGTGTCTATTAACACAAGTTATAAAAGTGTATAAACCAAGTTTCGTCATCATATCTCAATTATTTGTCGAGTTATGGGCTCCGAACTCTCGTAGATTCCGTTGTCTAAAAAGAGGCGGTGCCACGCTCATTTTCCAAAATTTTTATACTTCTTCTTTCCGGTCTGTTGTGGAACTCATTCCACAAAATTTCAATGAATTATCTTTATATTTGACAAAGATATCGCTTAAAATGTTTTTATGGGTATTATAAAGTACCCATATATAAAAGTGGGCGTGGTCGTCAACCGATTTGGAAATTTTTCGTCCAAACATTTGCCTAAGTAAGTATATCACGCGTACCAAATTTCATTGATATATCTTCAACGGTTTCTGATTTATGACATATAAAACTTTCAATGTTTGACCCTTAATAAGTGGGCGTGGCACCGCCCATTTTCCAAAACTTCATCAAATTTCTTCATAGGGGCCTGAGCTCAACACGTGGGTAAAATTTCATCGCTCTAGCTATATTAGTGGCTGAGATACCAAATTTCCGATTTTGTCTATATAGGAAAAGTGGGCGTGGTCATTATCCGATTTCGCCCGTTTTCAATACCAACCGTCCCACTCTCGATACCAAATTGTATTCCAAATTTCATCAAAATACCTCAATTTTTGCGTGAGTTAGAGTGTTTACAGACGGACGGACATGGCTCAATCGATTTCTCTTTTCACCCTGATCATTTTGATATATATAAGTCTATATCTATCTCGATTATTTCATTCTGTTGCAATCCACCGTTATGTGATTAAAACTATAATACTCTGTGTACTAGTACAGCTGAGTATAAAAAAACTCATACATACAAGCTGCTTCACATGCCAGATTGTCAGTTGCCAAGGGCCTTTAACTATACTTCAACAGTAAGTCACATATTATCTTCTGGAAATCTACGGTTATAAATAATAATTTTCTTATATAATTTAGTTTTCTAATATTCCATTTTGACAGACATTAAGTAAAATCTCAAGTCCAGATACTCTAATACAGGGATGGGCGCCGCAAGGCACATAAACGCAGCAGAGGGGCGATCATGGGCTTTCGTGGGCACTGCATAATTTCCAGGTCCATACAGCTGGACCCCCCACTCCATGAATTTCAAAAAAAACTATCTCATTAATTTGTGCTTAATATGTGGTTAATTGGTCCCCAAATAAAAAAATTTGTGCTCAAATTTTAAGGGCTTTTTTTTTAAATCAAAAGTGGGGGGTCCAGGTGAACGTTCCGTTGGACCCCCCCCCCCGCCCCCCCCTAAGATAGAGTTGACTCAGGGAAATATTTAGTATGCAGTTAATTTGTGCTTAATATGTGCTCGAAGATTGTGAAAAAAAAATTTCGAAAAAAGTACAGAGATGGGCTTTTTTTTAAATCAAAAGTGGGGGGTCCAGGTGAACGTTCCGCTGGACCCCCCCTAAGATAGAGTTGTCTTAGGGAAATATTGAGTATGCAGTTAATTTGTGCTTAATATGTGCTCAAAGATTGTAAAAAAAAATTTTCGAAAAAAGTCCAGAGATGGGCATCGGTATATATATGCATATGGTAGGTGGAGGTGGGGCATGTCAGGCAAAGCCCACTGTATAATTTCAAAGTTGACTAGCTCATTAATTTGTGCTTAATATGTGCTTAATTTTTCCACAAATAAAAAAATTTGTGCTCAAATTTTAAGGGCTTTTTTTTAAATCAAAAGTGGGGGGTCCAGGTGAACGTTCCGCTGGACCCCCCCCCTAAGATAGAGTTGACTCAGGGAAATATTGAGTATGCAGTTAATTTGTGCTTAATATTTGCTCGAAGATTGTGAAAAAAAAATTTCGAAAAAAGTACAGAGATGGGCTATTTTTTTAAAATCAAAAGTGGGGGGTCCAGGTGAACGTTCCGCTGGACCCCCCCCCTAAGATAGAGTTGTCTTAGGGAAATATTGAGTATGCAGTTAATTTGTGCTTAATATGTGCTCAAAGATTGTAAAAAAAAAATTTTTAAAAAAGTCCAGAGATGGGCATCGGTATATATATGCATATGGTACAGTTTTGTTCAAAATAATAATAGTTCTATGAAATCAATGTGCAACTTACTCATAAAAAGTTTATTTTAACTTCTTTTTGGTTAAAATTGAGTACAAAAGTAGCATAGACATTCATTTCACATATCACAAGAGCTTTACGGTGTTAAGTTGCAAGATAACCGATTTATAAAGACAAAGGTAAAACAACTCAAAAATTCCTTGTTCAAAAAAATAATAGTATTTTTATTCTAGCTTAGATAAATATTTAAAAAAAAGGTAAAATCAAAAAATTTAGAATATACAAAGTAAAGTAGTGTTTAATATTAGTTCGTGAAAACATCATTGTCTAAAAACACCTTACAGCGAAGCGCCATAAAATCGACTAATCCTTTACAGCGTTTCTAGGGTATTTTTTCTCAACAATTCTTTCCTACTTCCCAAAGTTCACGATTATTGGCTGGTTTCCCATTTCTTCATGTCGCCCCACAAGTTTTCTATATCATTGAGTTCGGTTGATTGTGCAGGACAGGACATTACGTCAATTCCTTTGAACTCCTTGCCTAGCCGGCTCGTATGTTTTGGGTCATTATCCCGATGGAAGGTTCATTCCAGAGAAATTTTGTATTCCGCATAAGGCAGCATAGTGTTCTCCAAAATACCCACGCAGGCAGGTTGATCCATGGTGATGTCAATACGATCTAAGGGCCCAACACCATAAAAAGTAAAACACACTCAAACTAATATTTTCGACCCACAACGTTTAGTTGATTTCTTGCTTTCGTCCCTCCTTTTTTCGAGGCACAGGTTCTCAACAGTATGTCCGTCGTCCACCGAATACTGAATACAAGCCTAGATACACAACCAAAAAGGTTAAACATGGTGGGCTGAAAATATCAGTTTGAGCATGTTTTATTTTTTTTATGGTCTTGGGCATATAGATTGTATTGACACCACCATGGATCAACGTGCCTATGTGGGTATTTTGCAGAACACTCTGCTGCCTTATGCGGAATACAAAATTTCTCTGGAATGAACCTTCCATCAGCATAATGACCCAAAACATACGAGTAGGCTAGGCAAGGAGTTCAAAGGAATTGGGGTAATGTCCAGTCCTGCACAATCAACCGAACTCAATGCTATAGAAAACTTGTGGGGCGACATGAAGAAATGGGAAACCAGCCAATAATCGTGAACTTTGGGAAGTAGGAAAGAATTGTTGAGAAAAAATATCCTAGAAACGCTGTAAAGGATTAGTCGATTTTATGGCGCGTCGCTGTAAGGTGTTTTTAGACAATGATGGTTTCACGAACTAATATTAAACACTACTTTACTTTGTATATTCTAAATTTTTTGATTTTACCTTTTTTTTTTAAATATTTATCTAAGCTAGAATAAAAATACTATTATTTTTTTGAACAAGGAATTTTTGAGTTGTTTTACCTTTGTCTTTATAAATCGGTTATCTTGCAACTTAACACCGTAAAACTTTTGTGACGCGTGAAATGAATCTCCGTGCTACTTTTGAACCCAATTTTAACCAAAAAGAAATTAAAATAAACTTTTTATGAGAAAGTTGCCCATTGATGTCATAGCACTATTATTATTTTGAACACAGCTGTAGGTGGAGGTGGAGTATGTCAGGCAAAGCCCACTGTATAATTTCAAAGTTGACTAGCTCATTAATTTGTGCTTAATATGTGCTTAATTTTTCCACAAATAAAAAAATTTGTGCTCAAAGTTTAAGGGCTTTTTTTTAAATCAAAATGGGGGGTCCAGGTGAACGTTCCGCTGAACCCCCCCTAAGATAGAGTTGACTCAGGGAAATATTGAGTATGCAGTTAATTTGTGCTTAATATGTGCTCGAAGATTGTGAAAAAAAATTTCGAAAAAATTACAGAGATGGGCTTTTTTTTTAAAATCAAAAGTGGGGGGTCCAGGTGAACGTTCCGCTGGACCCCCCCCCTAAGATAGAGTTGTCTTAGGGAAATATTAAGTATGCACTTAATTTGTGCTTAATATGTGCTCAAAGATTGTAAAAAAAAATTTTCGAAAAAAGTCCAGAGATGGGCATCGGTATATATATGCATATGGTAGGTGGAGGTGGGGTATGTCAGGCAAAGCCCACTGTATAATTTCAAAGTTGACTAGCTCATAAATTTGTGCTTAATATGTGCTTAATTTTTCCACAAATAAAAAAATTTGTGCTCAAATTTTAAGGGCTTTTTTTTAAATCAAAAGTGAGGGCTCCAGGTGAACGTTCCGCTGGACCCCCCCACCCCCCCCCCACCCTCCCCCTAAGATAGAGTTGACTCAGGGAAATATTGAGTATGCAGTTAATTTGTGCTTAATATGTGCTCGAAGATTGTGAAAAAAAATTTCGAAAAAAGTACAGAGATGGGCTTTTTTAAAATCAAAAGTGGGGGTCCAGGTGAACGTTCCGCTGGACCCCCCCTAAGATAGAGTTGTCTTAGGGAAATATTGAGTATGCAGTTAATTTGTGCTTAATATGTGCTCAAAGATTGTAAAAAAAAATTTTCGAAAAAAGTACAGAAATAGGCTTTTTTTTTAAATCAAAAGTGGGGGGTCCAGGTGAACGTTCCGCTGGACCCCCCCCCCCTAAGATAGAGTTGTCCTAGGGAAATATTGAGTATGCAGTTAATTTGTGCTTAATATGTGCTCAAAGATTGTAAAAAAAATTTTCGAAAAAAGTCCAGAGATGGGCATCGGTATATATATGCATATGGTAGGTTGGAGGTGGGTGTATGTCAGGCAAAGCCCACTGTATAATTTCAAAGTTGACTAGCTCATTAATTTGTGCTTAATATGTGCTTAATTTTTCCACAAATGAAAAAATTTGTGCTCAAATTTTAAGGCTTTTTTTAAATCAAAAGTGGGGGGTCCAGGTGAACGTTAAGTTAAGTTAAGTGGGTGGACCTACAGTTTTATGCCGGCCCCGAACGGCGAATGCATTTTTTTGTGAGGGTATGCCGCCCACTGCCGGAGGGTATGCCGCCCACTGCCGAGAGGTGACCGCTGCTCTTAAAAAATCCAATAATTGGATTTTTACTAATTAGAAATTTTTTTTTTTTTTGGTGTTTGCTCGGACTGGGGTTTGAACCCGAGACCTCTGGCATAGCAGACGATCACTTTACCCACTGCACCACAGCGGCCACATATACATACTGTTTTATACATAAATATGTATGTATATATGTATGTAACTCAATTTTCGATTTTTTTTAGTTGTGACACTGTTGAAATATGTACATACATACATATGTATATAACATAACCGAAATGCAAAATACAAATTAATGAGCTAGTCAACTTTGAAATTATACAGTGGCTTTGCCTGATATACCCCACCTCCACCTACAATATGCATATATATACCGATGCCCATCTCTGGACTTTTTTCGAAAATTTTTTTTTTACAATCTTTCAGCACATATTAAGCACAAATTAACTACATACTCAATATTTCCCTAAGACAACTCTATCTGTACTTTTTTCGAAATTTTTTTTTCACAATCTTCGAGCACATATTAAGCACAAATTAACTGCATACTCAATATTTCCCTGAGTCAACTCAATCTTAGGGGGGGGGTCCAGCGGAACGTTCACCTGGACCCCCCACTTTTGATTTAAAAAAAAAAAGCCCTTAAAATTTGAGCACAAATTTTTTTATTTGTGGAAAAATTAAGCACATATTAAGCACAAATTAATGAGCTAGTCAACTTTGAAATTATACAGTGGGCTTTGCCTGACATACCCCACCCTCCACCTACCATATGCATATATATACCGATGCCCATCTCTGGACTTTTTTCGAAAATTTTTTTTTACAATCTTTGAGCACATATTAAGCACAAATTAACTGCATATTCAATATTTCCCTAAGACAAATCTATCTTAGGGGGGGGGGTCCAGCGGAACGTTCACCTGGACCCCCCCACTTTTGATTTAAAAAAAAAGCCCATCTCTGTACTTTTTTCGAAATTTTTTTTTCCCAATCTTCGAGCACATATTAAGCACAAATTAACTGCATACTCAATATTTCCCTGAGTCAACTCTATCTTAGGGGGGGTCCAGCGGAACGTTCACCTGGACCCCCCACTTTTGATTTAAAAAAAAAAAGCACTTAAAATTTGAGCACAAATTTTTTTATTTGTGGAAAAATTAAGCACATATTAAGCAAAAATTAATGAGCTAGTCAACTTTGAAATTATACAGTGGCCTTTGCCTGACATACCCCACCTCCACCTACCATATGCATATATATACCGATGCCCATCTCTGGACTTTTTTCGAAAATTTTTTTTTACAATCTTTGAGCACATATTAAGCACAAATTAACTGCATACTCAATATTTCCCTAAGACAACTCTATCTTAGGGGGGGGGGGTCCAGCGGAACGTTCACCTGGACCCCCCACTTTTGTTTTAAAAAAAAAGCCCATCTCTGTACTTTTTTCGAAATTTTTTTTTCACAATCTTCGAGCACATATTAAGCACAAATTAACTGCATACTCAATAATTCCCTAAGATAACTCTATCTTAGGGGGGGTCCAGCGGAACGTTCACCTGGACCCCCCACTTTTGATTTAAAAAAAAAAAGCCCTTAAAATTTGAGCACAAATTTTTTTATTTGTGGAAAAATTAAGCACATATTAAGCACAAATTAATGAGCTAGTCAACTTTGAAATTATACAGTGGGCTTTGCCTGACATACCCCACCTCCACCTACCATATGTATATATGTATATACCGATGCCCATCTCTGGACTTTTTTCGAAAATTTTTTTTCACAATCTTTGAGCACATATTAAGCACAAATTAACTGCATACTCAATATTTCCCTGAGTCAACTCTATCTTAGGGGGGGTCCAGCGGAACGTTCACCTGGACCCCCCACTTTTGATTTAAAAAAAAAAGCCCTTAAAATTTGAGCACAAATTTTTTTATTTGGGGACCAATTAAGCACATATTAAGCACAAATTAATGAGATAGTTTTTTTGAAATTCATGGAGTGGGGGGTCCACCTGTACGGACCCATAATTTCCGGGGACTGGGGAGCTAAGGCGATATCGAAGTTGATGTACACTCCGTTTAAGTGATTTTCATTGCACAGAGCGTACGGAAACACAGGGTTGGCACTTCTGAGAAGAACAATTATTGTACCAGAGCTTGCATTTTCGAAGATAGCTTTTCAAAAAGCTGCCGTATTTTGTAAATACGCATTTGAGAAGTTCGAAACAACGGATCTAATAACCCAGATTACGTATATGAGGTGTTGAGGTGCCACGCCCATTTTCCAACATTTTTGTGTTTTTTGCTTTCTGTCCATAGTTGGACTCCTGCCACAAAATTTCAATGAATTATCTTTATATTTGACAGAGAAATCGCTTAAAATGTTTTTATTAGGCCACTTTATAATACCCATATATAAAAGTGGGCGTGGTCGTCAACCGATTTTGACAGTTTTCCGTCCAAACATTTGCCTAAGTAAGTAAATCACGTGTACCAACTTTCATCGATATATCTTCAACGGTTTCTGAGTTATGACTCATAAAACTTTCAATGTTTGACCCTTAATAAGTGGGCGTGGCACCGCCCATTTTCGAAGATCTCATCAAATTTCTTCATAGGGGCCCGACCTCTACACGTGGGTAAAATTTCATCGCTCCAGCTATATTAGGAACTGAGATACCAAATTTCCGATTTTTTCTATATAGTCCGATTTCGCCCATTTTCAATACCAACTGTCCCAGTCTCGATACCAACTTGCATTCCAAATTTCATCAAAATATCTCAATTTTTGCGTGAGTTAGAGTATTTACACTATATGTAATTCTGGAGGCAAACCTACTTTTGTGACCGCAAACAGGAGTGAGGTACTTGATATCACTCTGGTCACAGGCCCGCTCTCTGACTATGTCAAGGAATGGCAGGTGTCCGGAGAAAACTCCTTCTCTGATCATATGTATATAACTTTTAATCTACTCTTGAGACCTCCACTTAGAGCGGGATACAGGAACAGGAGGCGTACGGATTGGGCTCTGTTTAGTCAGAAATTGTCTGCTATGCTCCTTGAGCACGCTTCTCTCGGTACGTCAAGCCTACCGTTAACAACTGATAAAGCGCCTATCTCCAATAACAGGTCTGTTTCTCTCGGTGTGCTGGACACATCGTCAAAAATCGATGAAGCAGTTGACTTTGGAAAACTTCGCTAGCGACATAGAAGAAATCTCTGAGGCCAATCGTCTACGAAAGGTCCTCTCTACTAACCCAGTTCCCCCAAGCTGTATCCGAATGCAAAATGGGGACTGGGCCACATCTAGTACTGATATTCTGAACACCCTGGTCACCACACACTTCCCAGGGTGCACCTCGGAACCTTATAGAACCTACTCTAATCCCAGGACATTTAATGACTTGGAGCACATAATTACTAATACAAGGGTAAAATGGGCAATTAAATCCTTCAAACCCTTCAAATCTCCGGGAATAGATGGGATCTTTCCTGCTGAATTACAGGCAGCAAGTGATACTCTAATCCCTCTTCTTGTTCCTATCTATAAAGCCTGCCTCAACCTGTCGTACATTCCTCTGGAATGGACCAAGGCGAAGGTGATCTTTATTCCTAAAGGGGGCAAAGCCTCCTACAGCAGCCCAAAGGATTTCAGGCCGATAAGCCTGACCTCTTTTCTACTCAAAGTTCTTGAAAGATTGCTGGATGTCTATATCAGGCTCCGTGCGAATACTCTATCTCCTTTTCAACACGCTTATTCCAAAGGCAAGTCCGTAGAGACTGCTCTACACGCTATCACTTCCAAGATAGAAAAGGGGCTAGCCTTTAAAGAATTCACACTGGGCATCTTTCTCGACATAGAAGGAGCTTTCAACAATGTTCTCCCGGGAGCCGTTACCACCGCCCTACGGGACTTGGAGGTAGAGGAGGCTCTCGTGAGGTTTGTTGAACTTCTTCTTAGTAGAAGAGCCATTATTTCTGTAATGGGTAATTCATCGATAACTAGGTATGCCAACAGGGGAACACCCCAGGGTGGAGTTCTGTCTCCTCTGCTTTGGAACCTAACGGTGAACACCCTGCTCTCTAAACTTCAGCACACGGGCTGCCAGGTCATTGCGTACGCCGATGACATCGCCCTGACAGCGACTGGCAAGCATATACCGGTGCTGAGCGATCTTTTGCAAAATGCACTCAATATTGTAAAAACCTGGCCTCTGAAATGCGGGCTGAGTGTCAGCTCTGAGAAAACGGAAATGGTTCTGTTTACCCGCAAACATAAGATACCTGAATTCAAACCTCCGTCCATAAATGGGAAGGAGATTAAACTCTCTACCGAGGTTAAATACCTTGGTGTTATTCTAGACAGAAAATTAAACTGGAAACGGAACGTAGAAGTACGATCCCAAAAAGCCATGCTAGCACTTTACGCATGTAAATCAGCGATAGGCAAGAGATGGACTTAACCCCCAAATCGTCCATTGGCTGTACACAGCGGTAGTGCGTCCTATTCTCTTCTATGCAGTCACCATATGGTGGCCAGCACTGGAACTCGAAACCAATAAGAGCAAATTAACTAGAGTGCAGCGAATGGCTTCCATGCTTATTAGCGGAGCCCTTCCCTCCACCCCAACTAAAGCTCTCGAAACCATCATATTTCTTCTCCCCACGGATATACAGGGGAAACTCATTGCCAGCTGCAACGCGGCAAGGCTCAATGCAACCGAACCCTGGAGGGACACCAGATTCGGGCACGCTCAAATTCTTAGTAACGTCCCTGCCAATTTTCTAAAGCTGGACTATGCAATACCAGCCTTCTGTTGGGATAACAAATTCTCCACAAGAATCCCGGAGAGGAGCGAGTGGAAGAACTTGGGGGATCCCGACCCTAATACACTGCACCTTTACACGGACGGCTCTAAATTGAACAATAGAGTTGGAAGTGGGGTTTTCTGCGAAAAGCTTCATCTGAAAGTAAGTTTGCGCCTACCTGATCACTGCAGCGTCTATCAGGCTGAGCTCATAGCCATATGGGAAGCAGCTCGTCGCCTGACAGATCTGCCAGACATAAATTCTATCAAAATCTTCTCTGACAGCCAAGCTGCCATAAAATCCTTACAGAGTAACAATGCTACATCTATAGTTGCAATGAAATGTAGGGAGTCTTTGAACAAACTAGCCGAAAGGTGCGACCTGAACGTCATTTGGGTTCCAGGCCATAGCAACGTTCGGGGCAACTGCATTGCAGATGAGTTGGCAAGGGAGGGCACAAGCTTGCAGGATATCACATCTGCGACATGGGTTGGCCCCCCGCTTAACTCATGCAAGCACTGGTTGAGATCTCGCTCCATTGAACAGGCTAACGCTAGATGGGCCAGGGAGTCAACTTGTGTGATTTCTAGGCAAATCTGGCCTAGACTGGATGAGGCTAGGTCTGTATCGGTGCTGCATCTGAATCGGCTCTCTATAGGTCCGCTGGTGGGACTTCTAACAGGCCATTGTCTTATGGGCACTCACGCCTCTCGCATGGGCCTATATAAAAACGACTTCTGCCGCAGCTGCAGGGACGTGGAGGAAATAGAGAGTGTTGAGCACTATCTATGCCACTGCCCCGCACTGTCGCAATCCAGGTACCGCTTTCTCCATAAACACTTTTTCGAGTGCCTGGCGGAGATGGAAAATGCAAGGACACTAGATTTTCTGCGCTTCATGAAACAAACGCGCTGGTTTAGCTTAACGGGCATCTAATCTTATCATACTTTCGAATCTAATTTTTCCGGAAAGGTTTGTAAACATGGAAGCTAGGGCTCCCGTGTGGTATCACAATGGGCCACCTCGGCCTAAGTGTGTCCCCGCTTTCATGAATTGCGGAGACAGCCACCTCAACCTAACCTAACCTAACCTAGAGTATTTACAGACGGGCAGACGGACGGACAGACGGACGGACGGACATGGCTCAATCGATTTCTCTTTTCACCCTGATCATTTTGATATATATAAGTCTATATCTATCTCGATTATTTCATTCTGTTACAATCCACCGTTATGTGATTAAAACTATAATACTCTGTGTACTAGTACAGCTGAGTATAAAAATATAACAAGAATTTTTTGACAGGTAAAAAAAAATTTTGTATTTCGCAGGCAGAAGAAAATGATTCGAACTTCTTACCAAGAAGCCAGGATATACTTTTCCGAAGGACTTTGATTTGCTGAATCCGAATCTGAAATCAAAATTACCAAATTCGAAATAGTTTTCGAGATATCTTGACCTAAAAATGCAAGTGCAAAAAGTGCAATTTTCTTCAGATTTTGGAGTTAGGGCCAGCCGAAAGTTATGATTTCATTTAAAGTCTACGACCATTATCTAAACAAATAGGCTTTGCACTTTCAAATGCCGTTGACCTTGTTAACGTGCTTTTTTGGTCTCCAGGGATATCGCTGTTTTAAAATCTGCATACTTTTCAGTGCGTACACAATGTATTTTTATACTCAGCTGTACTAGTACACATAGTATTATAGTTTTAATCACATAACGGTGAATTGTAACAGAATGAAATAATCGAGATAGATATAGACTTATATATATCAAAATAATCAGGGTGAAAAGAGAAATCGATTGAGCCATGTCCGTCCGTCCGTCCGTCCGTCCGTCTGTCCGTCCGTCCGTCCGTCTGTCCGTCCGTCTGTAAACACTCTAACTCGTGCAAAAATTGAGATATTTCGATGAAATTTGAAATGCAAGTTGGTATCGAGACTGGGACGGTTGGTATTGAAAATGGGCGAAATCGGACCATGACCACGCCCACTTTTCCTATATAGAAAAAATCGGAAATTTGGTATCTCAGTCACTAATATAGCTAGAGCGATGAAATTTTACCCACGTGTTGAGCTCAGGCCCCTAGGAAGAAATTTGATGAAATTTTGGAAAATGGGCGGTGCCACGCCCACTTATTAAGGGTCAAACCTTGAAAGTTTTATATGTCATAACTCAGAAACCATAGAAGATATATCGATCAAATTTGGTGCGCGTGATGTACTTACTTAGGCAAACGTTTGGACGGAAAATAGTTAAAATCGGTTGACGACCACGCCCACTTTTATATATGTATATTAACATTTTAAGCCATATCTCTGTCAAATATAAAGATATATCATTGAAATTTTGTCGCATGAGTCCAACTGTGGACATAAAACAAATAAAACAAAGTAAAAAAATTTTTTTAAAAAAGCTTTTATTTAATATTAATATAACAATTTACTAAAAAGGAAAAAAAATAATTTTTTTATATTTTTGAACAAGATTTATATTAGTCCTTAGTTCATTTGGATCTTAATTTCAATCTAAACATACATTTAACGTATTTCTTCAAAGCATTTCTGTATATGTATCAACATAAATAAAAGCGCGGGTGCTCTTTACGTAATGCATATCTTACGTAATTGGAATTTAAAGTTTTTATCGCTTCCTTCCATTTCGCCAATACGGTTTTATAACATGAATATGTAATGAGTACCCGCGCTTTTATTTATGTTGATACATATACATAAATGCTTTGAAGAAATACGTTAAATGTATGTTTAGATTGAAATTAAGATCCAAATGAACTAAGGACTAATATAAATCTTGTTCAAAAATATAAAAAAATTATTTTTTTCCTTTTTAGTAAATTGTTATATTAATATTAAATAAAAGCTTTTTTAAAAAAATTTTTTTACTTTGTTTTATTTTTGCCTTTTTAGTTTTACAATGCATATTACATCTAATATCTGGTTTTACTATACTCTTTTGTGAATAGATTACTTCGTAATACGTGTTCAAAATAGGAACAAATCTGGTTCATAAATACTAATTTTCTAAATATCTTGACACTAGCGCCACCTAGCGGCGATTTATTTCCACGGATATATTTACTTTCTCATAGGCAATATATATACCGAATATGAACAAATTCGGTCGGTAAATACGAATTTTACAAATATCTTGACACCAGCGCCACCTAGCGGCGATTTTTTTCCTCGGATGTATTTACTTTCTCATAGGCAATATATATACCGAATATGAACAAATTCGGTCGGTAAATACGAATTTTACAAATATCTTGACACCAGCGCCACCTAGCGGCGATTTTTTTCCACAGATGTATTTACTTTCTCATAGGCAATATATATACCGAATATGAACAAATTCGGTCGGTAAATACGAATTTTACAAATATCTTGACACCAGCGCCACCTAGCGGCGATTTTTTTCCTCGGATGTATTTACTTTCTCATAGGCAATATATATACCGAATATGAACAAATTCGGTCGGTAAATACGAATTTTACAAATATCTCGACACCAGCGCCATCTATCGGATTTTTTTTTATTTCACATTGCATTGTCTTCGGGTCCTGAACTATGTTCCAAATTTCAAGTACCTAGCTCAACTAGAAGTATCTTAAATGTTCGTTGCAAAATTCCACGACATACATACAAAAAGTGAAGTTAAATAAAAGCTTGTAAAAACACAAAAATTTTGGAAAATGGGCGGTGCCACGCCCACTTATTAAGGGGCAAACATTGAAAGTTTTATGAGTCATAACTCAGAAACCGTTAAAGATATATCGATGAAATTCGGTACGCTTGATATACTTACTTAAGCAAATATTTGGACGAAAAATTTCCAAAATCGGTTGACGGCCACGCCCACTTTTATATATGGGTCTTATAAAGTGACCTAATAAAAACATTTTAAGCGATATCTCTGTCAAATATAAAGATATATCTTGAAAGAGTTTTTTTAGTGCTTAGCACGAAATTTTTATTTTAATTCAATTTTTAATTGTTGGGGTAAGTGGAAAAAAATTCAACAACTATTTACAGCGAAGGTTGAGTGTATAGCTATTTCACGAAAAACCATTTTCGATCATCAGCACTCTTTTCGGAAGTGGATGCACCGGGGATTGAACCCGAGTCCATTCCAACTTCAGCCGCAATGACCCAACGGATAAACACACTCGGCCATTGAGACTCTGTGCAAGCTGTTGGATTTTCCCCACTTTTGCCTTTTTCATTTTCAACATTAACGTTAGTGTGTATATGCTTTTGCATATATTCTCCACAAACGTGCTGAATTTTTTGTTGTAGGCAGTTCGCAATGAACATTGTTGTTGGTATTTTATTTTATGTATATACCAAACAACGTTAACAATTTTACTTGAAAGAGTTTTTTTAGTGCTTAGCACGAAATTTTTATTTTAATTCAATTTTTAATTGTTGGGGTAAGTGGAAAAAAATTCAACAACTATTTACAGCGAAGGTTGAGTGTATAGCTATTTCACGAAAAACCATTTTCGATCATCAGCACTCTTTTCGGAAGTGGATGCACCGGGGATTGAACCCGAGTCCATTCCAACTTCAGCCGCAATGACCCAACGGATAAACACACTCGGCCATTGAGACTCTGTGCAAGCTGTTGGATTTTCCCCACTTTTGCCTTTTTCATTTTCAACATTAACGTTAGTGTGTATATGCTTTTGCATATATTCTCCACAAACGTGCTGAATTTTTTGTTGTAGGCAGTTCGCAATGAACATTGTTGTTGGTATTTTATTTTATGTATATACCAAACATACCAAAATACCAAAAATTGAATTAAAATAAAAATTTCGTGCTAAGCACTAAAAAAACTCTTTCAAGTAAAATTGTTAACGTTGTTTGGTATATACATAAAATAAAATACCAACAACAATGTACATTGCGAACTGCCTACAACAAAAAATTCAGCACGTTTGTGGAGAATATATGCAAAAGCATATACACACTAACGTTAATGTTGAAAATGAAAAAGGCAAAAGTGGGGAAAATCCAACAGCTTGCACAGAGTCTCAATGGCCGAGTGTGTTTATCCGTTGGGTCATTGCGGCTGAAGTTGGAATGGACTCGGGTTCAATCCCCGGTGCATCCACTTCCGAAAAGAGTGCTGATGATCGAAAATGGTTTTTCGTGAAATAGCTATACACTCAACCTTCGCTGTAAATAGTTGTTGAATTTTTTTCCACTTACCCCAACAATAAAGATATATCATTGAAATTTTATAGCAGGAGTCCAACTGCGGACATAAAACGAAAAACACAAAAATCTTGGAAAATGGGCGTGGCACCACCTCTTTTTAGAAACAGGAATATACGAGATTTCTGAGCCTATAACTCGACAAATAATTGAGATATTATAACGAAACTTGGTTTATACACTTTTATAACTTGTGCTAATATACACGCAAAAATTTATTGAAATCGGTTTATGACCACGCCTACTTTTTACAAAGATATTTCTGGAACACCCTTTGGGAATTTGTAACGTGACATCTTTGTAACTAGAAGTCATAAAGGAATGAAATTTTGCACAAATAATAATATTCATATGCTTAGTTGGATGACTGATAAAAATGTTGAAAATGGGCGTGGCCACGCCCACTTTATGCGGCACTGGCTTTATATAAAATAATCCGTGTTTCCATCAAACGCAAACAAATGAAAGCATACAGCTGAGTATCTAATATTCGATTCCACTCGAACTTAGGCTTCCTTACTTGTTTTCTTTAAAATACTTGCATTTCTTTGCTGTCATTTTTAACATGTTGCTGTTTCTTC
The DNA here is from genome assembly GCA_960531455.1 of Urophora cardui. Taxonomy (NCBI): domain Eukaryota; kingdom Metazoa; phylum Arthropoda; class Insecta; order Diptera; family Tephritidae; genus Urophora; species Urophora cardui. Next base: position 81,508,370 of record OY482673.1, read on the forward strand.
TACCTTGTCAAACTACGGGTCCACCAATATACCAAACATCCAACAGCCGCACTATTTCTCCGCATTCAACGGTTGTGTCGTGCTCACCGGCTCCAACATTTTAGAATACATCCACCAGGTTGCGATAATTCACAGGTTTTCGATTTTGTTGCATTCACCGGTGCCACCAATTGCGATAATTTAATGGTTTTCGATTTTGTTGCATTTACCGATTCCACGAAGTATGAGTACTTCCACCAATTGCGATAATTCACCAGTTTCATCATTAGAATTTTCAATTTTTAAAGAAGTTTGAACTACAAATTGAAAATTATATGAATAAAGTAAAAAATATGTGAAAGGAAGTACCTTAATTGCAAAAATAACATACACATGTTCGTAAATGATCACCTCTGCATGAAAAGTAACAGTAACCTAGTTTTCTCCACGGCGGGCTGGTAGAAAATCTTCTGGATTGTTTTCTGTTTCATCTCTGCGGTTTACATGTGGAGAGACAGGTAAAAGGGGTGATGAATCGGTGGTACAAATTTCAACATTTTTTTTATGTCCTGCATTTTTTTGAATTTCAAAACGCGTATGTCGCTGCCCTGATCTGGTGTACAATTCTGCAAGAACTATATGAAATCATGTAGGTTAACGCTAGATTTCTTTATATCGTCGGATTTATATGTGTCACAATAATCATCATTAAACTGCATCACAGATTCACCCTTGACATATTTTGCCTTTCGCATTTGGGAAATTTTTCCACCGTCGTCTACTATACTCTGGTAGTCCCAGAACATTGGCCGTCGTTCGTCAAATGACATAAATTTCCCCACGATATTATAATAATAATAATACAATGGCGCTATTATAACTCTGACGAGTTTTATGGCCGAGCTTCTCTCCCAATTCGAGGTGTGCTCCTTTTTGTTTTTCCTACTAATTGGGTGGACCTCCAGTTTTATGCCGGCTTCGAACGGAGAATGCATTTTTTGTGAGAAGCTTTTTCATGGCAGAAATACACTCGGAGGGTATGCCGCCCACTGCCAAGAGGTGACCGCTGCTCTTAAAAAACCCAATAATTGGAATTTTACTAATTAGAAAAATTGTTTTCGTGTTTAGCTCGGACCGTGGTTTGAACCCGAGACCTCTGGCATAGCAGGCCACTGCACCACAGCGGCCACGATATTATTAACATCAAAAGGAGCATGCTTTCTACAATTTTTAACCAATTCCATCCACTCATCTGCTGTAAGATCATACTGGTCTATGGTAGTCTATGCTAGTTGGACCACTTTAGAATTTCTTGAAATGACAAAAGGACGTGAATTCTAAAGTGACATTTTTATCGTTTGGACACTTTGGTGAAGAAATAAGACCGACATCAATTTTGCACGGATAAATTTATGATTTTCAAGTTCAAAAATGTGCATAACTCGATTTCTGAAAAAATGTTAGATAGACCAGTTTAGTTCTACGCTAGCCAATTCAGCAATTAAATGTGCAGTTTTGCCGCTAAAAAATTTCAAAAAGTGGCCGAAAAAAGGAAAAAAAGTGTCCCCCAAATTTTTTTTAACTAGAAACACATTTTTATATATTTTTGTGGTTTATTTAATGCTTAAATCAATTTGCAAGCGGTTTGTACCCTTGGTCTTAAATAGTGAAAGTTTTGAAAACAATCTTTCTGCTGATGCACTGCTATGTGGCAGCGTTAATATATTTGCAACATATTCACAACAAGTTCTCATTTTAGTTGTTTTTCATTTCCCCACGTTGTGCGAAAACTCTTTTATTTCGGTTTGTTAAAACAATTTTCTTGCATTCTAAAAATTTTTACTCCCAAATAACTCTTTCGTAGTTTTCCTTCACAGCGGAGAATTGCTAATGAAAAGTGAAAAGGTAACAAAGAGGCTTTTTAATGTGAATTTTATATGACCTATTGCCCAGTTTTTAATTAAGAAAAATTGAAAAATTTTTTTGGTAGAAGTTATGGATCCATTTCGGAGACCACCACATCCCCACTTCTTCAGGCGGCCTCAACCGAGGATCGAACTTAAGTCGTTTCGATTGGTAATCCAATGGCATCCCATTGAGCTACCACCGCCGTCAGCTTAGTTTCGCTTAATTCTCAATTTTCCTTTTATTACAATCTACATATGTACCAACAACAGTAGTAGAAAACGGCCATGTAAAAACAAACGTAAAAAAGCTTTTTTTATATTTAAGAAAAAAACTAAAAAATATTTATTACATTATAGGTTTGAAAGTAAAAAAGGACCAAGAGTGGCCCAAATTTTAAAAAAAAGTTCAAATATTGCATATTTTCAAAAAGTTGGGTTCCGGTGGCCTGGCTCTTAAAAAAGGTTCAAATTGCCACTTTAGTGGCCCCAGCGGCAACGGTGTACATGTGTACATAGAGCTGCAAAACTGTCGATAGACGGCTATTCGATATATTCGATAGTTTAACGAGAAACCATCGATATTATCCTTTTATTATTCATTTATTTTGATAAAAATCTTAGGAAATGTCTACGTGGTTCTTATATGCAGTTGAATTCAAATCTATATATTAATACGCTAATATGAATTTTGTACGCGACCTTTCGGCGATTCCACTGAACCGATTTTAAAAGTTAGACCATCATTAGAAAGAGAATTCCTGAGAATAGATCCATTTTAATTTTCATTAAATCGATTGGAAAATACGTGCTTGAACTACAAATGGGTTTTGAATCAAATAATGATAAACTAGCGGACCCGTGAACATCTTGCGGAAAAAATAACAAAACATACGTGGCACCAGTCGGTATGGTTTCTCCTCTCACGCCCATTTTAAAAAACTTATTATTTATTTGGTTTGGTGGAACTTATGGAACTTTTAATGAATTACCTATATGTTTGACCAAGATATCGCATAAAATGTTTTTATTATACCTATATAGGTATACATACCTACATACATACCTATATGTATATGTACCCAGCCAGCAAAATCATCGTAAACGAGCTCGTCAACGGATGTTTTCTCGAAGAAAACTCTAATAAAATATCGTTTATGATATCCGTTTACGATTCGCCTACGAATACTGTTTCGCTTTAAAATGTTCAGTGCCTACGAGTGTCGTAAATGTATCGAAAAAGCACTCGTATATGAATCTTTTTACGTCCGTATTTTTTATCGTAAATGTAGAAATTTTACAAACATACATACTTACTTTTAAAATATTGCGTTTGAAATTTTTCGTTTTCTTTTTTTTTTGACATGATAGAAAAAAGTTTATTTTGTTATTGTTTTCTTATTCGAGAATAGCTCGTAAATCGCAATGTTCGTAAAATGTACGGTACCTTGCTGGTTGGGATGTCATGGACGCCACTCACGGTATATATGTATATTGAGACGGTAATGCCAGTAGGCGGAAATGTCAAATACTGCTTACGTCACAGGACCAATAAAGCCGCTAACAATCAAACAAAGAGCTGTGCCAATTGCAAAAGGAAATGACGTATGAGGACCTGATACTTTTTTCTAAAACCGAAAGAAATATGGCGGCCAGCGAACTGGCATGACCTTTTAATTGGATCATGGACGCCACTGGTGTGAGTGGAGCACACAAATTTCAGTAAACAGTTTTGTGTTGTGCTTTTTTGATCAATTGTATCTACCCTGCTAAAAATTTTACCAGACAATTTCTGATTCAGAAAATTCTGAAAAATAATCTCAGTACAAAGTTGACTATGTATACATATCTATACACAGTGCGTCTGACTCGCGATCATCCGTGTACGTGTTAACTCGCCGTCATTCTGGGCTCACTTGCGCCATTCATTTGTGAATAGTTTTCAATGCAGAAGGTTCGAAATGAATATCTCAGACGACGTGCTTATTCTCCCCAGAGGCGGTCGCTTCATACAAGCCGAGAAGCCCGGCCTGCGTACACATTTTCGCTTATTTCATACGAAATTCTTTAAAATCTGGTTATTTTAAGTTTTAAATGTATTTACTATTTAAGTTCTCAATAATATAGCCCCCACTGTAACATGCCCCTAAAAGCCTGCTAAGGAAATTGCGCAAATACACCACCAATCCACCTCACAATGGGTATTTTGTTAGTACAGCCAATCACAGCACAGTGAGCATGCTTCAACGTTTCCACACATTAGCTTTTACCTGGCTTTCAAAACAGAATAACATAGCTTGTTTTCTCGCTTTCGCTAAGGAGAAACCAATTGCTTATTTTCAGACTTAAATTGAAAAAAAAACTAGCAAAGCACTTTTTTTTATTTTTCACATCAAATTTGTATGCGAATATGAAGCTGGTTTCGGCATTCAAAAGTTCAGTATTCACAGCCATATGCATATTTGATTTGATTTTCGTTTGCATGTAGGTACATACTTATGCACATAATTTCTTACATCTGCATGTGCATGCAAACATCATAAATATCAAATACCAGATTATAAAAGGATTGATTGTGATTTTTGGCGACTATTGGCACAATATCAAGATAATTTTAAAAAGCGGTGGAAATCAAATTGGACCTCAGTTTTTCAAGCTCTAAAGCGCCCATTTTTTAGGCAATAAGCAAATACATTTGCTACTGTTGAAATTTCCGTCGGTATAAGGAAACTAAAAATACCTCTGGGCATTCGTGTAAGAATTCCCTAGCGCACGTTTTTATATTTAAGAATTATGTAAATACGAAATTTTTTATTTTAAAAATGTTCAGAGTAAAATTGCAAAATCAAGAAAAAACAATTTTAATTTAAAAATGTTTATTTTTATTTTAAGCACTATGAGATTTTGAAGGAAAAACTCGTTTTTATTCCATTAATTTTAATTTTTAATTTAAACATGTTTCTTTTTAAATCCTAAATACATTTTAATTTAAAAAATTTAATTTTAAATTTAAAAATTTTCATTTATAAAATAAAAATGACTTGGTGCATTATAAAAATAAAAATTTTATTTTTGATTCCTTTTCTCTGAGTATACAAACAAAAAAATGTGTATCAGGAAAACAAAAATAAAAAATACATATGAAAACAAGTAAGAAAGCCTAAGTTCGGGTGGAATCGAACATTATATACTCAGCTGTATGCTTTCATAGTTTGTTTGCGTTTGATGGAAACACGGTGCACTTTATATAAAGCGAGTGATCAGTAATCCAACTAAGCATGTGAATATTATTCTTTATGCAACATTTCATTCCTTTATGACTTCTAGTTACAAAGATGTCACGTTACAAATTCCCAAAGGGTGTTCCAGAAATATCTTTGTTAAAAAGTAGGCGTGGCCATAAACCGATTTCAATAAATTTTTGCGTGTCTATTAACACAAGTTATAAAAGTGTATAAACCAAGTTTCGTCATAATATCTCAATTATTTGCCGAGATATAGGCTAAGAAATATATATATATACGTATATTCCTTTTGTCTAAAAAGAGGCGGTGCCACGCCCATTTTCCAAAATTTTTCTATTTTTTTTTTCCAGTCTATTGTGGAACTCATGCCACAAAATTTCAATGAATTATCTTTATATTTGACAAAGATATCGCTTAAAATGTTTTTATTAGGTCACTTTATAATACATATATATAAAAGTGGGTGTGGTCGTCAACCGATTTCGCTAAGATTTTGAACATGTATTACCACAAGTAATAAAAGTGTACCTACACACCAAGTTTCGTAATTATATATAAATTATTTGTCGAGTTATTGGCTAAGAAATCTCATATATTCCTGCTTCTAAAAAGAGGCGGTGCCACGCCGATTTTCCAAAATTTTTGTGCTTTTCATTTTACGTCCGCAGTTGGACTCCTGCCTTAAAATTTCAATTATATATCTTTATATTTGACAGAGATATAGCTTAAAATATTTTTATTAGGTCACTTTATAATACACATATATAAAAGTGGGCGTGGCCGTCAACAGATTTTGGCAATTTTTCGTCCAAACATTTGCCTAGGTAAGCATATAACGCATACCAAATTTCATCGATATATCTGCAACGGTTTCTGAGTTATGGCTCATAAAACCTTCAATGTTTGCCCCTTAATAAGTGGGCCTGGCACCGCCCATTTTCCAAAATTTTTATGTTTTTCGTTTTACGTCCGCAGTTGGACTCATGCGACAAAATTTCAGTGATAAATCTTTATATTTGACAGAGATATCGCTTAAAATGTTTTTATTAGGTCACTTTATAATACACATATATAAAGGTGGGCGTGGCCGTCAACGGATTTTAACTATTTTCCGTCCAAATGTTTGCCTAAGTAAGTAAATTACGCATACCAAATTTTATCGATATATCTTCAATGGTTTCTGAGTTATGACATGTAAAACTTTCAATGTTTGACCCTTAATTAGTGGGCGTGGCACCGCCCATTTTCCAAAATTTCATCAAATTTCTTCATAGGGGCCTGAGCTCAACACGTGGGTAAAGTTTCATCGCTCAAGCTATATTTCGCCCATTTTCAATACCAACCGTCCCAGTCTCGATTCCAACTTTCATTTCAAATTTCATTAAAATATCTCAATTTTTGCGCGAGTTAGAGTGTTTACAGACGGACGGACGGACAGACGATTTCTCTTTTCACCCTGATCATTTTGATATATATAAGTCTATATCTATCTCGATTATTTCATTCTGTTACAATCCACCGTTATGTGATTAAAACTATAATACTGTGTGTACTAGTACAGCTGAGTATAAAACTTATATGCCTATGCACTGCTCCTGACTCATACGAACACATCCATATATAATTTTATGTGGTTATGAGTATGTTAAATGTCCTAAACAGCCTGGCAATTGTTTGTATGGGAAACATGTTAGCCTATTAATATATAGATAATTATTTTATGTGAATTTTATATGAGCTATTGGCCAGTTTATTATTATTAAACGGTTTTATTTAGCTCACCCCGTTTGTTTTTTTATTTATTATTTATTATTTATTCTTGGGTCAAATTTAGTAATTCAAATTTCACCCTCTTCCTGTCAACCGATTAATCTGAAATTTTGTAGGCATGTATAACCCCGATGACAATGCAATATTATGAAAAAAAAAAATTCCGATAGGTGGCGCGTGGTTCGCTATATTTACAAAAATCGCATTTATGGTCCGATTTGGCTGAAATTCGGAACATGTATTACTACCTTGAAAAGAAATATTTTCTTTAAAAAAAATTCCGCTAGGTGGCGCGTGGGTCGCTATATTTACAAAAATCGCATTTATGGTCCGATTTGGCTGAAATTCGGAACATGTATTACTACCTTGAAAAGAAATATTTTCTTAAAAAAAAATTCCGCTAGGTGGCGCGTGGGTCGCTATATTTACAAAAATCGCATTTATGGTCCGATTTGGCTGAAATTCGGAACATGTATTACTACCTTGAAAGGAAATATTTTCCTAAAAAAAACTTCCGATAGGTGGCGCGTGGGTCGCTATATTTACAAAAATCGCATTTATGGTCCGATTTGTCTGAAATTCGGAACATGTATTACTACCTTGAAAATAAAAATATTTTCTTAAAAAAAAATTCCGCTAGGTGGAGCTGAGATCGGGGTAATTAAAACTGAAAATCCTAATTATGGACCGATTTGGCTGATATTTAGCATGTGCATTACTTAAATAATTTACAAATGTTTAAAAAAAAATTGGAGCCGCTAGGTGGCGCGTGAGTCGCTCTATTTAAATAAATAGGTAAAAAAAACTTTTTAAGTTAAACATCTTATACACCCGAAAGCCATACAGTTTCCAGCTAAGTACAATTACGGGACGGCTGAAAGAAGAATGTTGCCTGTAATACTATCATGGGCTTCTACAATACATAAAATGCAGGGCAGCACTGTGGATCACGCGGTCGTATACTTAGGTGCGAAACTATTTGAAGAAGGTCAAGCCTACGTGGCTCTTAGTAGAGTAAGAACTTTGCAAAGACTACGAGGCGTTGGACTGCAATAAACTAACGGGCAAGAAACCTTGCAATAATGAAGCACTAAATGAATTAAACAGAATGCGAAATAAAAACTAAAAACTAGAAAATAAAAATAGGTAAAAAAAATTTTTAAGTTAAACGGTTTTATGTTATACATACATTGCAATGTTTAAGATAAATGTACTAAAAACCAAAAAATAATAAAATAGATACAGTCGTGGGAATTATAAACATTTGCATAGACTAGACTAAAATAAAACCGTGGGGCACGTCAATTGTCTACAATCGTTGATTAAAATGTTTGTTTTGTAATGTTACACTATAATTAGGCAGTTGTTCAACCGACAACGATGGACATGTTATAAGTAGGGCTAGAATGTGGAAAAAAGCTAGCAAGCTCGATTATAAGCGAGTTTTAGGGTTTCATAGTGGTGAGCGAGTAGTACTTTTATCATATGTTTTGTCGATTAAAGACAAACTACGAGCAGTGAAACGATTCCTCGTGTGAATGTCCAACGATAAACTAGTTGAAACATCTCTTTTATTAACATGGAGTGTATAACTATTGGAATTTCCATGAGCAAGAAAATAGTAAGTAATTTCCTCACCGTCTGCGGGCCAACTGCCTAACGACGAATTAAACGATTCTTCTATCGCACATTAAGTCGATAATTTGTAGACAATTGACGTGCCCCCGGTTTTATTTTAGTCTAGTCTATGCAAATGTTTATAATTCCCACGACTGTATCTATTTTATTATTTTTTAGTTTTTAGTACATTTACCTTAAACATTGCAATGTATGTATAACATAAAACCGTTTAACTTAAAAAGTTTTTTTTTACCTATTTTTATAATTAAGAAAAATTGAAGAAATTTTTTTGGTAGAAGTTATGGATCCATTTCGGAGACCACCACATCCCCTCATCAGACTTCTTCAAGCGGCCTCAGCCGAGGATCGAACTTAAGTCGTTTCGATTGGTAGTCCAATGTCATCCCATTGAGCTACCACCGCCGTTAGCTTTGTTTCGCTTAAATTTAAATTTTCCTTTTATTACAATCCACATAACAACAACAGTAGCTCTGTCGGTTTGTACAAAGTTCTAAAGCTATTAACAAGCAAAGCTTTTGTACAGGCAATGCTTGTTATTGTTTTCAGAGTTTTTGTTTTTTCGGCAGGCTCTCCGATTTACATATTTACGTTTGGCCAATAGCTCATATAATATTCACATTAGATATAATTTAATTTACCTCATATTTAGGTATAATTAATTATAAACAAAAAAAAATCGTTTGTTACTGAAGACATTTAAACATATCCTAAATTTAACTTTAAGTACAAAACCAAAAATTAACTTTAAGAAAAAAAAAGCGGATCCCTTTACCAAAATCTTCTTTTCCCAAGAAGGGTGATGTAGCATGACCCAACGGGAACTCTGGTGTATTTGTAAGCAATTACGGGTTTTTTGCAAAGTCACAAAGCAAGGACATTTTGTTCGTGGGAGGTTGGCACTTCAATATCAATGTAATATCTTGATAACGAGGATACTAATTTATCTCTAACGCTCGAAAATACTTGGTATGCTTCTACCTAATGAGCTTTTGTTAGAGTATTTTTTACCCTGGGTATGATCTTTCCCAAATTATTTAATGATGACAGTAGGACATTTAGATGTTTCTTTACTGTCTCAGTTCTTATTTTTATGTTTTTCACATATATAAAAGTGGGCGTGGCCGTCAACAGATTTTGGCAATTTTTCGTCCAAACATTTGCCTAGGTAAGTATATGACGCATACCAAATTTCATCGATATATCTGCAACAGTTTCTGAGTTATGGCTCATAAAACCTTCAATGTTTGCCCCTTAATAAGTGGGCCTGGCGCCGCCCATTTTCCAAAATTTTTATGTTTTTCGTTTTACGTCCGCAGTTGGACTCATGCGACAAAATTTCAGTGATAAATCTTTATATTTGACAGAGATATCGCTTAAAATGTTTTTATTAGGTCACTTTATAATACACATATATAAAAGTGGGCGTGGCCGTCAACGGATTTTAACTATTTTCCGTCCAAATGTTTGCCTAAGTAAGTAAATTACGCATACCAAATTTTATCGATATATCTTCAATGGTTTCTGAGTTATGACATGTAAAACTTTCAATGTTTGACCCTTAATTAGTGGGCGTGGCACCGCCCATTTTCCAAAATTTCATCAAATTTCTTCATAGGGGCCTGAGCTCAACACGTGGGTAAAGTTTCATCGCTCTAGCTATATTAGTGGCTGAGATACCAAATTTCCGATTTTTTCTATATAGGAAAAGTGGGCGTGGTCATGGTCCGATTTAGGTGGCATAACTCAGAAACCATTGAAGATATATAGATGAAATTTGGTACGCGTGATATACTTACTTAGGTAAATGTTTGGACGAAAAATTGTTAAAATCGGTTGACGGCCACGCCCACTTTTATATATGGGTCTTATAAAGTGACCTAATAAAAACATTTTAAGCGATATCTCTGTAAAATATAAAGATCTATCACTGAAATTTTGTGGCATGAGTCCAACTATGGACATAAAACAAAAAAGACAAAAATTTTGGAAAATGGGCGGTGCCACGCCCACTTATTAAGGGGCAAATATTGAAAGCTTTATGAGTCATAACTCAGAAACCATTGAAGATATATCAATGAAATTTAGTACGCGTGATATACTTACTTAGGCAAATGTTTGAACGAAAAATTTCCAAAATCGGTTGACGACCACGCCCACTTTTATATATGGGTCTTATAAAGTGACCTAATAAAAACATTTTAAGCGATATCTCTGTCAAATATAAAGATATATCATTAAACTTTTATGGCAGGAGTCTAACTATGAACATAAGACAAAAACCGTAAAAATTTTGGAAAATGGGCGTGGCACCGCCTTCTTTTAGAAGCAGGAATATACGAGATTTCTTAGCCTATAACTCCAAAAATAATTGAGATATTATGACGAAACTTTGTTTATACGTTTTATAACTTGTGGTAATATACACGCAAAAATTTATTGAAATCGGTTTATGACCACGCCTACTTTTTAACAAAGATATTTCTGGAACACCCTTTTGGAATTTGTAACGTGAAGTCTTTGTAACTAGAAGTCAAAAAGGAATGAAATTTTGCACAAAGAATAATATTCATATGCTTAGTTGATCGACTGATAAAAATGTTGAAAATGGGCGTGGCTACGCCCACTTTATGCAGCACTCGCTTTATATAAAATACACCGTGTTTCCATCAAACGCAAACAAACAATGAAAGCAAACAGCTGAGTATCTAATGTTCGATTCCACTCGAACTTAGGCTTCCTTACTTGTTTATTATTTATTATTTATTATTTATTCTTGGGTCAAATTTAGTAATTGAAATTTCACCCTCTTCCTGTCAACCGATTAATCTGAAATTTTGTAGGCATGTATAACCCCGATGACAATGCAATATTATGAAAAAAAAATTCCGATAGGTGGCGCGTGGTTCGCTATATTTACAAAAATCGCATTTATGGTCCGATTTGGCTGAAATTCGGAACATGTATTACTACCTTGAAAAGAAATATTTTCTTTAAAAAAAATTCCGCTAGGTGGCGCGTGGGTCGCTATATTTACAAAAATCGCATTTATGGTCCGATTTGGCTGAAATTCGGAACATGTATTACTACCTTGAAAAGAAATATTTTCTTAAAAAAAAATTCCGCTAGGTGGCGCGTGGGTCGCTATATTTACAAAAATCGCATTTATGGTCCGATTTGGCTGAAATTCGGAACATGTATTACTACCTTGAAAGGAAATATTTTCCTAAAAAAAACTTCCGATAGGTGGCGCGTGGGTCGCTATATTTACAAAAATCGCATTTATGGTCCGATTTGTCTGAAATTCGGAACATGTATTACTACCTTGAAAATAAAAATATTTTCTTAAAAAAAAATTCCGCTAGGTGGAGCTGAGATCGGGGTAATTAAAACTGAAAATCCTAATTATGGACCGATTTGGCTGATATTTAGCATGTGCATTACTTAAATAATTTACAAATGTTTAAAAAAAAATTGGAGCCGCTAGGTGGCGCGTGAGTCGCTCTATTTAAATAAATAGGTAAAAAAAACTTTTTAAGTTAAACATCTTATACACCCGAAAGCCATACAGTTTCCAGCTAAGTACAATTACGGGACGGCTGAAAGAAGAATGTTGCCTGTAATACTATCATGGGCTTCTACAATACATAAAATGCAGGGCAGCACTGTGGATCACGCGGTCGTATACTTAGGTGCGAAACTATTTGAAGAAGGTCAAGCCTACGTGGCTCTTAGTAGAGTAAGAACTTTGCAAAGACTACGAGGCGTTGGACTGCAATAAACTAACGGGCAAGAAACCTTGCAATAATGAAGCACTAAATGAATTAAACAGAATGCGAAATAAAAACTAAAAACTAGAAAATAAAAATAGGTAAAAAAAATTTTTAAGTTAAACGGTTTTATGTTATACATACATTGCAATGTTTAAGATAAATGTACTAAAAACCAAAAAATAATAAAATAGATACAGTCGTGGGAATTATAAACATTTGCATAGACTAGACTAAAATAAAACCGTGGGGCACGTCAATTGTCTACAATCGTTGATTAAAATGTTTGTTTTGTAATGTTACACTATAATTAGGCAGTTGTTCAACCGACAACGATGGACATGTTATAAGTAGGGCTAGAATGTGGAAAAAAGCTAGCAAGCTCGATTATAAGCGAGTTTTAGGGTTTCATAGTGGTGAGCGAGTAGTACTTTTATCATATGTTTTGTCGATTAAAGACAAACTACGAGCAGTGAAACGATTCCTCGTGTGAATGTCCAACGATAAACTAGTTGAAACATCTCTTTTATTAACATGGAGTGTATAACTATTGGAATTTCCATGAGCAAGAAAATAGTAAGTAATTTCCTCACCGTCTGCGGGCCAACTGCCTAACGACGAATTAAACGATTCTTCTATCGCACATTAAGTCGATAATTTGTAGACAATTGACGTGCCCCCGGTTTTATTTTAGTCTAGTCTATGCAAATGTTTATAATTCCCACGACTGTATCTATTTTATTATTTTTTAGTTTTTAGTACATTTACCTTAAACATTGCAATGTATGTATAACATAAAACCGTTTAACTTAAAAAGTTTTTTTTTACCTATTTTTATAATTAAGAAAAATTGAAGAAATTTTTTTGGTAGAAGTTATGGATCCATTTCGGAGACCACCACATCCCCTCATCAGACTTCTTCAAGCGGCCTCAGCCGAGGATCGAACTTAAGTCGTTTCGATTGGTAGTCCAATGTCATCCCATTGAGCTACCACCGCCGTTAGCTTTGTTTCGCTTAAATTTAAATTTTCCTTTTATTACAATCCACATAACAACAACAGTAGCTCTGTCGGTTTGTACAAAGTTCTAAAGCTATTAACAAGCAAAGCTTTTGTACAGGCAATGCTTGTTATTGTTTTCAGAGTTTTTGTTTTTTCGGCAGGCTCTCCGATTTACATATTTACGTTTGGCCAATAGCTCATATAATATTCACATTAGATATAATTTAATTTACCTCATATTTAGGTATAATTAATTATAAACAAAAAAAAATCGTTTGTTACTGAAGACATTTAAACATATCCTAAATTTAACTTTAAGTACAAAACCAAAAATTAACTTTAAGAAAAAAAAAGCGGATCCCTTTACCAAAATCTTCTTTTCCCAAGAAGGGTGATGTAGCATGACCCAACGGGAACTCTGGTGTATTTGTAAGCAATTACGGGTTTTTTGCAAAGTCACAAAGCAAGGACATTTTGTTCGTGGGAGGTTGGCACTTCAATATCAATGTAATATCTTGATAACGAGGATACTAATTTATCTCTAACGCTCGAAAATACTTGGTATGCTTCTACCTAATGAGCTTTTGTTAGAGTATTTTTTACCCTGGGTATGATCTTTCCCAAATTATTTAATGATGACAGTAGGACATTTAGATGTTTCTTTACTGTCTCAGTTCTTATTTTTATGTTTTTCACATATATAAAAGTGGGCGTGGCCGTCAACAGATTTTGGCAATTTTTCGTCCAAACATTTGCCTAGGTAAGTATATGACGCATACCAAATTTCATCGATATATCTGCAACAGTTTCTGAGTTATGGCTCATAAAACCTTCAATGTTTGCCCCTTAATAAGTGGGCCTGGCGCCGCCCATTTTCCAAAATTTTTATGTTTTTCGTTTTACGTCCGCAGTTGGACTCATGCGACAAAATTTCAGTGATAAATCTTTATATTTGACAGAGATATCGCTTAAAATGTTTTTATTAGGTCACTTTATAATACACATATATAAAAGTGGGCGTGGCCGTCAACGGATTTTAACTATTTTCCGTCCAAATGTTTGCCTAAGTAAGTAAATTACGCATACCAAATTTTATCGATATATCTTCAATGGTTTCTGAGTTATGACATGTAAAACTTTCAATGTTTGACCCTTAATTAGTGGGCGTGGCACCGCCCATTTTCCAAAATTTCATCAAATTTCTTCATAGGGGCCTGAGCTCAACACGTGGGTAAAGTTTCATCGCTCTAGCTATATTAGTGGCTGAGATACCAAATTTCCGATTTTTTCTATATAGGAAAAGTGGGCGTGGTCATGGTCCGATTTAGGTGGCATAACTCAGAAACCATTGAAGATATATCGATGAAATTTGGTACGCGTGATATACTTACTTAGGTAAATGTTTGGACGAAAAATTGTTAAAATCGGTTGACGGCCACGCCCACTTTTATATATGGGTCTTATAAAGTGACCTAATAAAAACATTTTAAGCGATATCTCTGTAAAATATAAAGATCTATCACTGAAATTTTGTGGCATGAGTCCAACTATGGACATAAAACAAAAAAGACAAAAATTTTGGAAAATGGGCGGTGCCACGCCCACTTATTAAGGGGCAAATATTGAAAGCTTTATGAGTCATAACTCAGAAACCATTGAAGATATATCAATGAAATTTAGTACGCGTGATATACTTACTTAGGCAAATGTTTGAACGAAAAATTTCCAAAATCGGTTGACGACCACGCCCACTTTTATATATGGGTCTTATAAAGTGACCTAATAAAAACATTTTAAGCGATATCTCTGTCAAATATAAAGATATATCATTAAACTTTTATGGCAGGAGTCTAACTATGAACATAAGACAAAAACCGTAAAAATTTTGGAAAATGGGCGTGGCACCGCCTTCTTTTAGAAGCAGGAATATACGAGATTTCTTAGCCTATAACTCCAAAAATAATTGAGATATTATGACGAAACTTTGTTTATACGTTTTATAACTTGTGGTAATATACACGCAAAAATTTATTGAAATCGGTTTATGACCACGCCTACTTTTTAACAAAGATATTTCTGGAACACCCTTTTGGAATTTGTAACGTGAAGTCTTTGTAACTAGAAGTCAAAAAGGAATGAAATTTTGCACAAAGAATAATATTCATATGCTTAGTTGATCGACTGATAAAAATGTTGAAAATGGGCGTGGCTACGCCCACTTTATGCAGCACTCGCTTTATATAAAATACACCGTGTTTCCATCAAACGCAAACAAACAATGAAAGCAAACAGCTGAGTATCTAATGTTCGATTCCACTCGAACTTAGGCTTCCTTACTTGTTTTATTTTATTTATTATTTATTATTTATTCTTGGGTCAAATTTAGTAATTGAAATTTCACCCTCTTCCTGTCAACCGATTAATCTGAAATTTTGTAGGCATGTATAACCCCGATGACAATGCAATATTATGAAAAAAAAATTCCGATAGGTGGCGCGTGGGTCGCTATATTTACAAAAATCGCATTTATGGTCCGATTTGGCTGAAATTCGGAACATGTATTACTACCTTGAAAAGAAATATTTTCTTTAAAAAAAAATTCCGCTAGGTGGCGCGTGGGTCGCTATATTTACAAAAATCGCATTTATGGTCCGATTTGGCTGAAATTCGGAACATGTATTACTACCTTGAAAAGAAATATTTTCTTTAAAAAAAATTCCGCTAGGTGGCGCGTGGGTCGCTATATTTACAAAAATCGCATTTATGGTCCGATTTGGCTGAAATTCGGAACATGTATTACTACCTTGAAAGGAAATATTTTCCTAAAAAAACTTCCGATAGGTGGCGCGTGGGTCGCTATATTTACAAAAATCGCATTTATGGTCCGATTTGGCTGAAATTCGGAACATGTATTACTACCTTGAAAATAAAAATATTTTCTTAAAAAAAAATTCCGCTAGGTGGAGCTGAGATCGGGGTAATTAAAACTGAAAATCCTAATTATGGACCGATTTGGCTGATATTTAGCATGTGCATTACTTAAATAATTTACAAATGTTTAAAAAAAAATTGGAGCCGCTAGGTGGCGCGTGAGTCGCTCTATTTAAATAAAAATAGGTAAAAAAAACTTTTTAAGTTAAACATCTTATACACCCGAAAGCCATACAGTTTCCAGCTAAGTACAATTACGGGACGGCTGAAAGAAGAATGTTGCCTTTAATACTATCATGGGCTTCTACAATACATAAAATGCAGGGCAGCACTGTGGATCACGCGGTCGTATACTTAGGTGCGAAACTGTTTGAAGAAGGTCAAGCCTACGTGGCTCTTAGTAGAGTAAGAACTTTGCAAAGACTACGTATAGAGGCGTTGGACTGCAATAAACTAACGGGCAAGAAACCTTGCAATAATGAAGCACTAAATGAATTAAACAGAATGCGAAATAAAAACTAAAAACTAGAAAATAAAAATAGGTAAAAAAACTTTTTAAGTTAAACGGTTTTATGTTATACATACATTGCAATGTTTAAGATAAATGTACTAAAAACCAAAAAATAATAAAATAGATACAGTCGTGGGAATTATAAACATTTGCATAGACTAGACTAAAATAAAACCGTGGGGCACGTCAATTGTCTACAATCGTTGATTAAAATGTTTGTTTTGTAATGTTACACTATAATTAGGCAGTTGTTCAACCGACAACGATGGACATGTGATAAGTAGGGCTAGAATGTGGAAAAAAGCTAGCAAGCTCGATTATAAGCGAGTTTTAGGGTTTCATAGTGGTGAGCGAGTAGTACTTTTATCATATGTTTTGTCGATTAAAGACAAACTACGAGCAGTGAAATGATTCCTCGTGTGAATGTCCAACGATAAACTAGTTGAAACATCTCTTTTATTAACATGGAGTGTATAACTATTGGAATTTCCATGAGCAAGAAAATAGTAAGTAATTTCCTCACCGTCTGCGGGCCAACTGCCTAACGACGAATTAAACGATTCTTCTATCGCACATTAAGTCGATAATTTGTAGACAATTGACGTGCCCCCGGTTTTATTTTAGTCTAGTCTATGCAAATGTTTATAATTCCCACGACTCTATCTATTTTATTATTTTTTGGTTTTTAGTACATTTATCTTAAACATTGCAATGTATGTATAACATAAAACCGTTTAACTTAAAAAGTTTTTTTTACCTATTTTTATAATTAAGAAAAATTGAAGAAATTTTTTTGGTAGAAGTTATGGATCCATTTCGGAGACCACCACATCCCCTCATCAGACTTCTTCAAGCGGCCTCAGCCGAGGATCGAACTTAAGTCGTTTCGATTGGTAGTCCAATGTCATCCCATTGAGCTACCACCGCCGTTAGCTTTGTTTCGCTTAAATTTAAATTTTCCTTTTATTACAATCCACATAACAACAACAGTAGCTCTGTCGGTTTGTACAAAGTTCTAAAGCTATTAACAAGCAAAGCTTTTGTACAGGCAATGCTTGTTATTGTTTTCAGAGTTTTTGTTTTTTCGGCAGGCTCTCCGATTTACATATTTACGTTTGGCCAATAGCTCATATAATATTCACATTAGATATAATTTAGTTTACCTCATATTTAGGTATAATTAACTATAAACAAAAAAAATCGTTTGTTACTGAAGACATTTAAACATATCCTAAATTTAACCTTAAGTACAAAACCAAAAATTAACTTTAAGAAAAAACAAGTAAGGAAGCCTAAGTTCGAGTGGAATCGAACATTGGATACTCAGCTGTATGTTTTCATTGTTTGTTTGCGTTTGATAGATTTTATATAAAGCGAGTGTTGCATAAAGTGGGCGTAGCCACGCCCATTTTCAAAATTTTTATCAGTCATCCAACTAAGCATATGAATATTATTCTTTGTGCAAAATTTCATTCCTTTATGACTTCTAGTTACAAAGATGTCACGTTACAAATTCCCAAAGGGTGTTCCAGAAATATCTTTGTTAAAAAGTAGGCGTGGTCATAAACCGATTTCAATAAATTTTTGCGTGTCTATTAACACACAAGTTATAAAAGTGTATAAACCAAGTTTCGTCATAATATCTCAATTATTTGTCGAGTTATAGGCTAAGAAATCTCGTATATTCCTTTGTCTAAAAAGAGGCGGTGCCACGCCCATTTTCCAAAATTTGTATATTTTTTGTTTCCGGTCTATTGTGGAACTCTTGCCACAAAATTTCAATGAATTATCTTTATATTTGACAAAGATATCGCTTAAAATGTTTTTATTAGGCCACTTTATAATACCCATATATAAAAGTGGGCGTGGTCGTCAACCGATTTCGCTAAAATTTTCAACATGTATTACCACAAGTAATAAAAGTGTACACACCAAGTTTCGTCGGCGTGGCACCGCCCAATTTCCAAAATTCCATCAAATTTCTTCTTAGGGGCCTGAGCTCAACACGTGGGTAAAATTTCATCACTCTAGCTATATTAGTGGCTGAGATACCAAATTTCCGATTTTTTCTATATAGGAAAAGTGGGCGTGGTCATGGTCCGATTTCGCCCATTTTCAATACCAACCATCCCAGTGTCGATACCAACTTGCATTTCAAATTTCATCAAAATATCTCAATTTTTGCGCGAGATAGAGTGTTTACAGACGGACGGACGGACAGACGGACAGACGGACAGACGGACGGACGGACATGGCTCAATCGATTTCTCTTTTCACACTGATCATTTTGATATATATAAGTCTATATCTATCTCGATTATTTCATTCTGTTACAATCCACCGTTATGTGATTAAAACTATAATACTCTGTGTACTAGTACAGCTGAGTATAAAAAGCGGATCCCTTTACCAAAATCTTCTTTTCCCAAGAAGGGTGATGTAGCATGACCCAACGGGAACTCTGGTGTATTTGTAAGCAATTACGGGTTTTTTGCAAAGTCACAAAGCAAGGACATTTTGTTCGTGGGAGGTTGGCACTTCAATATCAATGTAATATCTTGATAACGAGGATACTAATTTATCTCTAACGCTCGAAAATACTTGGTATGCTTCTACCTAATGAGCTTTTGTTAGAGTATTTTTTACCCTGGGTATGATCTTTCCCAAATTATTTAATGATGACAGTAGGACATTTAGATGTTTCTTTACTGTCTCAGTTTTTATTTTTATGTTTTTACATATACATTTATACGATTTTTCCGCGTTTATTTTATTTTCAGTGAGCTCTTTCAAAATTTTGCCCCACTTTTCCATTGGACTATACAAAATTAAACCTTATCCAGACCGTCTGAGCGGCTCAGATATTTCTTTTTCAGAATTTTATTGTGGGTTGCGTAGAATATCAAAAACAAGTTCACTGAATTAATGACTACAATAACTACACGGAGAGAATTGTGTGCAGAAATCATGTGGTATGGGCACAACTTATGCACAAATTTTTCACGAAAAATTACCAAGAACAGTTGTTCATAATCTATGCACAATTGCTCATAACTCAAGTCCAGAACTATGAGCATGCTTTATGAACAGCTGGGCATAGATTATGAACAACATTTTCATAGATTGTGAACAAATGGGAAAGACTATGAACAACTGGGCATAGGTTATGAACAAGATTTTCATAGATTGTGAACAACTGCGAACAATTTTTACACCTCCTGCTAATATTAAAGAAACAAAATTTAATTTTTTTTTTTTCAAATGTCTTTATTTCAAAGTAGAATTGCTTACTAATAATAATAACACAATGGCGCTATTATAACTCTGACGAGTTTTATGGCCGAGCTTCTCTCCCAATTCGAGGTGTGCTCCTTTTTGTTTTTCCTACTAATTGGGTGGACCTGCAGTTTTATGCCGGCTCCGAACGGCGAATGCATTTTTTGTGGGAAGCTTTTTCATGGCAGAAATACACTCGGGTGGTATGCCGCCCACTGCCGAGAGGTGACCGCTGCTCTTAAAAAATCCAATAATTGGATTTTTACTAATTAGAAAAATTTTTTGTGTTTTGCTCGGACCGTGGTTTGAACCCGAGACCTCTGGCATAGCAGGCGAGCACTCTACCCACTGCACCACAGCGAGAATTTCTTACTAACTAATATTATATATAAACACATTAAAACACAATTGTTTGCGTTGTAATTAGCGCAAATTGTTATTACAATTGCGGAATCCAAGAAATTATGTAAACTCTGGAATATTAACAATTTGTTATATGTATATCCGATATTTGTGAGAGCAAAAAAGTGTTATACAAATTTATTTATAGAACTACTCGACTCTGAAAATGAAGAAATCGAGTCCGACTGACTGATTGAGCCACTAGCTGGAGATTGGTCTGAATGTTTGCCACAACATGTTGAAATTGGGTCCAATTTCTGCGATTAAAAATATTCGATATATTATACTATTTGTCAGCGTCTGTCATGGCCTTGAAGCAGTCGATATTTATTTTGGCATTTGTTAAAAACAAATAATAATATTCTAGTCCATATTTATTCTCAGTGCCTGACAAATCTTAATTAAAAGAAAAAAAATAAACAGAAGTGAACTTTTAGTTTTTTTGTTACACGTACGGCTTTGAAGTTAATATAAAGGATTTAAAAAGTCTGAAAGCATTAAACTGAACTATCGCAGAAATAATAGCAAATTAAAATTAAATATAAATTATTACCTAATTTTGTAGAGAACATATCGACGGCTGAGAATAAGATCGCCCTATTTGAAAAATTGTTTCAATAACGTCCTATTTCAGACAATTATTCAAAAACGCCCTATTTCAGAGAAACATATATGGAATTTTTTCTGAAATAGGGCGTTTTTGAAGCAAAATCTGAAATAGGACGTTATTGAAACAATTTTTCAAATAGGGCGTTCTTGAAGCAAAATCTGAAATAGGACGTTATTGAAAAAATTTTTCAAATAGGGCTTTTTTGAAACAATTTTTGAAATAGGGCGATCTTATTCTCAGCCGTCGATATATTCAATGCTTTGTTTACCTGCGGCGTTTTCCATATTTAGCACTTCAATGTATGTATGTACACAATTTGGTTATAAAAAAAACCAGTCGGAAAATTCAGTCTCCACGACGTAACCAGTCCCAATGGGACCTCGCCGGGTCACGAAACATGGTCATTAGTAGTACCAGATTCCAGCACAAAAAAATACACCAAGCCACATGGCTGTCCCCTGATCGAAAAACGCGAAATCAAATTGATTAAATCATGATCGAAGGCAGACACAGCTCCAGCATCCTAGATGTGCGCACAATCCGTGGTCCAAATGTCGACTCCGACCATTATCTTGTAGCAGCCAAGGTACGCATCCGCCTCTGTGCAGCAAAGAATGTGCCAACAGTACAGCAAGGAAAGTTTGAAGTCGAAAGGCTGCACATGACGCAGACAGCCAATGGATACACCACTCGGCTCTCACTCCGCTATCTGAGAGCAATGCTTCACCAAACGATGTATGTGAGGAATGGGAACACATCGCTCGTTCACTTCTTATCGCAGCTGAGGAATCTATAGGATACAAGCGAGCCCGCAAAAACACATGGTACGATAAGGAATGTCGCGATGCCTCGGAAAGAAATACCGCCGCCTACAGGGCTACATTGTGTGCGGGCGCAACGCGATGCGTATGGGAGCGTTATCGAACGGCGAGGCAGGAAGAGAGGCGCCTTTTTCGAAGGAAGAAAAGGGAGGCTGAAAGGCGCGAGTGTGAAGAGCTTGAGATGCTGGCGAATAGGAACGATGCTCAAAAATTCTTTCAAAAAATCAAGCGGATGACTGATGGTTTCAAGACCGGAGCAAATACCTGTCGGAATAATAACGGCGATCTGGTAACTGATGTCCAGAGTGTACTTAAGTTGTGGAGGGATCAATTCTCATCCTTGCTAGATAATGGCAACAGTAAAATTGCTGAAGGAGAAGATGTACGACCCGAACCCCCAATAGCAGATGATGGTAGGCATGTTCCACCACCCGATCATGACGAAGTGCGAATAGCAATGTCTCGGCTTAAAAATAACAAAGACCCGGGCGGTAACGGCTTGCCAGCCGAGCTACTCAAACATGGCGGCGAAGAGTTGATAAGGAGCATGCATCAACTCCTATGCAGAATATGGTCGGACGAGCTCTGCCCAATCCACAAAAAAGGAAACTCCACAGTACGCGCCAATTATCGTGGAATAAGCCTCCTGAATATCGCATATAAGGTGTTAGCAAGTGTATTGTGCGAAAGACTGAAGCCCATCGTCAACAATCTGATTGGATCTTATCAGTGTGGCTTCAGACCTGGTAAATCTACCATCGACCAGATCTTCTTCACAATACGCCAAATACTGGAAAAACCCATTAAAAAGGAACCGACACACACCATATTTTTGTCGATTTTAAAGCCGCTTTTGATAGCACGAATAGGAATTTCCTATATGTCGCAATGTCTGAATTTGGTTTCTCTGCAAAACTTATACGGTTATGCCAAATGACGTTGACTAACATCCCCAGATCCGTCAGAATTTTGAAGGACCTCACCGAACCGTTCGAGACCAAACGAGGTTTCAGACAAGATGACTCCCTTTCGTGTGACTTCTTCAATTTGATGCTGAAAAAGATAATACGAGCTGCAGAACTTAACCCATATCGTCCTAAGCAAATTTTTTTGAAGCATATCTTGATGGAATTTTCACCTTTAAGTAAATTTGGGCCTCTGAATTCAAATCTGTTATCAAAAAAATTATTAAAATTTTAGTTTTTGAGATATCATGTGTTCGATAAATCGAACGCTCGGCCTATCTGTATACATTTTTTTGGGGTTTTCTTCCTGCGAACAAAAGAAAACGTATGTTCCTTTTTTTATTCATATCTTATTTTTAGATAAGTGAAACAGAAAAATAAGATATTTAAGTCAAAATTAATTTACTCTTGGTTTTTTAAATGATACTTATGACTCAAAACAATGGGTATTAAGTGAAAAATGGCATCTCTTGCACAAGAAGGAACTTGGTTTGTCTTACAATTTATATCTCCATTTCTTATTATTTTCGATTTTGACTACGAGATATTGTCCCTTGATTCGCTGCATATTTCTCGGATGAGCATCTTTTGAAAATCCGGTCAATCATTACGTCCCTTTTGTCGCCTTCCGCGAACTCCATATCCTCAGAGTCCTTGGATTCGTCATCCGCTGTCATTAGCAGAGAATGTGCAATATCCACCATAAAATCTTGTTGGGGGAGAATATTTATTTTAAATAACGGCGAATGAAACAGTCAAGCTTCCATTCGTTGACGATAGCTGAATTTAAAGTCGAAATCCATAAAGGCCAATACCACTCTTTGGTTCGCATTGGGATATAATAATTCTGTGCTTCATTGTCGTTCAGATCTACTGCGCCAATCCCTATATTGTAATTCTTCATTAGCTGGGGCTGGTTATAGTTCACATAACGGCCGGGCTTAAGAGTTTTCCCTTCATTGTTGGTTTTCTGTTTCATCCATTCTTTCACAGACACCATTGGCAGGATCTGCTCGAAATAGCTGGCAAGTGCAACCCCGCTATTATCCTGCCAACGACAAATCAAAATACTGTTCCGGGTATCAGAACAGAAGTCATTATTGCATTTTTCCAGTTTTCTTCCAGATTTTAATTATGCACCACCAATACCGTTTGCACGTACAGTGCCTATACTCCTCAGAAAAAAAACCACTGAGCAACGCCCAGCGTTTTTATTTTCTTTCCAAATGAGGTGTATACTAAATTTTATTTAATATTGGTATTTTTTATATATTTTGGCAATTTCAAAATCATATTAAAATTAAGGGTTTTTCTTAAACGCCCCGTTCAGAGAAAGCTGGGGGCTTAAAATTAAATATTTATTTTCAATTATAGAAAATATTCCACAGTATTAAACTACATCAAAATTTTGGGTTTAGGTTCTGAAAAACAGATCAGAAAAAATAATAAAAAATGTTGAAATTTGCTGTTCGATTTATCGAACATTAGGACGATATGGGTTAACCACACAGGAAGCATTTTATACCACAAGTGTGTACAACTACTGGCGTACGCCGATAATATCGGCATCATTGGCACTAACACTCGCGCCGTATGTTCTGCCTTCTCCAAGCTGGATAAAGAGGCTAAGAAAATGGGTTTGGCGGTTAACGAGGACAAAACGAAGTACCTCCTGTCATCACACAAAGAAACAACACGCCTTGGCAGCCACGTCACTGTTGACAGCTACAAATTCGAAACTACTAAGGACTTCGTCTATTCGGGAACCAGCATTAACAACAAGAATGATGTCAGCACGGAGATCCAACGAAGAATCACGCTTACCAATAAATGCTACTTTGGACTAAGTGTCTACTGAAAAGTAGAGTCCTCTCTCGACAAACAAAACTCACACTCTACAGGACGCTCATCGTTCCAGTCGTCATGTACGGCGCAGGAGCATGGATGTCACTTGGAGTATTCGTGAGGAAAATTTATGGACCTTTGCGTGTTGGGGTGGGCGAGTATCAACGGAGATTTAACGAGCTTTTTTATTTTGCGTGTTTCAATTGTAGTGATCCTAAGCAAGATAAAAATTTGTACATTGGACTCATGCCACAAACTTTCAATGAATTATATTTGTATTTGACAAAGATTTCACTTAACATACTTTATTAGTCCCATTTATAGATATATAAAAGTGGGCGTGGTCGTCAACCGATTTGGACAATTTTTTTACCAAACTTTTGCTTTAGCAAGTAAATCACGCTTTCCAAATTTCATCTTATATCTACTACGGTTTCTGAGTTATTTATGACTTATAAAACTTTCAGAATTTATCCATTCATAAGTGGGTGTGGCACCACCCATTGTCGAGAATTTCAATTTATTCCTTTATAACGGCGTAAGGTCATTGTATGCATGAAATTTCATCCGTTATCACTTTTTGCGTGTTTTTCGATATATACTATATAGGGAAAGTGGGCGTGCTTATCATCCAATTTCGCCTATCTTCAATACCAACCTTCCGTGTCTAGTTAGGAGCCTCTGTACCAAATTTAATCAAAATATTTCAATTTTACTACGTACAGTTGAGTATAATAATTTGTGAGAAAATGTGCTAAGTCCACCTAAAAAAACAAAATCATAGAAAGCAAATGTGCTAATACCATGTCTCCACATAACGTGTTTCGCTCTTTTTTTCTGCATTTTCTCTCTCAATCTTGTTTCGACACGGAAACCAGTGCCGAAACTCGCCAATTTCCATACAAATTTCTGAGAGCGAGTGAAG
Organism: Urophora cardui; assembly: GCA_960531455.1. Lineage (NCBI taxonomy): Eukaryota > Metazoa > Arthropoda > Insecta > Diptera > Tephritidae > Urophora > Urophora cardui. The sequence continues at coordinate 81,533,963 of OY482673.1, forward strand.
ATTGAAACACTGTTTCATTCTGAATCATCTTTCCAACCTCGATGATATCGATGTCTTCTCTAATTTTGTATCGAAAATCTATCGAAATCTCACACAGACCAAAACAAAAACGCAAAATATAAGCAAACATATAAACATTTAAGAAGAGCAAGAATGAGAAATGTTAAACTGAATCACGATCAGCCACGTGGAGACGGGTTATAAGTCCTAAAGAAGCTCATAACTTTGTTCAAGCTTTATATTAAAATGTGCCGATAACTGGTATTTTAGCATGACCATCTGAGGAAGAAAATTGCATTTTCAGATTTTTAAAATAGTAACAACTAAAAATGTTAGGAGGTTTTTTTCAGGGTTTGAAATTGCTTATCTACTTTTGCTGCATTTGCTTTTGCTTTGCTTTTGCTAACGAAAAGTAAATTAGCAAACTCGGCCAGCCGAGTAAAAAACGAGAACACGCTTCATTCGCTTCAGTTTTCAGCTGAGCCGTGTTTGCTTGTATAGTTAAGCAAAGCAACGCGATTTGGGGGATTTCATTTTACTTCCAGCAATTAGTTGTGTGTTTGCATTTTTTTGCTTTTGCTGAAACTAGTTTTAAGCAGAATACAATATGGAAAGATGCTTACAAATGGGCATAAGTAAATATGTATATATACATATATACGTATATGTATTTATTTATCTATTTCTTTCAAATATGTACCTGTACATATCGCTCATTTGCTGCAAGATCGGCATAAATCAAAAAACGTGATTTTTGAGTTAATGATGCAGAATTGTTCGCTATATCATACTTCATGTTGAGTAAAAAATTCATATGAATATCTCTTATATGCTCCGCTTGAGAAGAGAATATGCCGTTATTTCATTTCATCTGTTTCAACTTTTTTTATACGTGAGAACGACATATCTCAGTTGTGCCACTGCTGCCGTCGTGTTAAGATCGTTTGGCTTTCTCAAACAGAGGCATATTTTGTGTTGTGGAGTTCTTCGTGAAAAGGTAATGGTATTTTTAATCTAGATTTTTTCAAGTACACAGCGCTAATTTGAGTTAGGACTATCTTGTTGAAAAGTTTGATTTAATTCCAACATGGTATATTACAAAATATGACGTTCTAGTTGATAAAAATACTATCGCCAACTTAAGTATTTCGTGATATGACGTTATTACATATAAAAGAATGACTAATAAACAGTCATCATTTTACATTATAACAAAATGTGTCGTTGTTGAATATAGAATTATTAACAGTACCAATAAATTGCTCTCACTAACACAAAATATGATGCTATTGCTGATAAAAAATATAGCTATGTATGAATAAAACGCACGATCACAATAATAAAAGTTGTTGTTTTAGGTTATTTTAAAATGTCAAACTGCAACAGTAGCAAATCATCATCGAGTTTATCCCGATAATCCTCTTTTTCGGAAGAATTTGACGACTCCGTGGCTGATGCAACATACTGTCCAAAATCACCACAACAAGAAAGTGATAGTGAGGATAGCAAGACGAAACATGTAATCCATTAATTTTTTAATTACTTGAAGTAAAAAATTAACATTTTTCGTTTATGAATTATAACTTAAGATGAAAAGATGTTAAAGAGTTCCTTAATTTCTTAAGTTCAAAAGACTGTTTCTACACTCAGAAAAATAATCACAGTAGTATCAACAGTTTTCTTCTGTTAATCCCTAAATTCGTTAAATTAACAGAAATATGTTTAGGTAGATTTAGAGTTATATAAACGAAAACATCTTTTACTTTAACAAATATATCTATTAAAACCTATTTGTTAGTTCAACACAACTGATCGTCAATTATTAACAGAAATTTTCGTTGATATAACTGAGTCACTGTTAACTTAACCCTAATATCTGTTGCTGTAACCTTTATATTTATTTGTTGATTCAACAAATCATTACTGTTGACTATCAAAAGAAAAAGTATTTATTTTGCCAGCTTTCTCCGTTGTTAATTGTTGCTTTGCTTGCGTGTGTGAGTTTTAATTCACGGATGCTTGTTCGAACAAAGGGAAGTATAATAGCCACTAAAGTTCAATATTCAATATACATATCGCTAGCTTAGAGTGCAAATTGTGTAATTCCTTTTTTAAAACTTTGTAGGAGAGACAAAAAACAAAAAATAAAAAAATTTCGAAATGAAAAAAAATTTCTGTTCATATAAAATTTTGGACTTACCCAATTTTCTTCGTTTTTTTTGAACTTACACAATTTGCGTATCACAGAATACCAACGAGTAGAAATATGACAAGTATCAGAAACTTGTTTAGCGTAGCGCGTATTTGATTTTTCTAGCGTTCTACATAAAAATACACTTTTTCATAAAAATGGACTTACACAGTTTGAACTCTAAGCTAGCAATATGATGCCGTTGGATTGAATTTCAGGTTGATGTCATGGTTTGAAATCGGAGGAGAATATAAAATAGAGAAAACAATATAGCAAGCAGTGAAGGCGAAGAAGGTGCCGCAATGGAAAACAAGCGGAGATGAAGCTACATATTTGTACTTGGAAACAGAACGGAGGGAGGATAAAGAGAAAAATGCAAACAAAATATTTAAAAAACTTGCCAATAGCTCTAAAAATACACATTATAAAGTAATTGTTAGAAATAAATGGCCATGTAAAACACAAAGGGATTTATTTTTAAGTGACAAAATTTCAACTGCGGAAAATTGTTGATTTAACAGCAAAAGTGTTTGGATTCACAGCGATTTTTTGTTTTCAGAGTAGTACAACAATAAAACTGTTAAAACAGAATATCGTCTGTCAATTTAACAGATATATCCTTTGGATGTGATTTGACTGTGGAATCTGTTGTTTTAACCCGTAATCCCGTTGATCTACCAATATCTTTTCTCTCGGTGTATGAATTATAATTAATTTATGTTTATTTTTGTGATATTCATAAGTACATAATATGTATATTTGAAGTTCAAAAGATTGAAAATAAAATGAATCAATACGAACTTATTGTTTTTTTTTTCTCAACAATAATGACACATTATAACTTAAGACACTCTATTGAATATATTTTTGCAACAATAACGTCATTATGCAAAGGAGAGTTGGTTCTTATTCAGGAAAAAACCATAAATGGATACTTGGTGTTGATTTTGCTTTATGGATATGTTAAATATATTATACTGAATTGGTTTGTTTTGAATTTGTAGGATTTCCTATTTTCTGTGTAAGATTGCAGTCAGTTGAAAACTTTAAAAGCGTTTTCTGGACAATCGATTTTTTTTACTTATGCCGGTTTTGCAGCAAATGAGCGATATGTGTACATTTATACATATTTACATACATACATAGGTTCAGTTCCACAAGGTTCAGTGCTAGGCCCCATGCTATGGAACATTATGTATGACGGCATTCTACGCCTTAGATTCCCGGAAGGTGTAAAAATATTTGGCTTTGCTGATGACATAGCCCTGGTTGTTACTGCTAAGCAACTAGACGATATACGTACAAAAACAAACGAAAGTATAAGCAGCGTGAAAAGATGGCTGGACAAAAATGGCTTGCAGCTAGCGGAGCAGAAGACGGAGTCAGTGCTCGTATCAAGCAGGAAAAAAGTGGAGCATACCATACTAAGAAGCGGAAGTCACAACATCGTCACGCTCCAAGCAGTAAAATATCTGGAGATTATGATAGATAGAAGACTGTCGTTTAAAAACCATATTGAATATGCAAACGAAAAGGCATCAGCTACGGTGACAGCATTATCACGCATAATGCTGAACTCACGGGGTTCAAAGCAACGGCGGCGACAACTTCTTGCGTGCGTCGTAAGGAGCCAAATTCTCTACGGCGCTCCCGTGTGGCACCACGCTATAGAACATCAGCAAAATGGACTGCGGCGAGTGACGTAATAGCAGACACCATGAAAACACTGAGAATCCTAGAGAGAATACGGCGAGGCAGCGGCGACTAAATGAGCACTAATTGTGATCTTCTATCATAGGCACGTCTAACAATGACCACCTCGAGTGGAACGGATACGCACAGGAGCTCGGCCTCCTGCATCCGTTACGGATACGTACAGGAGCTAGGCCTCCTGCATCCGTTAACACGCGTGGTGCGGAGCTTTGGCCTCCGCAGACCACCTAACATTGAGCACCGCGAATGAAACGGATACGTACAGGAGCTAGGCCTCCTGCATCCGTCAACGCGCCTGGTGCGGAGCTTTGGCCTCGGCAGACCACCCAACATTGAGCACCGCGAGTGAAACGGATACGTACAGGAGCTTGTCCTCTTGCATCCGTTACGGATACGTACAGGAGCTAGGCCTCCTGCATCCGTCAACACGCGTGGTGCGGATCTTTGGCCTCCGCAGACCACCTAACATTGAGCACCGCGAGTGAAACGGATACGTACAGGAGCTCGTCCTCCTGCATCCGTTACGGATACGTACAGGAGCTAGGCCTCCTGCATCCGTCATTGCGCGTGGTGCGGAGCTTCGGCCTCCGCTGACCACCTAACACTGACCACTTTTATAAGAAATAAATGGGTGAAGCCTTTTAAGGCAGACTGAAGGCAATAACGCGACCATTACTGACTTTCGGGGGGTTCGGTACGACGACAGTAGGAGGTTTAGTGCGGTTAGAGTCCCACACTGACGGGATAAAGGCTTCGATGCTTCCTCCTCGTAAAAAAAAAAAACATACATACATATGTACTTACATATTTTCTGAATATTATGTACATACATATGTACATACATAAATCGTCAATACGTCGCCTGAGAAAACGAATGTCGTATGTGAAAATCGACGATTTCTAGTTTTTGATGCAAATTAACTAAATCGGACCTAATCTTTTAATTTTTCCAATCCATTTTTTTCTATCTCTTTTAGTTTTTGAGTTATTTAGTATGCATTTGTCGTATGTTACAAAATTACTACCATTTGGGTAAGCTTTTGTCGTATGTAACACTAGAGTGCTTTTAAATTGTATGAAAAATTTAAAAGTTCATAAAAAGACTGTATCGCCCCCTCAATCTGTAGTAACATGGTCAAAGATATCACACATAAATTTTGGTCCCGATTGGTGGCGGTTAAGGCGTGGCGCATTGAGGTCAAAGTTCAGAAAACTCTATGAAGGGTCAAAAAATCAAAATATTTTTTTTAATTATCTAATACCCAAAATTTATACTTTTATACCCAAGGATAACAAATATAAATTTTGGTCCCGATTGATGACGGTTTACTGGTGTTTCAAGGGGGTCAAATTTCAGATTACCATATGCGACACTAAAAATGTAAGTCTTCTATGGCAATGTGAACATTGACTCCCTTAAAACACCACTAAACCGTCATCAATCGGAACCAAAATTTATATTTGTTATCCTTGGGTATAGAAGTATTAATTTTGGGCATTAGATAATAACAAAAAATATTTTGATTTTTTGACCCTTCATAGAGTTTTCTGAACTTTGACCTCAATGCGCCACGCCTTAACCGCCACCAATCGGGACCAAAATGTATGTGTGATATCTTTGACCATGTTACTACAGATTGAGGGGGCGATACAGTAAAATATCGTTAATTTGAATTTTAAACGCACTCTAATGTAACACACATACGACAAATTTCCATATGGGCTAATCCTGGGTAACGCACGCGACATTCGTACGAATATAATCAATGATAAAGGAGGGAAACAACGAGAGGATTACATGTTTATTTTATCTAATGCAAAGCACTACCAGAGTACTAGATTCACGAGAAAATTTAAGCTGGAGTAACAGTTAAGTTCTGATATACACGCAAATATATAGTGGTAACGCACGCGACAAAAAATAGAAGTTATTTTTTAATGCGTCTGGAAGTATGCAAAATTTAGCGAATTTTGCACAATAACATATTTACTAAAAATGAGGAAATGAAGTTCGAAGAGTACCTTAGGTTCGTAGATTTACGAAATTTTAAAAATATTTCTCTAATTTTGTTTATGGACTATAATAGTAGTACTCACGCGACAGTAACGCACGCGACAAAATTTCCCAATGAAAAAATATAAAACAAAATTTTTTTTAATTCTCATTTTTAATGAATTTTTAGCAAAGAATGAATAAAAGAGTACATTTAAAGTATTTTGGTAGAATAAGTAAAAAATAACTTAAAACTAGGTACGTTGTACTTTAATTTTTTCTTCGGCGAATAAGCTGTTCGAGCAACCTCAATAAAGTCGCCATCGATGTATGAAAACCAACGCAAACTTTTAATTTCGATAATGTTTGGAACACTTTTCCATAACTTAGAGAGATAAAGTTTGTATCGGAGATGCCACGCCTCCTTTTCCAATAGCTCCCATTTGACATTTTTTATGTTCCTACAAATTTCCAGGGTCCTACCATGAACACTTCCAGAGATATTGAGTATAAAAAATTTGGGGTATATGGGAGGTGCCACGCCCTTTTTTGTAATAACGCTCATCTCTATTTGTGAGCTTGGCATGACATTAGTATATCATCCCAAGTTCTAAGCCTTACAAAGAATATTTTAAGAAATACGTATACAGTATGAAACGTTTTGTTTGTATGGGAGGTGCCACGCCCTTTTAACTTTTTTGAAATTATTTTCCAATAGAACTTTCTCCAGACAATACTAAAGTCAACAAACAAATAATTATGGAAATTATTCCATCCGTTCAGGCGCAGTGGCGTAGCTAGAGAATTTTTCGGGGGGGGGGGGGGGGGTCACAGTCAATGTGAAAAATTTACCAAAATTAAAATTACCAAAAAAAACTACAATTTTTTTTACAAATGATAAAAATCGCTAGCTTAGAATGCAAATTGTGTAAGTCCTTTTTTAAAACTTTGTAGGAGAGACAAAAAAGAAAAAAGAAAAAAAAATTCGAAATGAAAAAAAATTTCCGTTCATATAAATATTTTGGACTTACACAATTTTTTTCGCTTTTTGGACTTACACAATTTGTGTATCACTGAATAACAACGAGTAGAAATATGACAAGTATCTCAGACTTGTTTAGCGCGGTGCGTATTTGATTTTTCTAGCGTTCTACATAAAAATACACTTTTTCATAAAAGTGGACTTACACAGTTTGCACTCTAAGCTAGCGAAATGTAATTTTTTCACACTATAATTTAACATTTTAGTACACAAATATCGCTTATAATACATATATCAAACTCTTAAGGCCCTTGGCCACTTAAAATCTGGAATGTTAAGAAGTGTATACATATGTGTGAGTGTCGGGTGATTGACGCAAATATCTAAAAGATTTGATTCTCATCAACGCGAGCCCGAACAAGAACGTGTAGCACGACGACTGCCGATTGCACTAACACACACAAAAAAACTCACACATACACACTGCTTGACATGCCAGATTGTCAGTTGCCAAGGGCCTTTAACTATACTTCAAAAGTAAGTCTCATATTCTCTTGCCCCAGATGGTCGTAACTTAGCATATCTGAAGTTAATTTTTTTGTTTTTTTCTTACATATTTTTAAGTGCTAGTTTCAACTTGAATATTTATTATATATAGTTTACAAGTAGGCTGGTCTGATCTATTTACTTATTTGGTGCAAATAAAACTATTCACCTATTTTACCCAACGTTTCGCTGGTAATTTCCAGCATCTTCAGGGGTGGCACTGTTTATTTTATGTAATGAAAAACAACAAAAAACGACATGATTACAAACAGGGAGAAGCAAAGGAAGGTGTATATACATATACATATTTATATATATATACATGTGTACATACAAACATTAGAAATTGCGACTCACAAATTACTCACTGTAAGTTAACCTGATGTTGCAACAGGTGAAAAAAATATAAAATTTAAAAATTTACATTAAACAAACAAAAAAATCAAAAAATATGTAAAAATTTAATCCGTACCACTTTCGGTGGTAGTTTTGTCATAACTAATCTAAATATTTATTTTTTGATACATAGTAAGTAGGCTGCCGCGATGTTGTCCGTGTCTTCTTTTTTGTTTATTGCTATTTCCCTTCGTTGCAAAATTCGTAGGCTCTCTAAGGTGTATCTCTTCATTTCCCCCCTTTCCTTGTCTATGATCTTTGTGTTCGCGAAATCAGCTGAGTGGCCGCTGCTCAGAATGTGTTGGGATAAAGCTGTGCTATTTTTTCCTTTTTTTTATGTCTGCTTCGTGTTCAGTTAAGCGAACACCCAACGCTCTTTTTGTTGTGCCCACATATACTTTATTGCACTGTTCGTTGTTGTTGCCCTTGCATTTGATTTCATAAACCACATTATTTTGTTGTTGTGTGTCTATTGGGCTTTTTGTTTTCGTGTATATTTTCGAGATTGTTTCGTTCGACTTGTATGCTAATGTTGTGTTTTGCTCTCTTGCTATGTCGTGATCAAAGTTCTCGCTGAGTTTAGGGATGTATGTGACGCTGCGGTATTTTTTTGTTTCGTTCGTTGTTGCTATATTTGGGATTGTTTTTTTGCCGTTGTTTTTCTTCATTTTTTCTTCTGTAATTAGTTCGCGTATTAAGTGGGTAGGGTAGTTGTTGCTTTTTAAAATGTTATATATTTTGTTTATGTTGGAGTCATGGAATTGTTGGTGGCTTATTGTTAATATTTTGTGTATTAGATTTTTTGCCGTGTTAATTTTGTATTTTCTTGGTTGAGAGGAGAAAAAATTTATTAGGCGCCCAGAAGAGGTGGGTTTAGAGTACCAATCAAGTATTATATTTTTGTTGTTTCTATGGATACGGACATCAAGAAAAGGAATGTTGGCATTTTCTTCCATTTCCATTGTAAACTTAAGTTTAGGGTGGTACTTATTTAGCATTTCTAGAATTTTATTCACGTCGCGGCGTTTTACTATGGCAAAAATATCGTCCACATATTTGTTGATAAAACTTATATTAATATTGCACTGTTGTTGTAGCTCCGAGATGGTATTGTCAAGAAGGTCGTCCATAACGATATCAGCGATTGTGGGGGAGAGGGGGTTGCCCATGGGCATTCCAAAAGTTTGGTTATATAGTTTATTATTGAACATGAAATAATTATTGTCTTTGAGACAAAAGTCGAGCATTTGGTGAAATTTTTTGTTGGGGATGTTTGTAATTTTTTGTATTTCGTCCCACTTTTTCATAATGATTTTTGTTGCTAACGTCGTTGGTATATTTGTAAACAAAGAGACAACATCAAATGAAACTAACACATCTTCATCACATACACAAATATCAGATAGTCTATCTTTCAAGTCAAACGCATTCTTCACATTGTATCTTTCCGAGATTAGTGGCTTAAGTATTTCACCAACAAATTTGGACAATTTGTAACAGGGGACCATGACTGACGAAGCAATAGGGCGTAAAGGTACTTGTGGTTTATGTACTTTTGGCAGGCCGTAAAGACTGGGTGCGACGGCGGCTGTGCTGGTGAGGATATTACAAAATGAAGAACTACTACAAGCACATGAAATACAAATATGGGGAAAATATATATATTACACTAAAACAATACAGCAAACAAAAACACAAACTAGCAAACCAAATAGAACAACTAAAATTCTTATTACAATGCAAGCAATATGGTTTAACACCGAATTACCTCACGAACTCAATAAAAAACGTAAAAGTGGCAACGACATCGGAAAAAATAAAACAACAATTAGAAAGCACAAAACGATTATTTCTTACAAAAATTTTAAATATTGAAATAACCCAGACAAATATCAACATAAAAAACACAAAAAATATTTTACACCACGCACGACAGAGGCTTAATACATCTCTAAACTTTTCAGAGCTCGATGCATTCATTAACAAGCAAAACGTCCAAAGTCAAGCTAAATCCAAAGAAAAACGTTCAATACTGACGTCTAAGCTTGAAAGACTAAAACTTGAACAGATGCGCAAGTTGGGTATAAACAAAAACAATAATTGGTTTGTCAACAAAACCAACATCGAGTTCCCCGACGAAGTCAGGTGGATACTTTCACTAGGTAAAAAATTTACACTACCAACAACGAAAAGAAGTTTTTCGCCAATACATACCATAGCCGAAATGGAACAAATAATAACAGGTATAAAAGACGAACGAGACAAGGAAATGGCAAGGAACAAAGTAAGCAATAGAATCACACTCTTTAAGCGGAACATAAAACACAACGCGGTGGAAAAATTTATATTGGCAACTTTTAACTATGCCAAAGCATTCCTGAAATCCCACAAAAATATTATAATAACGGACGCAGATAAAGGCAACAAAACGGTAGCAATGTACGAATCAGAATACATAAATAAAATGAACGAATTACTTGGAGACAAAAAACACATACAAAACTATAAGAACGGATCCAACGAGTAGCTTACAACGGAAAAACAACAAAATCGTGGATGAACTTCATAAAGGACAACACATAACAAAGAAAGAAAAACAACACCTCACCAGCACAGCCGCCGTCGCACCCAGTCTTTACGGCCTGCCAAAAGTACATAAACCACAAGTACCTTTACGCCCTATTGCTTCGTCAGTCATGGTCCCCTGTTACAAATTGTCCAAATTTGTTGGTGAAATACTTAAGCCACTAATCTCGGAAAGATACAATGTGAAGAATGCGTTTGACTTGAAAGATAGACTATCTGATATTTGTGTATGTGATGAAGATGTGTTAGTTTCATTTGATGTTGTCTCTTTGTTTACAAATATACCAACGACGTTAGCAACAAAAATCATTATGAAAAAGTGGGACGAAATACAAAAAATTACAAACATCCCCAACAAAAAATTTCACCAAATGCTCGACTTTTGTCTCAAAGACAATAATTATTTCATGTTCAATAATAAACTATATAACCAAACTTTTGGAATGCCCATGGGCAACCCCCTCTCCCCCACAATCGCTGATATCGTTATGGACGACCTTCTTGACAATACCATCTCGGAGCTACAACAACAGTGCAATATTAATATAAGTTTTATCAACAAATATGTGGACGATATTTTTGCCATAGTAAAACGCCGCGACGTGAATAAAATTCTAGAAATGCTAAATAAGTACCACCCTAAACTTAAGTTTACAATGGAAATGGAAGAAAATGCCAACATTCCTTTTCTTGATGTCCGTATCCATAGAAACAACAAAAATATAATACTTGATTGGTACTCTAAACCCACCTCTTCTGGGCGCCTAATAAATTTTTTCTCCTCTCAACCAAGAAAATACAAAATTAACACGGCAAAAAATCTAATACACAAAATATTAACAATAAGCCACCAACAATTCCATGACTCCAACATAAACAAAATATATAACATTTTAAAAAGCAACAACTACCCTACCCACTTAATACGCGAACTAATTACAGAAGAAAAAATGAAGAAAAACAACGGCAAAAAAACAATCCCAAATATAGCAACAACGAACGAAACAAAAAAATACCGCAGCGTCACATACATCCCTAAACTCAGCGAGAACTTTGATCACGACATAGCAAGAGAGCAAAACACAACATTAGCATACAAGTCGAACGAAACAATCTCGAAAATATACACGAAAACAAAAAGCCCAATAGACACACAACAACAAAATAATGTGGTTTATGAAATCAAATGCAAGGGCAACAACAACGAACAGTGCAATAAAGTATATGTGGGCACAACAAAAAGAGCGTTGGGTGTTCGCTTAACTGAACACGAAGCAGACATAAAAAAAGGAAAAAATAGCACAGCTTTATCCCAACACATTCTGAGCAGCGGCCACTCAGCTGATTTCGCGAACACAAAGATCATAGACAAGGAAAGGGGGGAAATGAAGAGATACACCTTAGAGAGCCTACGAATTTTGCAACGAAGGGAAATAGCAATAAACAAAAAAGAAGACACGGACAACATCGCGGCAGCCTACTTACTATGTATCAAAAAATAAATATTTAGATTAGTTATGACAAAACTACCACCGAAAGTGGTACGGATTAAATTTTTACATATTTTTTGATTTTTTTGTTTGTTTAATGTAAATTTTTAAATTTTATATTTTTTTCACCTGTTGCAACATCAGGTTAACTTACAGTGAGTAATTTGTGAGTCGCAATTTCTAATGTTTGTATGTACACATGTATATATATATAAATATGTATATGTATATACACCTTCCTTTGCTTCTCCCTGTTTGTAATCATGTCGTTTTTTGTTGTTTTTCATTACATAAAATAAACAGTGCCACCCCTGAAGATGCTGGAAATTACCAGCGAAACGTTGGGTAAAATAGGTGAATAGTTTTATTTGCACCAAATAAGTAAATAGATCAGACCAGCCTACTTGTAAACTATATATTTAATCAAGCTGATCGAAAAAAGTTAAGAATTGAATATTTATTATTTAAAGCATTTCATTTAAGTAATCGTGATGAATCCTAAAGCTTCAAGTAATTATTAACACTTTTCAATAATATCCTTGGTTTCCAATAATTCTAAGTTTATAGTTTTAAGCTTTTAAAGTTGGGATATTTAAAAAAAAATTATCACTCTTTTTCATGTTAAAAATTGGTTTTGTTATGTTGCTCTGTCAGACTCAGTCAAATTAACCCTCGGACATGATATCTAGTACAATTAGTAGTTAGCCGACAAAAAATTACGTCGCACAAATCCGCACTTCACTACTAGATACAGGGTTTTTCATATGTACCTACAATAATTTTCTTTTTGTGCTTTATATTTAATTTTAATGTTTATATTTCTAACGCATATCTTGGTTAATGTAGGTGATGCTCGAAAGTAACACAGATATTTAGCAGCGATTATTGTTAACTTTTTAGGCAGTATTTTTAGTATTTCCAATTTTTCAAAGTTAAGGAAGTACTTATCATAAAAAGGGGCTAAGAATTATAAAGCTACATTTTTTAGAAGATTTTTGAGTAAGCAATTTTGCAGCTCATTCAATTGTAATATAATAATATGCAACATTCAACTTTTTGAAAAATTTCATTGGCTTTTCGGAAATTTGGAACGGTCTCACGTACATATAACGCAAACACCCTACAAAAAAAATTTTTACAGCATTGAGAATAGCACTTTTTACACTAAAATTGGTTGGCTACATAACAGTACACTTAGAAATCTCCTCAAAATCTTCTATAAATTCTGGCCGCGCTTTGAAATTTTTAATCCACTTTTAGAAATTTCTACGATTTTTCGGATTTTTCCATAAGCTTAGAAATCCTGCTTAAGGCGATTTTTATTGAAAAATTGTATAAATTTTTAAACGAAAATAAGAGAGTCAAATTTTCGACAGAACTGTTTAAAATAAATTTAAAAACTCTGGCGTATGATTTTTTTTTTTTTGAGTCACTGTATATATTTTTCAATAAAATCGACTTTTAAGTTAAAAGTTTTAACACAAATTATTAAGATTTTGCATTAAACAAGCAATTTGGAATAGATGTACACAATAAAATATTTCTACCTATGTGCTACGGTTATAAATAATAATTTTCTTATATAATTTAGTTTTTAAACGGTTTTATTTAGCTCACCCCGTTTGTTTTTTTATTTATTATTTATTATTTATTCTTGGGTCAAATTTAGTAATTCAAATTTCACCCTCTTCCTGTCAACCGATTAATCTGAAATTTTGTAGGCATGTATAACCCCGATGACAATGCAATATTATGAAAAAAAAAATCCGATAGGTGGCGCGTGGGTCGCTATATTTACAAAAATCGCATTTATGGTCCGATTTGGCTGAAATTCGGAACATGTATTACTACCTTGAAAAGAAATATTTTCTTTAAAAAAAAATTCCGCTAGGTGGCGCGTGGGTCGCTATATTTACAAAAATCGCATTTATGGTCCGATTTGGCTGAAATTCGGAACATGTATTACTACCTTGAAAAGAAATATTTTCTTAAAAAAAAATTCCGCTAGGTGGCGCGTGGGTCGCTATATTTACAAAAATCGCATTTATGGTCCGATTTGGCTGAAATTCGGAACATGTATTACTACCTTGAAAGGAAATATTTTCCTAAAAAAACTTCCGATAGGTGGCGCGTGGGTCGCTATATTTACAAAAATCGCATTTATGGTCCGATTTGGCTGAAATTCGGAACATGTATTACTACCTTGAAAATAAAAATATTTTCTTAAAAAAAAATTCCGCTAGGTGGAGCTGAGATCGGGGTAATTAAAACTGAAAATCCTAATTATGGACCGATTTGGCTGATATTTAGCATGTGCATTACTTAAATAATTTACAAATGTTTAAAAAAAAATTGGAGCCGCTAGGTGGCGCGTGAGTCGCTCTATTTAAATAAAAATAGGTAAAAAAAACTTTTTAAGTTAAACATCTTATACACCCGAAAGCCATACAGTTTCCAGCTAAGTACAATTACGGCACGGCTGAAAGAAGAATGTTGCCTTTAATACTATCATGGGCTTCTACAATACATAAAATGCAGGGCAGCACTGTGGATCACGCGGTCGTATACTTAGGTGCGAAACTGTTTGAAGAAGGTCAAGCCTACGTGGCTCTTAGTAGAGTAAGAACTTTGCAAAGACTACGTATAGAGGCGTTGGACTGCAATAAACTAACGGGCAAGAAACCTTGCAATAATGAAGCACTAAATGAATTAAACAGAATGCGAAATAAAAACTAAAAACTAGAAAATAAAAATAGGTAAAAAAACTTTTTAAGTTAAACGGTTTTATGTTATACATACATTGCAATGTTTAAGATAAATGTACTAAAAACCAAAAAATAATAAAATAGATACAGTCGTGGGAATTATAAACATTTGCATAGACTAGACTAAAATAAAACCGTGGGGCACGTCAATTGTCTACAATCGTTGATTAAAATGTTTGTTTTGTAATGTTACACTATAATTAGGCAGTTGTTCAACCGACAACGATGGACATGTGATAAGTAGGGCTAGAATGTGGAAAAAAGCTAGCAAGCTCGATTATAAGCGAGTTTTAGGGTTTCATAGTGGTGAGCGAGTAGTACTTTTATCATATGTTTTGTCGATTAAAGACAAACTACGAGCAGTGAAACGATTCCTCGTGTGAATGTCCAACGATAAACTAGTTGAAACATCTCTTTTATTAACATGGAGTGTATAACTATTGGAATTTCCATGAGCAAGAAAATAGTAAGTAATTTCCTCACCGTCTGCGGGCCAACTGCCTAACGACGAATTAAACGATTCTTCTATCGCACATTAAGTCGATAATTTGTAGACAATTGACGTGCCCCCGGTTTTATTTTAGTCTAGTCTATGCAAATGTTTATAATTCCCACGACTGTATCTATTTTATTATTTTTTGGTTTTTAGTACATTTATCTTAAATATTGCAATGTATGTATAACATAAAACCGTCTAACTTAAAAAGTTTGTTTACCTATTTTTATTTAATATTCCATTTTGACAGACATTAAGTAAAATCTCAAGTTCAGATACTCTTATACATTGCATATTTATTTCCATTCTAGTTTATACTAATAGTAGCTGCACCCGACCAAGCTTTGCTTTGGCCCACTTCCTATTATAGGTACTTGAAGCGATATTTTCAAAAGTTTGCCCTCTTCATGTTCTTATCCAATTTTTCTTGGTATTAGTCTCCAACTGCCTTCCCTCTACTTTTCTCTTTCCATTTATCTTTCCTTTCATTTCCGTTTCCTTTTTCCTTTCCCATCACATTTCCGCTTCCCTTTCTCTATCGCTATCTCTTACCTCTCCTTTTCTGTCTTTCTCCTTTTTATTCCCCCCTCTTATTCCTTCTCTAATTCCCTGTCTTACTATATCTCTCCCCGTCCTATTTATTCCATTTTTATTATATTCTCCCTCTCCTTTTCCGTCCCCTTGCCTTTCCCAGTCTCATTACTCTTCCCTTTTCCTAGGGAACTGGGTTTAGCATAACATATGTACCCTGCATTCCACTTCTCATTTGATACCATCATTACTTAAAAACATTCCGTGGCGTCCGAATCGTCTCTTTTACCCATAATTGGGTATCGGGACTCAGAATAACTATGAAAATATCTCTATATAGCAGACCCGGTCAACACTTTCAATTTATATCAGTATTGCTCAGAAGCATCCCGGGCTCATCCGGGTCCACTTATTGACCCACATCTGGGAACTTGACCTAGGAACGATAATGGGTACGGTATCTGGAGACTTGACCAAGAAATCGTAATGGGTACGGCCCTACATGAGAGTCCGCTCAACACCTTTCATTTGGTACCAATATCCCTAAGATATATCTCGGTGTTATCCGGGTCCGCATATTGACCCATACCTTGGGATCCCACCTAGGAATCGTCATGCGCCGTGATTAAATAACAATATCGCTGAGAAATTATCCGGGGCCTAAACTAGGAATCATAATGAGTTCATCTCTATGTAAAAGCCCTGCCTTTCAGTTGACATCAATATCATTCAGAAATTTTCCGGAGCCATCCCGGTCCACGTTTTGACCCACATTTAGGGACCAGACCTAGGAATCATAATCAGTTCATCTCTGTGTAAAGGCCCTGCTCAGCACTTTTCATTTGGTACGAATATCCCTGAGAAATATCCCGGTGTTGTCCGGGTCCGCGTGTTGAGCCACACCTTGGGACCCGACCTAGGGATCGTAATGAGTTCATTTCTATGTAAAATCCCTGCTCAAAACCCTTCATTTTATACCAATATCGCTCAGAAACATTCGAGGGTCATCCGGGTCCACGTTTTGACCCATATCTGGAGACCCGACCTAGGAATCACAATGCGTGCTATTCTATGTAAATTCTCTGCTCAATACCTTTCATTTGATACCAATATCGTCCAAAAATATTCAGGGGAAAGCCGGATCCACGTTTTGACCTATATCTCTGGAACCGATTTCCGGATTTGAAAAAAATATGTATATAAACCATCTAGGACAAGGTACTAAGCTGATGTGTAAACTTGGTCAAAATCTCTCCACGCGTTTGGGCGAAAGCCGGCGACAAAGAAATGGGCTTGATTTATATATATATATATATAGATAAAATATATATATATATCTATACTTCTATACTTATCTATACTTATACTTATATACTTATCTATACTAATTATATAAAATTGATTGTATGGAAAATGTATGTAACGCGATAACTCAAAAAGTACTGGACCGATTTTAATAATTCTTTTTTTAGAATGTCACAAATGGTAAATTCTCGAGAACCATGTACATTTTTTTGCGAATTTCTAAGACTTTAATACCTTTTTCCCGGTTTTAAATTTCGAAAAACTCAAAAAAGCGCAAGCATAGACAGATTCGTTTGGTCATTTGCCGTGTTCAGTGGAGGCGTCGCAGTCGTGCCAGGCAGCGCAGCGTAGGCGACTCATATGTTTGTTTTTGCACGGTTTGTTGTTTGGCTCGGTGACAATAAAAAACCTGTTTATGCATGCATACTATGCTATAACTCAAGAACGCCTGCACCTACACCTGCGATATTAGCATCAAATGAAAGGTATTGAACCGGACTTCAACATAGAGTTCTTTTCATTGTGATGCCTAGACATCCTCCCCAGGTATGGGCTAAAATGTGGACCCGGATTACTCCGGAATTTGGTTGAACGATATTGGTATGAAATTAAAGGTGAGCAGGGCTTTAACACAGACCTATTTTCATTGTGATTTCCATGACGGGTCTTCTGATATGGGTCAAAACGTGGAACCGGATGGCCCTCGAATATTTCTGAGCGATATTGCTACCAAATGAAAGGTCTTGATGAGGACTTCGACGTAGAATTATGTTATTTGTAATACCTGAGCCGGGTCCCCAAATATGGGTCAAAATGTGACCCCGGATTAACCCGGAATGTTTCGGAACAATATTAGTATGAAATGAAAGCTTTTGAACAAGGCTTTTACATGGAGTTCTATTCATAATGATTCCTAGACCGGGTCCCCAGATATGGGTCAAAATGCGGACCCGGATCTTTTTGAGCGATATTGGTATCAAATGAAAAGTGTTGGGAACGGTTGCAACATAGAGCCGTAGTGATGGGTAGACAAGGTCATCAAGTGGACCCAGATAGCCCCGGAATAACTAAACTTAACTTAACTTAACTTGGCTTCACTTGGCTTGACTTGACTTGGTTTGAATTGACTTGAATTGACTTGACTTGACTTGACTTGACTTGATTTGAATTGACTTGACTTGATTTGAATTGACTTGACTTGACTTGACTTGATTTGAATTGACTTTAATGGACTTGACTTGATTAGACTTGACTTGATTTGATTTGACTTGAATTGACTTGACTTGACTTGATTTGAATTGGCTTGAATTGACTTGATTTGATTAGACTTGACTTGATTTGATTTGACTTGAATTGACTTGACTTGACTTGGTTTGAATTGACTTGAATTGACTTGACTTGATTAGACTTGACTTGATTTGACTTGACTTGACTTGATTTGAATTGACTTGAATGGACTTCACTTGATTAGACTTGACTTCATTTGATTTGACTTGAATTGACTTGACTTGACTTGGTTTGAATTGACTTGACTTGACTTGACTTGACTTGACTTGACTTGACTTGACTTTACTTGACTTGACTTGACTTGATTTGAATTGACTTGAATTGACTAGATTTGAATTGACTTGAATGGACTTGACTTGATTAGAGTTGACTTGATTTGATTTGACTTGAATTGACTTGACTTGACTTGGTTTGAATTGACTTGAATTGACTTGACTTGACTTGACTTGACTTGATTTGATTTGAATTGACTTGAATGGACTTGACTTGATTAGACTTGACTTCATTTGATTTGACTTGAATTGACTTGACTTGACTTGGTTTGAATTGACTTGACTTGACTTGACTTGACTTGACTTTACTTGACTTGACTTGATTTGAATTGACTTGAATTGACTTGAATTGACTTGACTTGACTTGATTTGAATTGACTTGAATGGACTTGACTTGATTAGAGTTGACTTGATTTGATTTGACTTGAATTGACTTGACTTGACTTGATTTGAATTGACTTGATTAGACTTGACTTCGTTTGATTTGATTTGAATTGACTTGACTTGACTTGGTTTGAATTGACTTGACTTGACTTGACTTGATTTGAATTGACTTGAAATGACTTGAATTGACTTGACTTGACTTGATTTGAATTGACTTGAATGGACTTGACTTGATTAGAGTTGACTTGATTTGATTTGACTTGAATTGACTTGACTTGACTTGGTTTGAATTGACTTGACTTGACTTTACTTGACTTGACTTGATTTGAATTGACTTGAATTGACTTGAATTGACTTGACTTGACTTGATTTGAATTGACTTGAATGGACTTGACTTGATTAGAGTTGACTTGATTTGATTTGACTTGAATTGACTTGACTTGACTTGATTTGAATTGACTTGAATTGACTTGACTTGACTTGACTTGATTTGAATTGACTTGAATGGACTTGACTTGATTAGACTTGACTTCATTTGATTTGACTTGAATTGACTTGACTTGACTTGGTTTGAGTTGACTTGAATTGACTTGACTTGAGTTGACTTGAATTGACTTGATTTGAATTTACTTGAATTGACTTGATTTGAATTTACTTGAATTGATTTCAATTGACTTGACTTGACGTGACTTGGTTTGAATTGACTTGAATTGACTTGACTTGAATTGATTTGACTTGACTTGACTTAAATTGACTTGACTTGAATTGACTTGAGTTGACTTGAATTGACTTGAGTGGAATTGACTTGAATTGACTTGACTTGACTTTGGTTAACTATATTCCTCATTGCGAAGCAACGGGTATTTGCTAATAGATATATATATAGATAAAATCAAGCCCATTTCTTTGTCGCCGGCTTTCGCCCAAACGCGTGGATGGATTTTGACCAAATTTACGCACCAGCTTAGTACCTTGCCCTAAATGGTTTATATACATATTGTTTTCAAATCCGGAAGTCGGTTCCCGAGATATAGGGCAAAAGGTCAAAACGTGGATCCGGCCTTCCCCTGAATATTTTTGGACGATATTGGTATCAAATGAAAGGTATTGATCAGAGAATTTATATAGAATAGTACTCATTGTGATTCCTAGGTCGGGTCTCCAGATATGGGTCAAAACGTGGACCCGGATGACCCTCGAATGTTTCTGAGCGATATTGGCATCAAATGAAAGGTATAGAGCAGAGAATTTATATAGAATAGTACTCATTGTGATTCCTAAATCGGGTCACCAGATATGGGTCAAAACGTGGACCCGGATGACCCTCGAATGTTTCTGAGCGATACTGGTATCAAATGAAAGGTATTGAGCAGAGAATTTACATAGATTAGTACTCATTGTGATTCCTAGGTCGGGTCTCCAGATATGGATCAAACGTGGACCCGGATGACCCTCTAATTTTTCTGAGCGATATTGGTATCAAATGAAAGGTATTGAGCAGAGAATTTACATAGAATAGTACTCATTGTGATTCCTAGGTCGGGTCTCCAGATATGGGTCAAACGTATACCCGGATGACCCTCGAATGTTTCTGAGCGATATTGGTATCAAATGAAAGGTATAGAGCAGAGAATTTACATAGAATAGTACTCATTGTGATTCCTAGATCGGGTTACCAGATATGGGTCAAAATGTGGACCGGGTGACCCTCGAATGTTTCTGAGCGTCATTGGTATCAAATGAAAAGTCTTGATGAGGACTTCAGCACAGAACTATTATAATTGTGATGCCTAGCCCGGGTCTCCAGATATAGGTCACAACGTGGACCCGGATGACCCTCGGATGTTGTTGGGCGATATTGGTATCAAATGAAAAGCCTTGATGAGGACTTCAGCACAGAACTATTATAATTGTGATGCCTAGCCCGGGTCTCCAGATATGGGTCAAACGTGGACCCGGATGACCCTCTAATGTTTCTGAGCGATATTGGTATCAAATGAAAGGTATTGAGCAGAGAATTTACATAGAATAGTACTCATTGTGATTCCTAGGTCGGGTCTCCAGATATGTGTCAAAACGTGGACCCGGATGACCCCGGAAAATTTCTCAGTGATATAGGTATCAAATGAAGGGTTTTGAGCAGGTATTTTACATAGAAATGAACTCATTACGAACCCTAGGTCGGGTCCCAAGGTGTGCGTCAACACACGGACCCGGACAACACCGGGATATTTCTCAGGGATATTCGTACCAAATGAAAGTGTTGAGCAGGGCCTTTACACAGAGATGAACTGATTATGATTCCTAGGTCTGTTCCCTAAATTTGGGTCAAAACGTGGACCGGGATTGCCCCGGAAAATTTCTGAACTATATTGGTGTCAACTGAAAGGCAGGGCTTTTACATAGAGATGAACTCATTATGATTCCTAGGTCAGGTCCCCAGATGTGGGTCAAAATGTGGATCCGGATGGCCGCGGATAATTTCTCAGCGATATTGTTATTTAATCACGGCACATGACGATTCCTAAGTGGGATCCCAAGGTGTGGGTCAATATGTGGACCCGGATAACACTGGGATATATATAACTTTTTGGTTGCTTGTTTTTCCGACAGGGTAGGAATATGATGTATTGTGGAACGATTTTCCGTCATCCCTTGTCAAGTTTGGTTTGGAGACAAACCGGTTTCGGCTAATATGCGCCATCTTCAGTGTCTTCTTTCGTTCTGAGTTATTTTCTGTAAGTTCGATAGCATTTATAGTAACTAACTTCCGTCGTTTTGTTCAGGTACTTCGTGTTCATGTGATGTGTTCGTGCATTCGTGCGTTCGGGTGCCGTGTGTGTGTGTGTGAGTCTGTGTTGTGTGTTTAGGTATGCAAATCTATTTTTTTTGTCATATTTTCATTATTGTACCCTCATTAACCAAGTAGGTAAAAGTCCGTTATTGTCCGTTTGTGTGTTGTTTTGTTTATGTCGGTTTTAGGTCTTTTGTCCTCTTTCGGGTATATTAGCTTAAGCGGTTCAAATAATGTATCCGATGCGGTGTTTATTTGTTCATTTATTATTTTACCTACGAATGTTTTTTGTTTGTATATCTCCATATTTTCTAATATGTTAAGTCGTCTTCCTTTATGCTGTATGTGGAGAATTTTAGCTGTTTTTCCTATTTTCGTGGGTGTACACTTGTTTTCTGCCATGTGGTTGGCGAAATTTGATTCCACTGTCGTTGATGATTTTCTTATTTTCTTATTGTAATCCCTTATGTGTTCTCGATATCTCGTCTTGATTTGGCGTCCTGTTTGTCCTATATAACTGTTTTGGCATTCGCAAGTCAATTTGTATACGCCTTGTTTGTCAAAGAGGTCTTCCTTATTAATGTTGTTTCGTAGAAGTTTTCCCATATTGTTCCTCGTTTTAAATGCTGCATTAATGTTATATTTTTGGAAAACTTTAGCCAACTTGCAATAAAACAAGCAAAGAATATAATAGACAACAAGATGACCTACACTCTCACGGCAATGAATCCATCGGCCCCGTCACTGATCGCACTACCTAAAATCCACAAAGCAGGAACACCTATGCGACCAATAGTAAACCATAAGTCGGCACCAGGATATAGACTATCAAAACACCTAAACAAGCTACTAACCGAGAAACTAGACCTATCCAATAAATACACAATCAAAAACACGACGGAACTAGTCAACAAACTGAACAACCTGAACGTACCCAAGGACTCAAAACTGGTATCATTTGACGTAAAGGATCTATACCCTTCGATACCAACGACAGAAACACTAAAAACTTTAACTAAAATACTGACAGAGAAAACGAACAAAGACATTGCTACAGAGATAGTAAATACGCTGAGAATAACCCTGGACCAGAATTATTTTAAATTTGACAATAAAATATACAGACAAACTCACGGACTAGGCATGGGTAGCCCCACATCAGCTATCCTTATGGAAGTATTTATGCAACATTTGGAGGAAATTTATATGGAAGAACTGACGGCAAATTTGGGAGTAAATTTTTATGCCAGGTATGTAGATGACGTCATCTGCCTAATATCGGGAAATAAAGAAGAACAAATTTTGGAGCACCTCAACAGCCAACACAAAAATATAAAATTCACTATGGATACAGAGAAAAATGGAAAAATCAACTACCTGGACCTAACAATTAAAATAAACAAAGAGACTAACAAATTTACTTACGAAATATACAGAAAACCCACAGCAACAGATGCAATAATACACAATAAATCTAACCATCCTCAACAGCACAAGAACGCCGCTTTCAGACATTTATTAACACGACTTGAACGAACCCCGTTAGAAAAAGAAGCTTACAACAAGGAACTGAGCACAATATACACAATCGCAGAGAACAACGGATATCAAAAAAGTTTAGTGAAGAAAATACAAAAAAACATAAATTCTAGAAAGTCAGAAACCAAAGAAAAAGAAGAGAAGAAATGGGCAGTCCTATCATATACCGGAGCAACATCTTACAAGTTGGCTAAAGTTTTCCAAAAATATAACATTAATGCAGCATTTAAAACGAGGAACAATATGGGAAAACTTCTACGAAACAACATTAATAAGGAAGACCTCTTTGACAAACAAGGCGTATACAAATTGACTTGCGAATGCCAAAACAGTTATATAGGACAAACAGGACGCCAAATCAAGACGAGATATCGAGAACACATAAGGGATTACAATAAGAAAATAAGAAAATCATCAACGACAGTGGAATCAAATTTCGCCAACCACATGGCAGAAAACAAGTGTACACCCATGAAAATAGGAAAAACAGCTAAAATTCTCCACATACAGCATAAAGGAAGACGACTTAACATATTAGAAAATATGGAGATATACAAACAAAAAACATTCGTAGGTAAAATAATAAATGAACAAATAAACACCGCATCGGATACATTATTTGAACCGCTTAAGCTAATATACCCGAAAGAGGACAAAAGACCTAAAACCGACATAAACAAAACAACACACAAACGGACAATAACGGACTTTTACCTACTTGGTTAATGAGGGTACAATAATGAAAATATGACAAAAAAATAGATTTGCATACCTAAACACACAACACAGACTCACACACACACACACGGCACCCGAACGCACGAATGCACGAACACATCACATGAACACGAAGTACCTGAACAAAACGACGGAAGTTAGTTACTATAAATGCTATCGAACTTACAGAAAATAACTCAGAACGAAAGAAGACACTGAAGATGGCGCATATTAGCCGAAACCGGTTTGTCTCCAAACCAAACTTGACAAGGGATGACGGAAAATCGTTCCACAATACATCACTGGGATATATCTTAGGGATATTGGTACCAAATGAAAAGTGTTGAGTGGACTCTCATGTAGGGCCGTACTCATTACGATTTCTTGGTCAAGTCTCCAGATACCGTACCCATTATGGTTCCTAGGTCAAGTTCCCAGATGTGGGTCAATAAGTGGACCCGGATGAGCCCGGGATGCTTCTGAGCAATACTGATATAAAATAAATGTGTTGACCGGGTCTGCTATATAGAGATATTTTCATAGTGATTCTTAGTCCCGATACACAATTATGGGTAAAAGTGACGATTCGGACGCCACGGAATGTTTTTAAGCAATGATGGTATCAAATGAGAAGTGGAATGCAGGGTACATATGTTATGCTAAACCCAGTTCCCTAGGAAAAGGGAAGAGTAATGAGACTGGGAAAGGCAAGGGGACGGAAAAGGAGAGGGAGAATATAATAAAAATGGAATAAATAGGACGGGGAGAGATATAGTAAGACAGGGAATTAGAGAAGGAATAAGAGGGGGGAATAAAAAGGAGAAAGACAGAAAAGGAGAGGTAAGAGATAGCGATAGAGAAAGGGAAGCGGAAATGTGATGGGAAAGGAAAAAGGAAACGGAAATGAAAGGAAGGATAAATGGAAAGGGAAGGAGAAAGAGAAAAGTAGAGGGAAAGGCAGTTGGAGACTAATACGAAGAAAAATGGGATAAGAACATAAAGAGGGCAAACTTTTGAAAATATAAATTTTTTCCTTCACTTTTTTTAAACTTATCTGAATTGTGCGGAGCTTTGCAGCCCGAGGTAATTTCGGTTTCTAGATACTTCCAACATATTTTAAAGTGTACCGTTTTTCGCTTCAAGTACCTATAATAGGAAGTGAGCCAAAGCAAAGCTTGGCCGGCTACAGCTAGTATATATATAGATTATTTGATTAAGATGATAAGTAATTGAAAGAAAACTTGAAATTTAAATAATTGGCGTTACTTTTCTGTTATTAGCATGTTAATAACAGCAATACCTTATAATAATTGTAGCGTTTGTTGAGCCGTATGGAAGTGCAGGAACCGTAGGAATTTTACCACAAAAGAGCGAATATAAGTACAAAGAATGTAAATTGTGGTAAAATTCCTGCGGTTCTTGAACTTTCCTACGGCTCAAAAAACGCTAGAATTATAAGTAATACTTCGTGAAAAAGCGCTAAATTTCGAATTACCAATTTCGAAAAATTACTATTCTCATTGATTTTTTCCTGAAAAAGAAATGTATGCTAATAAAGTCAAAGATGGTTTTATGGTCAAAATGAATCTTTCGGGGGGGTTTTGTCCCCAAAACCCCCCGTTACTACGCCACTGTTCAGGCGTGATGCGATGACCAAGGAAATAGTGATTAATTTCTTTTATATGTATAGATTGAATTTTTGCACTTACGGTAACGCACGCGACAAATTTAAAACACACATAAAGTTACCACTTTCGGACAACACTGATTTTATTTTTGGAAAAAGGTACACAAGCTTACTTTGTCACTGAAAGTTTTTTATACTCAGCTGTACTAGTACACAGAGTATTATAATTTTGATTTCATAACGGTGGATTGTAACATAATGAAATAATCGAGATAGATATGGACTTATATATATCAAAATGATCAGGGTGAAAAGAGAAATCGATTGAGCCATGTCCGTCCGTCCGTCCGTCCGTCCGTCCGTCCGTCCGTCCGTACGCACGATAACTCGCGTAAAAATTGAGATATTTTGATGAAATTTGAAATGCAAGTTGGTATCGAGACTGGGACGGTTGGTATTGAAAATGGGCGAAATCGGACCATGACCACGCCCACTTTTCCTATATAGAAAAAATCGGATATTTGGTATCTCAGCCACTAATATAGCTAGAGTGATAAAATTTTACCCACGTATTGAGCTCAGGCCCTTATGAAGAAATTTGATGAAGTTCTGGAAAATGGGCGGTGCCACGCCCACTTATTAAGGGTCAAACATTGAAAGTTTTATATGTCATAACTCAGAAACCGTTGAAGATATATCGATGAAATTTGGTATGCGTAATATGCTTACTTAGGCAAATGTTTTGACGAAAAATTATCAAAATCGGTTGACGGCCACGCCCACTTTTATATATGGGAACTATAAAGGGGCCTAATAAAAACATTTTAAGCGATATCTCTGTCAAATATAAAGATCTATCACTGAAATTTTGTGGCAGGAGTCCAACTACGGACATAGAACAAAAAATACAAAAATTTTTGAAAATGGGCGGTGCCACGCCCACTTATTAAGGGTCAAACATTGAAAGTTTTATATGTCATAACTCAGAAACCGTTAAAGATATATCGATGAAATTTGGTACGCGTAATATATTTACTTAGCCAAATGTGTGGACGAAAAATTACCAAAATCTGTTGACGACCACGCCCACTTTTATATATGGGTATTATAAAGTGACCTAATGAAATCATTTTTAGCGATATCTCTGTGAAATATAAAGATAATTCATTGAAATTTTGTGATATGAGTTCTACAATAGACCGGAAACAAAAAATAAAAAAAGTTTATAAAATGGGCGTGGCACCGCCTCTTTTTATGCAAAGAAATCTACGAGCCTATTACTCGACAAATAACTGAGATATTATGACGAAACTTGGTTTATTCACTTTTATAACTTGTGTTAATAGACACGCAAAAATGTATTGAAATCGGTTTATGACCACGCCTACTTTTTAACAAAGATATTTCTGGAACACCCTTTTGGAATTTGTAACGTGAAGTCTTTGTAACTAAAAGTCATAGAGGGATGCAATTTTGCACTAACAATAATATTTATATGCTTATTTGGATGATTGATACAAATTTTGAAAATGGGCGTGGCTGCGCCCTGTATATGCAGCACTCGTTTCATATAAAATACACCCTATATCGAACAAACGCAAACAAACAATGAAAGCATACAGCTGAGTATCTAATGTTCGATTCCACTCGAACTTAGGCTTCCTTACTTGTTTTTATTTCAAGTGGTTTCCTAGGTTTAATAGCTATTTATATAGTTTTTTGGTAACGCACGCGACAAAAGGATAAGCGAAATTTTAAAGTAAAAAAAACTCCTTTATTCTTACTAGCTTCGCAGATTTGATAATCTTAAATTAAATTACGTTCTAAGTAGAATGATTAGAGCATGTTACAATAATATAACTCTCTTTTCAATAAACTAAACCCGCGAAGAAAAAAAATGATACTTTGCTAATAAAAAAGCCTTAGTGAAAATTATTTTTTTTGGCGATTTTTCTCAGCCTGAGTTTAAGAACGAATAGAAAATGCTTATGTTTTTCTAACATATACATGTATTATCTTTACTAACAAATACCAAAAAAAAAGTTCGGACCATTTTTAATTTCATGCTCTTGGTTGACTTTTTCAGGATTAGCCCATATACATAAATTCGTGTTTGTTTATTTTAAGCAAATCTCGTATGTGCCGCTGAGCTACTGAGAATAAACCAAAATATTGTATCGGAGCTATAGGTTATAGTGATCCGATCTGAATGATTTTCACTGACATATTTTATTGTAGTATAATACCAATTACTGCAAAGTTAAGTATAATTTGATCCTTAAATATGGAAGTTATACCCGAAAACAGCTATATCTGAACAATCAGTTGTATGGGAGCTATATCTTATATTAGTCCGATGTGGTGGATTCCGACAAATGATCAAAGTATCATCAAAATATATGCAACTGCCAAATTTCAAGTCGATATCCCAAAAAATGTGAGCCTCATAACCATTCCGGTTTGAAAAAAAAGAAGAATTTTTGTCGTATGTGCTATCATAAACAGGCATTGGTGCTCAGACGTCACATACGACAAAAGCATACTGAATGAAAAGTCGTTTATCTCCCATAATTTTAAAGATATCCAACTTTTGCAAATTGCAAGTCAAAATATATAATACTCTCTACAGTTCGTCCAAATAACAGAAAAATCTGTTGTACAGTTTTTGAGAATTTCCAAATTAAACTTCAAAGTCGATTTTCTCGAAACTATGTTTTGCTACATACGACATTCGTTTTCTCAGGCGACGAATAGTCTTGTCTAAGAATGCTGCATTCAATTTAACTAGCGTGATATTTTCGAGTGTACATTAGGCATATGTATAACTTTTTACAATTTTTGCAAATACGAAAAACGGCATACCATAGTCGAATAGAGCATAAAAAAGTATCAACCCCATTATATTTTTTTTTTTGCTAAATTGCAAAAAAGTTTCCGCGCAAAACGAAATTACTTTTTTATCAGAACTGCTGAAAAAAAACAAAAAAAGTTTTGTACAGTGTACACGTTTTTCTTCAGAGCGTGCAATTAAAATTGTGCAAGACATTTTACCATTGTGTAAATCATAACATACTTTAAACTTAAAACTTATTTCATATAACAATTGACAAAAATGTAAAAATAAAAATATTAAAAAAATTAAAAAAAAATCTGACTTTTTTTAGATATCCATTTTTGCGCGGAACGTTTTTGAACCGAAATCACCTTAAAAAGTGATATTCATTACTTGTACAATATTTGCCACCACGTGGTGGTATGCCAAATTTTTCGTCAAAATTTGTTATATGCCTAGTGTACATACACATGTACATATGTATTTTGATTTAATCTATTGCGATTATCCGTCAAAATAAATTTCAATGTTGAAAATGCACTTACAATAGTACCCTGCAAATATATTTACATGCAAACATACATAAACTGCACTCAAACAAGTGCGTCTCCATACAAATTTCTGAGAGCGAGTGAAGATTGAAACACTGTTTCATTCTGAATCATCTTGCCAACCCCGATGATATCGATGTCTTCTCTAATTTTGTATCGAAAATCTATCGAAATCTCACACAGACCAAAACAAAAACGCAAAATATAAGCAAACATACAAACATTTAAGAAGAGCAAGAAAGAGAAATGTTAAACTGAATCACGATCAGCCACGCGGAGACGGGTTATTTAGCGAGATGTTTTGCTAGATTTTTTGTTGCTGAAACAAGTTATGTGGAGACGGGCTTTAAGCAACTGTAAGCAAAAATTTACCACTCAACTAATTGCTGGAAGTAAAAGCAACCCTCTCAAATTGAGTTGCTTGGCTAAACTACACAAGCAAACACGACTGAGCTGAAAACTGAAGCGAATGATTCGTGTTTTCGTTTTTGGCTCGGCTGAATTCAGCAATAAGCAAAAAACATCGGCTATTGCTGTTTTGCAGCAAGCAAATTCAAACCCTGTTTTTTTTCCTCTCCTGGAAAGTAACCAAAAATGGACTTAGCACATTTGCTCACGAAGCCAACGATATATGAAAATAAATGTTGCTATTTTTCTGAGCAAGACCTAGGAAAATTTAAGTTGACTAATTAGGTTTCCCGATCCCTCATTATTTTTTTCATTTGTATTTCAAAAGATATTTTTACACTTTTTTAAATAAAAAAAAAATAAAAATTACTGGTCGTCTTTGACAGCAAGAGGAATCGAACCGCGATCGATAGATTCAAAATATTGAACATTACCACTGGACCATTACGCTACTTGCATATATATATAAATTGTATTTCTACCAACTGAATTTCGCGTGTAATCAAATCAAAATTATCATTAACAAGAATTCGCCGCGACTCTGCGAATGAAAATTCAAAACGGAATTGTAGTCATAATAATTTTTGGGCCTAATCTCGTAAATTACTCGCCACATTTTTCGTGAGCGAATTTTCCCTTCTTATACAATATACGTTCTTTGTTCTTTGCTTCACCTGTACTCTTTTTTTTTATAGTAGGGGGAAGCATCGAAAGCCGAAAAGTGCGAGACTTTAACCCGCTAAACCTAACCTACTCCCGCCCACAGCCACTCCTACGGAACCACCGGACAGGCATTACTTCGTAGGAGGGCGGCTAGACATAAAGTCTTCATTCAACAACCAGGACAAAAAACAGGACAACTAACGCCTACCTTGGTCCATGTACCTCAGTTGGGCTAATATCGACGACGACGCGTCACTAACTGCCTCCCAAATATCAGAGGACTCACACATAAGTGTAGTCAAATTTTCCACCGTAACTCTAGTTCCCGCTATTTGGTTCAACCGTGATCGCACGGCTGAGAACCGAGGGCAATGAAAAAACACGTGTTCTGCGTCCTCTACAACGTCGCAACACCTTGGACAAAACGGACTATCATCGCGCTTGAATCTATAAATGTGATGTTTTGCATCCCGAAGTAAAACGCGTGCTTTCAGTTCAAGTCGTTTATTAATTCTGTTCTTTATTACATTTCTTACACACTAATTCACCTAATGCATACAGACATTTGAACATAACTAGGAGGCTGCATTGACCACATAAAGTGGCGCGCTGGATACTCTACATGCCACCACTCAAGCTGATTGCTTCTCATATACATATGTATGTATGTTCGAGATAAGGTTTGATAAATAAATTAAAGTAAGCCTCATGCTTCGTTAAATGATAAATTCATACTTAGATTTTAACAAATATGTAAAAAGCGGCTAGCCTTTTCTATGTGTTTATGGATACTTATATATGTGCATACATATATACATTATACATAAATTGGTATTTCAGATTGTATACAATATACTATACGAGTAAGTACATACGTATGTACATATGCATTTATGAATTCTTGCTTAGTATAGTAACTATCTGGTTGGCGAAAATCCTGCGACTGAAACCGCCCAGAGGTTGCCGACTGGTAATGGGACTCCAAATCTCGCATGATGGCGAGAGGTTCCAGCTAAGATCAGGAATCAGTGCCCCGTGCCCCAGCTCTATTATAGCTTCGGCGTGGAGGAAATGGTTTTTGATCGTGGTCTGCAGGTAAACCCTCCTAATCCAAGGTGTTATGCGTCACCGTGCCTATTGGATGGTTTGCAGCCAGGAGGTTAATCCGGCTGTATTTGTACGGCGCCTCCCTGATACCGGGCCGCCTCGGGGAGTAACTATGGCCTTACCGTGGTAAGGGGCTCTGCCGTGGCTGACCGACCCTATTCCCCACATAACAACTTTGACCACGAAACTCGCCTTGTCGAGCTAGTGGTCGTACGAACAAGATGAACACAAATGAAAAGAAATCGATGAAGGAGGAGGGGAAGGAAGACGAGTGTAGGGTGGGAGCATAACGACCCAGGGATCAGGAGATCATTGTTACAGATGACTCCGACCTGGATAGCGTGGAATCCCTGAACGAGGCGGCGTCAGTGAGCTCGGTAAAAGAGCGAGAGCTGCTGGAGAGTCCGCAAAAGAAAGTCCAAGGTAGGACGCGCAATAAAGAGGGGAAGAAAGCCCTATCGCGCTACAAGGCCGCACTAAAAGTGGTACAACGCTTGGGAGCGGTGGTCGATCCAACCGACGCAGAAATGAAGCGTCTGGAATGGGCCCGCGGAGAAATCGCAGAGGGGCGAAAACACTTCGACCAGCAGAGTTTTGAGGCGACGAATCCTCGGTTCTGCAATATAATCGAGGAACGAGAGGCACAGGGTGGAAAAAAGAGGCAGCGGTCGGCCGAGGGGGAGAAGCCTTCGCAGAAGCGGTGGAAAGACGGTGCGTATGACAACCAGCGGCCGTCCACTTCTGCAGCTGCGAGGGCTCGCTCTGACGCGCCGTTGATGTCTACACCACTAACGAGCAAATCAGAGAGGGCGTTAGCTACGCAAGCCAGCACAGAGGCGGCAGAAGCTGTGCCAAAGGGAGCGAACATGGAGACTCTGGCCAGCAAAGCAAGCGACATCGCGCGCCAGCACCTAACGGTGGCGCTTCTAGATAGCAGCGATCCCTATGGGCAGATAACCACCGAGAGGTGGAAAGCTGTAGAGAGGGAACTGCTCAGTGCCATGATTCGGCAAATGAAGGAGGAGCCCGGGAAGCCACTGCCGTCTTTCGATTCGGCAGGATGGTTTGACCGGGTAAAGCTCATTAAATGCAATGACGAGGCGACGCTATTATGGTTAAAGGGAGTGGTTCCGAAACTCCAACGACAGGGTGAGCATGCGGCGTTCAGGGTGGTGGATGGAGCGCTGATTCCCACGATCCCGAAGGCTAAGGTGTGGATCCCGTGTGTGGTGAAGCCGGAAGAGGCTCTGCAGCTCCTGCAGGGCCAAAACTGGAATATACCAACACAGGATTGGAAGGTACTTCGTGTATCTAAGCCGACGGAGGACGGTCAGAACTACATCCTCCAAATCAATAAGGAGGCTGAGGACCTGCTATATCCCGCAATGTCTACTTGCGTCTCAGAAAAAGGCATCCAAAGGACGGGAATGATAACACACTCGAAGCAGGTGAGGTTGAAAAAGACCTCGATGGCCTAACGCTTGCGGACGGTGTGGACGATGCCGAGAAGGCGGTAAAGGGAGGAGCCGAGGTGGGGAGTAAGCAGTCAAATGCTGAAGGTCCTGCAGGCGAATCTCCAACAAAGTAGGGTGGCGACGAGCGAACTCCTCCGTACTCTAAAGGAGGGTTCGCTTGATGTGGCGCTGATCCAGGAACCATGGCTTTCGTCTGGAGGAAGGGTTTCTGGGTTAAACGCGCAAGAGTACAGCGTTTACTATGCCCAGCTGGAGGGAAGGGTGAGAACCGCTGTTATGGTAAAGAAGCAATTATACTCATGCTTATTGTCTAATTTCAGCTCTGAGGACCTAACGGTCGTAGCCATCAGACGGGAGAAAGGGGAGGACATAATCCTAGCATCCTGTTACATGGCTCACGAATCGGAGGCACCACCAAGAGAATTAAAGGAATGTGTACGGCGGGTTCCGAAAAACCAGGCGCTAGTGATAGGGGCTGATGCGAACGCCCACCATACTATCTGGGGCAGTGGAGACATTAATGATCGGGGTGAGTCACTTTTCACTTACATTTTACAAAGCAAACTTCATATCTTAAATAGGGGGGATATTGCAACATATAGGGGGCCAACCTCCAGCAACGTCCTTGATATTACGTTATGCACAGAACCAGGTGTAGATGTGTCCGAGTGGAGGGTACTTGACAGACCATCCTTCTCGGACCACGCCTACATAGGATTTAACATTTCCCTGAAGAGGGCAGAGAAGATCCAAAGCTTCCGGAACCCTAGGGCAACAAACTGGGATAGATTCAAGTCACTGGTGGGAAAGAAGCTTCGGCAACCCGAAGATATTATCAATATAGAGGACTTGGAGGAATCCAATAATGTCTTAACTACCTTAATTTATGCTTACAAAAAGGCCTGCCCACTTAGGAGATTCAGAGGCAAAACGAAGCCACCATGGTGGAGTGCAGAGCTCGGAGCCCTTAGAAGTCAGGCCAGAGAGCTTTTTAAGCTAGCAAAAGTCGCCGACTGCGATGAATGCTGGAAGGAATACAGGGATGTGTTGAGAATCTATAAGAGGGAAATCAGTAGAGCCAAAAGAAATGGGTGGAGAAAGTTTTGTGAAGAGATCGAAAGCTCCACAGAGACTGCAAGGTTAAGGAAAGTTCTATCTAGGAACCCGACAGTCCAAGGGCTGATTATGAGGGAAGATGGAGGGTGGACACATAACTGTGAGGAATCCCTTAACGCCCTTTTCGATGTCCATTTTCCAGTGGGCGAAGTAGAATCAAGCTCGAATTACGTAGCAAACAATATACCCATTGAGGAGCGGTTCGTTCCGGGACTGATTACGAAATCTAAAATTATATGGGCGGTGAACTCCTTTTCCAAGTTTAAATCGCCCGGAACTGATGGTATAATCCCTGCGATGCAGGGGACAAAGTGGTAGACTGGCTTGGCCCTATTTTTGAGGGATGCATTAGGCTGAACTATGTGCCTAGGTCATGGAGGACCGCTCGCGTGGTATTTATACCTAAAGCGGGCAAGGTTAACCATATATATGCGAAAGATTATAGACCAATAAGCCTAACATCGTTTCTGCTAAAAACATTTGAGAGGTTGATTGACACCTTTATCAGAGAAAATATGGACGGCAGTTGCATGTCCAAAAATCAACACGCATACACCAGAGGTAGATCGGTAGATATTGCTTTGCATAGGGTGGTAACAAATATCGAAAAGAGTCTCGAGTGTAGAGAATTTGCTTTAGCTGTCTTCTTGGACATTACGGGGGCATTTAACAACGTCTCAAAACATGCCATATTAGGCGGTCTTCAGCTTATTGGGACAAACCCTGTGCTTTTATCCTGGATAAACTCTATGCTAAGCTATAGGGAAGTTAGGTCTCAATGGGGTCTACATGAGGCCACAATAACGGTAAATAGAGGCACGCCGCAGGGGGGTGTGTTATCGCCATTGCTGTGGACGCTAGTCATCAAGAAACTGCTCAGGCAGCTTGAGGAGGGACCGGCAAAGCTGGCGGCATATGCGGACGATGTCTCGGTAATAATAAGAGGCAGATGCCTGACAACAATTAGTAGTCTTATGAGTCAGACGCTCGCGAGAATAAATACCTGGGCTAATGAGGTCGGGCTAACCGTTAATGCGGGAAAAACGGATTTGGTTTTATTCACCAGACGCTATAAGATACCAGATTGGGTTAAGCCCAGGTTGGGTGGGGAGACATTGCAACCCAAAGGTAGTACAAAGTACCTAGGTGTCATACTGGACAGCAAATTGATGTGGAGGCTCAATGTGGAGGAGAGGGCCAGAAAAGCCTCTGCCGCTCTATATGCATGTAAAAGGATGCTGGGCTGCAAATGGGGTCTCTCCCCCTCTCTGACGCATTGGATTTTCACGGCAGTTGTTAAGCCGATTCTATTCTACGGAATTCTTGTATGGTGGACAGCCACTCAGAAATCAACTTATGTAAGGGTGCTGGAGAGAGTGTGTAGGCTATCCATGATAGGCATAACGGGGGCCTTAAGAACCACTCCAACTGCTGCACTAGGTGCTATTTTACACCTGCCACCTGTACATCTAGCGGCCAGGAACATAGCGTTAACAACTGCAACGAGACTTATGGCCACGGGGCAGCTTGAGTGCCGGCAGAGGGGACACAGTAGTATAGCGCCGCCGGTAGGCGAGCAGACTGACTACATTGTTCCGTGCCTGCGCTTCGATAAGTTTATTGAGGCCACAATAGAGGTAGAAGGCTGGCGTAAGGGTGTAGATATGAAGGAAAACGCTATACATGTGTATACAGATGGGTCTAAGACATCAGAAAGAGTAGGAGCTGCGGTCTACTGCAGTGAACTGAATATCAGTACCAGTATTAGGCTGCCAGATCACTGTAGTGTCTTTCAGGCGGAGGTATTAGCGGTAAAGAGGGCAGCGGAAATGTTAGTCTGTAATCCCTTACGAAGGGGTCTTATCAACTTATATATAGATAGTCAGGCGGCTATTAAGTCGATACTGTCGCATAGCACCTCATCTAGGTGTGTAGAGGACTGTAAAGAGGCCTTAAGGGCGATGTGTAGGGATAATAATGTCCATCTGTACTGGATCCCAGGCCACAGGGGGATAGACGGCAATGAGAAGGCCGATGAGCTAGCAAAGAAGGGGGCAGGTCTCGGAGTGGAACACTCTTTGGACGTCCCGATTCCACTTAGTGAAATCAAACATAGGTACTATAAGTATATGATGGACCAGGCTGATAAGGCGTGGAAACAATCGCATGGCTGTAGAGTGTCCAAAATTATGTGTAAGTCGTTCGATCCGAAGTTAACGAAGTGGTTGCTTTCCCTGAAAAGGGAAGAATGCAGACTTATAATCGGGGTCCTCACAGGACACTGCCTTTTAGCATCACATGCGTTCAAAATGGGACTGGTTGATGAAAGTGAATGCAGAGGATGCGGACTGCAGGAGGAGACAGTGGAGCACGTTCTATGCTCCTGTCCTGCGTTTGCTAGGCTAAGACTTCGACTACTAGGGAAAGTCTTCTTCAATGATATTAAACATGTATCCACAGTAGAGGTAAAGAAATTCTTGGCATTTGCCAAAGGGACAGGAATATTTTTCAGTTTGAGTCCGGGCTTATAACTAGAGGTGTTCATGTTCAATGAACTTTCTGGTAACACTACGGACTTATCTAGTCTATGTGAGGCCATTAGTGGCCAGCCAGTATAACCTACCTACCATAGTAACTATCTTTATATAGTTAACATTATTGTGTGACAGCCTTTCCTTCTTTCCGAGGTCTGAGCTGTCTTTGTGGCGTATCTTTACACTCTTGACTATGGTTTTGCTCTTCAGTGGATACTGTGGGCACTGCTGGCTTTTCTGTACCCAGCTCTGAAGTAGTGTCTTGATCTGCTAGTTTTTCGTTCGCAGATTCATCAGTGCTGAGTACACGAATTTGATCCAAGTGTCTTTTTATTGACTGATTGTTTCTATGCATAACGCATATATAGGATTGTGTACCAATTTTTTTTTTATTTTTGCAGGTGACCATTTGGGTTTATTTGGGTCTTTGTAATCACGTATTAGAACATCTTGACCATCCGAAAATTCTGCTTTACGATTGCCTTTGTGATAACGTACATTTTTAATCTGACTATCTATTATCATTTCCTTAGTTGTTGGTGGTTTAAGGACACTAAAACCTGTTTTTAAAGTCCTGCCGAGAAAAAGTTTAGCGGGTGACTCACCCGTGGTGCAGTGTTTTGTTACGCGATAATCTATCAGAAATCTGTTAATAATAACGTCTAAATTTGTTTCAGTATTGTCACTCAGGTTCGCCAATATCGTCTTTTTTAGCGTTTTAACGAAATTCTCAGCCTGGCCATTGGTAGATGGATGGCCAGGGGCCGTAAGAATGTGTTTCACGTGATTCAATTTTAGAAATTTTTGGAATTCATGGGACGTAAATTGACGTCCATTGTCGCTAACTAACGTATTTACTAAACCGTATCGGCAAAATACTTCTCTGAGTTTGTCAATTGTAAACGAAGATGTGATAGTTTTAGTTTTGAAAACTTCCACCCATTTCGAGTAGGAGTCAACTAGTTTAAGAAAATAATAATTTCTTATGGGGCCAGCAAAATCGATGTGGATGCGACTCCAAGCGGATTCAGATGGAGTCCAAGGCCTCAATTCACTTTTTTCTGGGTCAGGTTGCAAATACTGGCAAGAACTGCAACCGCGAATCAGCTTTTCAATATCTTTATCAATGGCAGGCCACCATACGAATGAGCGTGCAAGTGCCTTAGTTTTAACTATACCAAAATGTGATCGGTGCAGTTCTTCCAAAACTTGCTTTCTTAGCTTCCTTGGTATGACCGTTCGGTAACCCCACAATATGCAGTCATATTCTATAGAAAGTTCAAGAGCTTTCTCGCGAAATGGAGCAAATTCTTCTCCATGCAAATTACTAATAGTGCCTGTATTTACAGCCTCTGTTACCTTGGACAAAATGGGATCGCGTAAGGTTTCCTTTGCAATAACTTTAAAATCTAAATTGAGAAAATTTTTCTCCTCGATTACGTTAACATAGTTGTACTCAACGTGATCTTCTGACGCAACAAGCTGCGGAATTCGCGAAAGTTTATCTGCGTCATTCACAACCCCTTTGACATATTCGATATTGTAGTTAAACCCCGATAAAATTAAAGCCCATCTCTGAACGCGAGCCGATGCCATTAAAGGTAGAGCTTTGTTTTCTCCAAAGAGTGAAGTCAAGGGTTTGTGATCAGTACGCAAGGTAAACTTGTTTCCTATTAAATATTGTTTAAGTTTTGTCACACAGAATATAATTGCTAGAGCTTCTTTTTCTAGCGTACTATAATTTTTCTCGCTGATCGTAAGTGCCCTTGACACGAATGCGACTGGTTTCAACGAGTTATCAGAGAATCTATGCGATAGAATACCTGCAACTGCATTGTTCGATGCATCAGTGGTCAGTACAATGGGTAAATTGGGATTAAAGTGCACCAAAATTTGGTCATTGGTTACATCAGCTTTTAAGCCTATATAAGCTTGCTGACATTTTTGTGTCCAGTTAAATTTTACATTTTTGCGTAGCAGTTCGTATAATGGAGACATCTTTTCTGCAAAACCACGAATGAGTTTGGAATAGTAGTTTAACATACCAACTATTGCCCTGAGCTCGGAGACATTCGTCGGAGGTGGTGCATTTAAAATTGAAGCAGTTCGTTCATCATTTTTTTTTTAGACCATGCTTATCAATGGTAAACCCTAAATAGGAAACCGCCTCTTGAAAGAAGATGCATTTTTTTGAATTTAATCTAAAGCCAGCTGATCTCAGCTTATTAAGGACAAGTTTTATTGTTTTTAAGTGGTCCGATAAATTTTTTCCGGTGACGATAATATCGTCTTGATATATTACAACATTTTCAATGCCGCGCAGTCAATTTTCAAGAGTTTTTTGAAATATCGCGGCTGCGGTTTTAATGCCAAACGGCAAACGTTTCATTTTCAATGTGCCAATATGTGTACTCAACGAAGATGCGACTTTTCGTCTAAGATTAATTGATTATAAGCATTTGACAAGTCTAGCTTTGTGAATAATTCACCTCCCTGAAGTGAAACGAAAATTTCTTCTATTCTAGGTAATGGATATTTAAAATCCTCAAGATATTTGTTTATCGTTACTTTGTAATCGCCACAGAGACGAAAATCTCCATTTTGCTTCAATATGGGTACCAACGGGGTACCCCACTCAGAACTATCAACAGGTTCCAAAATTCCCTGAGCAATCATTAATCTCAATTTATCTTCTATTTTAGGTTTCCACGCCAAGGGTAATGGACGTGGTTTGAAAAATATGGGTTTCGAATACTCACTCATGGATAGTGAAACTTTCTCACCATTATATGATCCTAGGCTACTATCAAATAAATCGTTAAATTCGCTTTTGAGTTGTTGAATTATGATTTCATGTTCGCTATTTACATTTACAAAGTTAGCTTGCTGCTGCACCAGTTCGAATTTGAATTCTCGCAAGAAAGACCGCCCTAATAATACCGGCGTAGAGGTTCGTGTCACCACTATCGTAAGCACTTTATTGATATTCTGATTCCTGATTGTACCTTCGTACTCACCCAATATGTCAATATGGTCACCACTGTACGTTAAATACGGAATCTTGCATTTCGTTAATTGCTTTTTGCCTTTGATTTTTTTATACAATTCGTCTGAAATCAAAACACAAGGAGCGCCAGTATCGCACATTGCTTCCACTTTAGCACCATCTATTTCAATAGCCAGGGTGTAAAGGTGCGCCGTTTTTTTGTCGGAATTAAAGATAGAATAAACATTATAATTATTTTCTGAAACATAATTAACCTTTTTTATCTTATCTCGACAAATTGACGCAAGATGCCCTATTTTGCCACAGCTGTGACATTTGCTGCTTTTGTACTTGCAATCCGTGGTCTCATGGTTGTGCCAACCACAATGCGCGCAAGCTTTCTTCTTGGTTTTTCTTTTATTTCCGCCACTACTGTTGTTGTACTTCCCTTTATTAGAGTTGTTTTTGCTCCCACTGCATGCTTTGTCATCGCCTAATTTCACTTGGCCACGTGGTTTATTGCTGACATAATTGATGCTGTCCTTCTCTGCCGTACGTGTTTTCAATTGGAACTTGGCTTCGAATATTATCGCCTTACGTAATGCCTCTGCTGAGGTTAGTTTTTCGTCCTCTTCACAAAATTTGTCGAAGATCTTCTCCGGCATGCCCACGATAAACTGATTTGTCACAAACGCCTCTAGGTTACCACCAAACTTGCAGTCTAGCGCCAGCTTTTTAACTCTGGCGAACCATCCAGCTATAGTTTCGTCATCGCGCTTGGAAGCCATATGAAAAATTCGACGTTGCTGGTAAACGATAGTAGGTGGCGTATATTGCGTTGCTAATATTTCGCATAAATCTTTATATGCTTTTGAAATTGGTGATTCTGGACTGCATAGGCTATGTAATACACCATATGCTTCACTTCCAATGAGTTTTAATAAAATGGCCTTTTTTGTGTTGTCGTCTTGGCAGCTTATTTCACTGAAGTATATATCCAGTCTTTCTTTCCATAGTGTCCATTTATCGGAGCTTGGGCAAAACTCCGACACTGCTTGAGACTGGATTACACTTACTGGTGGCACTGCAGGGGCAGCCATTTGCACTATATTCAGTATATTTATTTGCTTGCACTTGGCTTTTGTGCAAAAATTAACAAATTATTTATTTTTGTATGTATTTAAACTGGAACAGTATGTACTGTGTGTAATTACACTGAGAACTAAAAACTTTTATATGTATATATATTTTTTTTTGATCTCGTCGCCATTGTGATGTTTTGCATCCCGAAGTAAAACGCGTGCTTTCAGTTCAAGTCGTTTATTAATTCTGTTCTTTATTACATTTCTTACACACTAATTCACCTAATGCATACAGACATTTGAAC
Source organism: Urophora cardui (assembly GCA_960531455.1). NCBI lineage: Eukaryota > Metazoa > Arthropoda > Insecta > Diptera > Tephritidae > Urophora > Urophora cardui. The sequence goes on from OY482673.1 coordinate 81,574,637, forward strand.
ATAACTAGGAGGCTGCATTGACCACATAAAGTGGCGCGCTGGATACTCTACAATAAAGGTACGCCCTAAAGCACCCATGCCCGCTAAGGAACTGAGTAAGGTGGAAATTGAGGTCACCCTGCTTTCTATCTGCCCAACTGTTTATGTTTGGAATTAATCTATACGTCCACCGACCTTTAAGCGAGGTTTGCCAGCGTTCCTGCCACAATAGACGGCTTTTCTTTTTTTCTTCTATTCTGCAAGACATCTGAACCGGTTTCGTTGTGTTGTAAATGTTGTTGCATTCCCGAGCTGGAATGTCTACTGGTGGCATATTTGATAAAACTTCTGCAGCATCCCGAGATACTGTTCGGAATGCGCTTATAACTCTGAGAGCGGCCATGCGGTGTACGGCGTGTAACTCCTTTGCATACGAGCTATAATTGAGAGCATCGGCCCAGATAGGTGCTGCATAGAGGATGGCAGAGTTTATTGCCCTGGCTAGTAAATGTCGTCGAGTAGAGCGCACACATCCTTTATTTGTCATCATCCTTGCGAGACCGCCACATATTTTTTGCGCCTTTTCTGCGGCATAGTTCAAGTGCTCCTTGAAGCCCAATCTGGGATCGAGTACCACGCCAAGATATTTCAATGATGGCTGCGAATTTATCTCGCATTCCCCCACTGTGATGCGTATATTTTCACGCACTTTTCCGCGAGCTGTAGGCCCATGATCGAAAACCTCAGACGTATTCTGCTAATTGCATCATTGCAAATACTCCGGAGATCTTCTATGTGCTTTGAGACTCCTATTATTACGAGGTCATCTGCGTAGGCAATGAGCTCCACTGATTTTGGTAGTTTTAACTCTAGGACACCATTGTGCATCACATTCCAGAGGAGGGGGCCTAACACGGATCCTTGTGGTACTCCGCTCGTAATCTCATACCTTTTGGCTCCCTCATCAGTGTTATAGACTAACACTCTCTCTTCCAGATAACTCAGTATTATATTTATAAGATACTGTGGGGCTCGCATGCGGTGTAACGACTTGATAATATTCGCCCAATTAGCCGAGTTAAAGGCATTTTTTATATCCAGAGTGACAAGTGCGTAATACTTTTTGGCTCCTCCTTTCCACCTCTTTCCGCTTACTGCCTTTTTTGCAATTTCGACTACGTTTTTTATGGCATCGACTGTCGAATTATGTCTGCGAAAGCCATACTGTTTCTTCGATAGCCCACCTGCATTTTCGAGGGCCTCCTCTAAGCGGTTACATATAAGTGACTCATATATTTTGCCCATAGTATCGAGCATGCATATTGGGCGGTATGATGAGGGGTCATCTGGCGGCTTCTTCGGTTTCGGAATCAGGACCAGTCGTTGTACTTTCCATGAACTTGGAAATATACCCTCTTTGAAGCAAGCATTATACATATTTGCAAAGAGAGTCGGGCTTAAGTTTAGGGCCGCTTTAAGGGCCTTATATGGTAAACCATCTACACCGGGCGCTTTATTATCTTTTAATCTCTTAGCAATATTAATAATTTCTTCATCTGTGACCAGGTTTGGAGGTTCGTCGGGGATTTTTCGAGTCAGGTGAGCAGGTATTGGCTCATGCTTCGGAAACAACGTTTCAATCACCCTGGAGAGAAAAAGGGGGCACGTAGGCTGCACGTAATTGTTATTAAATTTTTTCATACATACTTTATAGGCCTTTCCCCAAGGGTCGACGTTCGCTTCTTCGCATAATTTTATAAAACACGTTTTCTTACTGTGCGCTATTGCTGTTTTTAAATGCTTTTTACACATTCTGAAGTTTTTTCTGAGCTCCTCTTCATTATTTCCCCTGCGGTTTCGTTGGTATCTTCGCCTGGCCGCGTTGCAGAGTTTTCTAAGGCCGGCTATTTCATTATTCCACCAGTAAACAGGTCTACGACTGGTGTTATGTTTAGCCCTCCGCATTGTAGCATCGCACGCAGCTACCAGTCTACTTGTGACCTCGGTTATAATACGGCTAGCATCTTGATGTGTAGTTGGGGATGTTTCCCATACTAGGCCAAACAAATCCGGGTCAAACTCTCGATGTACCCAGCTACGTGATTGTATTCTTTTTCTAACCACGGCACGTGAATTTATCATGATCGACACTTCGGCAATTATTGCCATATGGTCACTATAAGTGAATATATCTGAGACCTTCCATGCTATTCGTGAGCTTAGTGACTCACTTGCGAACATTAGATCGATGATCGAGCTCTTATTTCCTTTTTTGAACGTTTCCTGGGTACCGCTGTTTATAATAAATAAATTAGTTTGGCCTAGAAACTCTAATATTTGTCTCCCGCGCTGGTTGGTGCGTATGCTACCCCAGGCTGTTGACCACGCATTGAAGTCCCCGGCCACAATGATGGGAGTTTTTCCTCTGGTTTCCATGATAAGATCCACCATCATGCTTTCGACCTCAGCCGCCGTAGAGCTGGACGGGAAATAGCAGCTAAAGATGTAGATATCAAATATTTGAGCCCAGGTAAAGACACTCTTGGAGTCCCTTGGGTACTTTTAAATGGGCAACCCTTGCACGACCATATAGCCGATTTTCCACTTATGTCGGCCACCCAGGTGTAGTTTGGGTTCTGCGTATATTGCTCACTCAGTATGGCTACGTCAACGTTTTCTCAATAACCGTTTGCTTTAGTAGATCTTGAGCTGCCGCACAGTGGTTCAGGTTTAGTTGTAGGATTCTCATTTTCTAGCTGGTTTAACTACTTCGCAATATATTGGACACTTGGCGCTGAGGGCGGAATGGCTACCCTCGCATAACATACAATTAGGAGCGTTAGTACACTCTTTTGCTTTATGGGCCGTACCACCACATCGTGTGCACAGGGACGACCTATCAGTTGTGCTCTTACATTGACGCGCTATATGTCCAACGTCAAAACATTTGAAGCAGCGTGTTATTGTGTGGTGTTCGCGAAGGCGACAGATTGACCACCCAACTTTAATTTTGTTTGCGATGAGAGCTTTCTTCGCATCTTCAGTTGATAGCTTTATTTGGGCTATTTGCATCCCGCCAAGCGTTTTTCTCATCGCAGTTATGCTTTCTTCAGTTATACACTCACCTGTACTAGGATTCTAGAAATCGCCATCTCTAAATGAGACCAGGGTTTGATGTTTTTTGCTTATTGCTGAATTCAGCCGAGCCAAAAACGAAAACATGAATCATTCGCTTCAGTGTTCAGCTGAGTCGTGTTTGCTTGTATACAGTGGTGCCAGATTGAGGGAAATTTCCCTTTTTGAGGGATATTTCACTGCAAAATTTTTAAAGAGGGAAAAAAGGGACATTTTGTTGTCGTCCATATAAAAAAAGGGATTTTTAGTTACAGAACTGTTTACATGCCTACATATGTCTAATTTATAGTAGGCGCATTTCTGTCGTACCCAAGCATGAAAAGAATACTCGCTTATTCATCATTTTTAAAATAGTCGAGTTGGTGTTGTTGCTTTGAAGGTAATTTGATGAATAAGCGAGTATTCTTTTCATGCTTGGGTACGACAGAAATGCGCCTAGTATAACTTAAAATAAGCACATTCACACTGAAAAACTCTTTCGCGTTAACTTATGCAAGGCAAAAAGCAGTCGGTTACATACATGCGTACAAGTAAACATACAGTGAACTACACTGCGTATACGTAACTTGTTTACATAAATACATACATACATGCATACAGGTGAATCTAATAAAATCGTGTAAATAATCGAAACTCTAAGGTAATTTATTTTTCATTGTGCACATTCGTACTGTATTGTTAATGATCGAAAAAATTTTGAAGAATTGGGAGCCACTTAAAAGCTATTTTCGCCTGGCCTCATTTGAAGATAAGCGTAAAAAACCAGAAACTATTTATGAAGAATTGGAAAGAATTCTAAACAAGGCTTATTTTAGATTTTTGAAGTACGTTCTTAACTATTTCAATGAATTAAACGCATTGTTCCAAAGCCGAAATGTACTAATACACCGACAAGGGCAAGAAGCTAAGACACTTGTGTTGAAAATTCCAAGAAATTTCTTAAAACCGGACTTTTTTTTACAATTCCGTGGGAATTACAGCTAAAAGTTTTGGAACTTTCAACTCCATTTTTACTTGACGTGCATAACGTTCACGTTGGTTATTAATGCGAAGATATTTTGTCAAATTTAAATTTGGAGGAAAAGATTGTATTTAAAAAAAGTGTTTGCGCTTTTATGAAGCTTCTAATTTTCAGATAATATCACGTTTTCCATTTAACGGTGTTTTCGAAGAATTGCAGTTTTTAGATCCCGATATTGTTTTTGATTTCTCTAGCAACAATCGTGTATCACTTTTTGCTCTAACTAAAAAATTAAATCTTAATCCTGATCTCACAGAATCGGAACGCAAAAGTATTTGTATAGTTTTAACCGAAACACAAAAAGACGATTTAAAAAAATAAAAAACTTTAAAAACTATTATGACAATTTTTTGTTTCATAATTTGAAGCAATTGGTTGAAATTGTACTCATGTTACCCCATTCAGACGCTGGATCAGAAAGAATATTTTCAATTGTAACGGATGTTAAATGTTAAATGCGAAACAAACCAGTGATATGTTAAATAGTATAAGTAAAGTTAGAGTTGCCTTCCAATCCAAAAATATCAATTGCTTCAACAAAAATCATATCCACAATGCAAATAATTTGTACAACTGATACTTTTAGCTATTAAAAAACTGTATTTGCCTTTTATTATTCTTATATTACTGAAATAAATGCTTTAAATTCGGTGGGAATTTTGTGGGATTTTTTTTATTTAAAATGTGGGAAATTAGGGAATTTTTCCCGATCTCTGTGGGAATTTTAGCGTAGATTATCTGGCATCACTGCTTGTATAGTTAAGCCAAGCAACTCAATTTGAGAGGGTTGCTTTTACTTCCAGCAATTAGTTGAGTGGTAAATTTTTGCTTACAGTTGCTTATTTTGCTGAAACTAGTTTTTAAGCAGAATTCAACAAGAAAAGATGCCCTGCAGGGAACTCAATAACTAGTGAGCAGTGTTGCCACTTTAGCTATTTTGTAGCTAGATTTAGCTATAACTTTTGGCGTTTAGCTACAGATATTTGCGTTTAGCTATTAGCTATTTTTGTTAGCTTTTTTTTTAATAGCTTAGCTATTTTTAGCTATTTTTCTTAATTTCTTTATTTTGCACATCAGTTTATCATTTTAAGCTAATGAGTCATCTGTGAGCTTATGAGAACTTGAAAGTGTATACTGATCCTTATGATTATCAAACTATACAAAAGTTGATAGTATGGCATGCCTTCCTTATTTTATCGATTATTGGTGCATTCATATGCAAGGTTGATCAATAAGGTTTTCGCAATGCGCAAAAGCAACTCTGCCATACATTTTGTTGTTGCCCATTTTGCTGAGTTCGCAAATGACCATTGGCATGCGCTACACTGTCAATATGAATCGCGATATTTGAATCGGTATTGATGAATCGCAAGCTAGTGCTGTACGTTCAATATGAATACTGCGATATTTTTCTCGCTTTTTTACTTCCGTCCTTTTCACGGTATATTCGTAAAATTTGTTAGAACTTTATTATCAAGTTAATTCAGCAACTCCGCCAACGCTTACCGCAGAATATTTAATCTTTAAAAAATATTGAATTTTTTTTCTGTAAATAATGCTTTAAATGCTGTAAAGCCAAAAATATTTGACACTTTCAAGGATGAAAAGGGCCACTTTAACACGGAGGAAATCACTATTTTAGAAATGCAATGGAAAAAACTACACGCATACCCATGGAAGGAAACTACCTCTACAATAAAGTTTTGGGTAGAAGTAAGAAAGCTTAGAAATGCTCTTAACGAAAATCCGTTTGAAGAACTACAATCTTTTGTGTTTAATTTTCTAATCCTACCGCTTAGTAATGCAGAAATAGAACGTAGCTTTTCTGTTATGAACGCAATAAAAACAAAGCAAAGAAATAGAATGCAATTATTTATGTTAAACTCTCTATTGACTGTTAGGTATGGTCTAAAAAGGCTTGAAAAAGTTGTAATAACTTTGAAATTCCTAGCGATCTTATTAAAGCAATGACTTCAATTAATATATATGATTCAACCTGTGAATTAAATGAAGAAGATATGAGTATTGAAATGTGATTGAATAAAATTTTTAACTAAAGTTTAAATATTAACTAGTCGCTATTATAATTTATTTTAATACTGCAATTGAAGTACATACATACATACATATGTAATGAATTGATTTTTTTTTATTGTAATAATCTTATTATGCGGCGTACATATATAAGTACATACAAACAAATATATGTATGTGGCTACAATATCCCTGAAGGAACGATGGGGACAATTGTCTTAAAATTATAGCCCTAGGTATAGTTGCATTGTAAATAGACCAAAGAGAGTTCAAAAAATTAATGCAATGTATTGCTAAGCAGGTCAATTGCCTCGAAAATAGTCCAAATGTAATGCGGGGTAGGTCAATTGGACTTAAATTGGTCCGAATGTAATGCACATTGTGCATTGTTTGTTATACGTAATTTGTATTTTGAAATATTTTTAACCATGGTAACTGTTCTTACTGAAAATTGTTGATTATTAAAAATAAATTTTCCCATTATTTCTGAGGAATTTGCAGGATATTGAAAATTATTTAGTTATTACAATATTTTAAGTGTTGGAAAAAGGTATTGTGAAATCAATGTAGCTACATATATTTTAAAACACATTTTCTATTGAAACTAACACCTTTATTCTTATAGCGGCGGTTGACCGAGTCTAATCATTAAAGGACATCGCGGAAAATATGCGTCACAAAAATAATAACAATATATGCATGTGCATATGTATAATTTATTATTTACTTTCTGCATCATGTATTTATTTACTTCCTTGCAATATGAATTTCTTCAGTTAACTTTTAGATATAATGTTCAATTGTTTAATAAAATAAAATAAATTAAATAAATAAATAGAAAAATTAGAAATGAGAAATGGTTCCAATCTATATAGCATAAGTATACTCCGATTGTAATGAGAAGAGGTCTAGACCAATGTATATAGAAAAAGTATATTCCGACTGTAATGCACAAATGTCCAATCGACCTAAAGCTGGTCCGAATGTAATGCAGATAGGGACAATTGACTTCGACCTAGGACATGCAATGTTAATTGTAAATATAATTTTACATGGGATTGGACCAAATTTCGAACCAGTTACAATCACTTACAGTCTAGTTTAAGAAGTATACTAAGTCTACTCCGACATCCTACAGGGATATAATATATGTATATATAAATATTCACATATGTGAAGTTGTTTTATGTCACGCCTTTTTAAATAAATGATTATTTGGCTATTTTAAAAAAAAAATTTTTTGGCTATTTATTTTAGCTATGAAAAAAATTATTTAGCTATTTTTAGCAATTTTTTTTTTTTAATTTAGCTATAAGCTTCAAAATATTCTGGAAACACTGCTAGTGAGCCAAATTTCTACTTCCGAACTAGCGAAAAGGTGTCAAAAGGGAACTAGATCAAATGTAGTTAGACCCTCAGCAGTTCAGAAGGAGTGAATTGAGACATACTTTATTTGTATGCAATTTCGAAGTGACAAAAATTCTATGAAAATTTTTCGGTCGTTCAATTGCCGTCGACTTTGTACATTTCTGCAATTCTCAGATGTTTAGTGAAGCGTTTCATATAAAGAGTTTTCTATTTGCATCTTAACTTGTATGAAATGAAATGTTCCCCTAATTATGCTTTCCCGATCCCTCAGGCTTATTTTTAATTTTTTTTATTTTATTACTTTTTAAATATTATTGTAAATTTTTATTAAATAAATAAGTAAAAAATATTAGTTAAAAAAAAATTATCATCCCCCTTGGCACCGACAGGATTCGAACCCGCGCCCTTCAGATTGAAAGGCACATGCGTTAGCCAGTCGGCCATCGCGCCACTTGCATGAAGTGTGTCAAATGCTGCACTTAAGCGGCAGATGTAAAACTGTAGAATTTGTAGGTACTTGTAGCTGGTTCAGAACTATCGAAATTGTGCCAATAAACGAACTACTGCAAACTGTAGAATTTAGTACTAGTTCGGAACTATCGAAAATGTAATGCAGAGAGTGACAATTGACACCGCCTAGGACATCGCCGTGTTAAATTCGCCAGTTGATAACATGCAAAAGAGATTTAGCTCGCACTAGTAGTGTCGAAAAATGCACTAGAAGCGACCTAGTTCGGAACTAGAGCTTTTCCCTACAGGGTGTTTACAAATGGACATACATACATATTATGTGTACATTAGACCGTATCGCAAAAAATAAAGTTCGCCGTACGCCCCCGCATATGATGTCTTTTTGGAAAACATTTCCGGAAAAGTTTTTAATTTTTTTTTGGACGCCGCTAGATGTCGCTAAAATTTATTTTTCTCATATCTTCGGTATTTATAGTCCGATCTCTGAGTTTAATACATCAATGTCTTTGGCTTGAAAGGGCGGCTTATACTATGGAATATTATTAAACCTATGTGCGCCATTGGGGTCACTACCACCCAGTACTTAGTTTATACCACCCTAATGTACCTTTTTTATGTCTACATGATAAACGTAGTCGAAAATCATTAATCTTTTGCAAAATAAGTATTTCGATCGCTTGAGCGGAACCCGAAATAAAACACGTTCAACACTCCAAGGAATATAGGTTTTTCGGTTCCTTTGGTCTTTTAGGTTAATTTTACAGAAAAATTTTCTGAGGAGACCCCTAGTAAAATTTTATGCCAAGTAATTTTCTAGAACATTTTAAGCCTCTAGCGACCTTAAAAATACTATTTTTCCTGATTTTCTAAAAAAAAGGGGTCAAAATAACCCTTTATTGGCGGTGCTAGAGGGTTAAAATGTTCAAGAAAATTATTCCCCATACAATTTCAGTATGGGTCTCCTCAGAAGAAATCTTTGTAAAATGAACCCAAAGGACCAAAGGAAGCGAACAACCTATATTCCTCTGAATGTTGAACCTGTTTTATTTCGGGTTCTACTGAAGCGATCGAGATACTTCTTTTACAAAAGATTAATGATTTTAGACTAGGTTTAACATGCAGGCATAAAAATTGCATTAGGGTGGTATAAAATAAGTAATGGGTGGTAGTGACCCCAATGACGCACATAGGGTTAATAATATTCTATAGTATAAGCCGCCCTTTGAAGCCAAAGACATTGATGTATTAAACTCAGATATCGGACTATAAATACCGAAGATATGAGAAAAATAAATTTTAGCGACATCTAGCGGCGTCCAAAAAAAAAATTAAAAACTTTTCCGGAAATGTTTTCCAAAAAGACATCTTATGCGGGGGCGTACGGCGAACTTTATTTTTGCGTCCCTATAAGGCGAGACGGCCTAGTGTACATACATACCAGTGGCGGACCTAGCACAAATTGCCTGGGCAAGTCTATGTGTGCAGCATAACCATTGGCCATTTATGTAATTTCCTTTGCTGTATTATTTAAAAGTCTGATTGCGTTCCGTCATTGACTTTGATTTAGAGTTCTCGATTTCTTTTTAACATTTTCGAGTGGCCCGAATAAATGCTGTTCAATGCTCGAACGCTCGTTTGTTTGTTTATTACGCGTATGTTTGTGCGGGCATTTGAACAATTCGGGTATTTGAGATCGTTTTTTCTCGTTTATTTTTTTTTTTTTGTTCTTTTCATATGTATTTTTTATTTTTGTGTTCCTGATACACATTTTTTTGTTTGTATACTCAGAGAAAAGGAATCAAAAATAAAATTTTTATTTTTATAATGCACGTTTTAAACCGTCATTTTTATTTTATAAATGAAAATTTTTAAATTAAAAATTAACTTTTTTAAATTAAAATATATTTAGGATTTAAAAAGAAACATGTTTAAATTAAAAATTAAAATTAATGGAATAAAAACGAAAGTTTTTCGTTCAAAATCTCATAGTGCTTCATAAAAATAAACATTTTTAAATTAAAATTGTTTTTTCTTGATTTCGCAATTTTACTGTGAACATTTTTAAAATAAAAAATTTCGTATTTACATAATTCCTAAATATAAAAACGTGCGCTAGGGAAATCTTACACGAATGCGCAGAGGTATTTTTAGTTTCCTTATACCGACGGAAATTTCAGCAGTAGCAAGTGTATTTGCTTATTGCCTAAAAAATGGTTGCTTTAGTGTTTGAAAAACTGAGGTCCAATTTGATTTCCACCGCATTTTAAAATTTTCTTGATATTGTGCCAATAGTCGCCAAAAATCACAATCAACCCTTTTATAATCTGGTATTTGATATTTATGTTTGCGAACGAAAATCAAATCAAATATGCATATGGCTGTGAATACTGAACTTTTGAATGCCGAAGCCAGGTTAATATTCGCATACAAATTTGATGTGAAAAATAAAAAAAGTGCTTTGCTAGTTTTTTTTTTCAATTTAAGTCTGAAAATAAGCAATTGGTTTCTCCTTAGCGAAAGCGAGAAAACAAGCTATGTTATTATGTTTTGAAAGCCAGGTAAAAGCTAATGTGTGGAACAAGGATGCATCGTAACGTTAATTTCAAAGCTAACCGAAATGTTAAAGTCGTTTTTGTTGAAACGACTTAGGTTTTCAACGTTATAAAAATTATCAAAATAATTTCCGTTTCGTTTTTAACGGTAACGAAACTCAAGCGTTAACGCTGAAACGTTGAAAAGTTGAGTGCGTTTATTTTTGAGTTGGCAATGCTATAGCGAGTTATAAACAGAGTTGCCAAGAGATCCCAGTAATTAAATCATAAAAAAAGCTACAAGTGGTAAATTTTTTATTTTGTACCATGACTCAATGATAATGGTAAAATTATTTGAAAATCGCTCTTCTTTTTCCTGTTTTAAATAAATGTCAAAATAGTTTGTTTCGTTTTGGTATTTCATTCGTTTACTGCGTGGAAGAGCTTTAGTGTTCAGTGGCGCTTTTCAACTAACACAAAACACACACTGTTCTTAACATCTATCAAAAACGGTAATCGAAGGCAATTACGTATTCTCTTTTAACTGATAGGACCTGTATAGTTGCGCCTTAAGCCGAAATTACAATAGCGCTGTGGCAGTAGCAGCGATCGTTTTTCGAAATCAGCTGATTTTTAGAAACTACGGTTTGCAATGAAGCGGCACATAATAAAGCAGAGGCAGCTGGCAGCACCGCTCCGTTTAGCCCAAATTCTAAATTCGCTGCCGCTGCCTTGAATCGCAGCCAACTTCTAAGTGTTGATGTGAACTTATGTCTGTTTCCGTACTATCCAATGTAATATATTTTTACTAATTTTGTGTTTCCGTACTTTGATGCCAGCAAGTGGGATAGAATTTAATTTTTACTTAATTGATTTCCACTAGCAAATATTGCTAGCGGGATGCAAAAGCAAAGAAGAAGAAAGAGCAGAGGAAAAAATTAAACAAGATTGATTATTTTAATTGAAAAAAGTGGACATGAAAATGGTAAGTAAATTTATGTCACCACGTGTCCCAGGCATACCTGGGTAATACTGAGTAGTAATTGGACTATTACGTACTTAAATACTTTATAATTTGATCTTGAAGTAATGAGTCCGTACCAAGTACTTTCAGAATATTCAAGTACTAGTACAAGTACAAGTACTTTCAGAATATTCAAGTACTAGTACAAGTACAAGTACTTTCAGAATATTCAAGTACTAGTACAAGTACAAGTACAAAGAATTGAAAAAGAATTGAATTTTTAGCAAATACTTCAAAGTAATTGAAAAGAATTGAATGTACATTCATTTGTACATACATTCATTTGCTAAAAATTCAATTCTTTTTCAATTCTTTGTACTTGTACTTGTACTTGTACTAGTACTTGAATATTCTGAAAGTACTTGTACTTGTACTAGTACAATTCTTTTAAAATGTACTTGTCACAAGTCGTACTGGTACTTGATATTACCCAGGTCTGGTCCAAGGTAAAAGGAAACAGACCTAATATATAAAGAAGCCACTGCCAAATACTGCGAACGCTCTATTGTGTTTGGTCTGGCAGTCACTGCTCATATTAGACGCATCAGCTGATTTCGAAAACCGTCACTGCCTACTGCCACATCGCTGATGTAATTTGGGCTTTATTTTTTACTGTTGAAATTACCATTTTTGATAAAAAGTAATTCAAACTAAAAGGTAACAGCTGTGTTCAATAACAAAAAAATTGATACGAATTTTTTGTAAAAAATTACAGTTCTCCATATGAAAATGACAGTTCTTATGAAAAATTCGTAACAATTTTTTGTTATTGAACACAGGTAATGATTCTTTTGGTTTTTAGCGATATCGAATTAATTTTAACAATAGCTGATTTTTCTATTACGCGACCGTGAAAAGAACACTCAACTTGCTAAATATTTATTACAACCACTCCCGTTAGATGGCTTCGGGCTGATTCGAATTTTTGCTATTCACCAGCTGAGTTCGGTTGTGTTATCGGCAATTACCGGCAGAGTTCGAGTGTGTTGCGGTAGTTACCGATGGTTACCGGTAGAGTCCGCTTGGTGCAGCCTCTGTATACTTCTGTATAAAAGAATACGATTAGCTGATATTTATGCACTTGGTTGATGTTTATGCTACAAGAACACACGTTCCAAAAACATAGATTCCAAAAATTATATGTTTCTATTCCTTCTTTTCCAAAGCAACACTGCTGTTGCAGGTTGACAAACAGATAAACGCTTTCAGTTCGACGCGCTTAACATAGCCAGTTGGCTTAGTTTTTGTTGTTGCTTTCCATATTATTCGCTAATCTAGCGTGTGTTTTTTCGAACTTTCGTGCAAAAGAATGGGGCTAATGTAAAGTCAAAAAGAATAAAAATAGGTAAAAAAACTTTTTAAGTTAAACGATTTTATGTTATACATACATTGCAATGTTTAAGATAAATGTACTAAAAACCAAAAAATAATAAAATAGATACAGTCGTGGAAATTATAAACATTTGCATAGACTAGACTAAAATAAAACCGGGGGGCACGTCAATTGTCTACAAATTATCGACTTAATGTGCGATAGAAGAATCGTTTAATTCGTCGTTAGGCAGTTGGCCCGCAGACGGTGGGGAAATTACTTACTATTTTCTTGCTCATGGAAATTCCAATAGTTATACACTCCATGTGAATAAAAGAGATGTTTCAACTAGTTTATCGTTGGACATTCACACGAGGAATCGTTTCACTGCTCGTAGTTTGTCTTTAATCGACAAAACATATGATAAAAGTACTACTCGCTCACCACTATGAAACCCTAAAACTCGCTTATAATCGAGCTTGCTAGCTTTTTTCCACATTCCAGCCCTACTTATCACACGTCCATCGTTGTCGGTTGAACAACTGCCTAATTATAGTGTAACATTACAAAACAAACATTTTAATCAACGATTGTAGACAATTGACGTGCCCCACGGTTTTATTTTAGTCTAGTCTATGCAAATGTTTATAATTCCGACGACTGTATCTATTTTATTATTTTTTGGTTTTTAGTACATTTATCTTAAACATTTCAATGTATGTATAACATAAAACCGTTTAACTTAAAAAGTTTTTTTTACCTATTTTTATTTTCTAGTTTTTAGTTTTTATTTCGCATTCTGTTTAATTCATTATTATTATACGCCATTTAGTCTTAAACTTTGCAATGTATGTTTAACATAAAACCGTTTAACTTAAAAAGTTTTTTTACCTATTTTTATTTAAATAGAGCGACTCACGCGCCACCTAGCGGCTCCGATTTTTTTTTAAACATTTGTAAATTATTTAAGTAATGCACATGCTAAATATCAGCCAAATCGGTCCATAATTAGGATTTTCAGTTTTAATTACCCCGATCTCAGCTCCACCTAGCGGAATTTTTTTTTAAGAAAATATTTCTTTTCAAGGTAGTAATACATATTCCGAATTTCAGCCAAATCGGACCATAAATGCAATTTTTGTAAATATAGCGACCCACGCGCCATCTATCGGAAGTTTTTTTTAGGAAAATATTTCCTTTCAAGGTAGTAATACATGTTCCGAATTTCAGCCAAATCGGACCGTAAATGCGATTTTTGTAAATATAGCGACCCACGCGCCACCTAGCGGAATTTTTTTTTTAAGAAAATATTTCTTTTCAAGGTAGTAATACATGTTCCGAATTTCAGCCAAATCGGACCATAAATGCGATTTTTGTAAATATAGCTACCCACGCGCCACCTAGCGGAATTTTTTTTTTCATAATATTGCATTGTCATCGGGGTTATACATGCGTACAAAATTTCAGATTAATCGGTTGACAGGAAGCGGGTGAAATTTGAATTACTAAATTTGACCCAAGAATAATAAATAAAACAAACGGGGTGAGCTAAATAAAACCGTTTAAAAAAGATTGGCTTTGAGTTTACAAAAACACATGTATAATACTACTCGACAAACAAAAATATCCTCGACATTTGTTACTTGACACATAAAAATCAAATTTGGTAGTTTTTTGTTAACTTGGTTGTTTTTCCGATTATGATTAGTAATTTTTCTTACAAGTGGCAACCTTTCTTTTGCTTTTCGTTAAAGCATTGCCAAAACAAAAAAAAAACGAAACTTTTTTGTTGACCGTTTTTGTTTCAACGTTAACGAAATCAGTTTTGTTGAATTATTTCGTTGATAACGTTAACGGCTGTATATCCGTTTCGTTAACATAGCATGTTAACAAACGAAAACATATTTTGATAGTTTTTTGAGCATCCTTGGTGTGGAAACGTTGAAGCATACTCACTGTGCTGTGATTGGCTGTACAAACAAAATACACATTGTGAGGTGGATTGGTGGTGTATTTGCGCTATATTCTTAGCAGGCTTTTAGGGGCATGTGGGGGCTATGTTATTGAGAACTTAAAAAGTAACCACATTTAAAACGTAAAATATCCAGATTTTAAAGAATTTCGTATGAAATGAACGAAAATGTGTACGCAAGCCGGGCTTCTCGGCTGGTATGTAGCGACCGCCTCTGATACATACATACATAAGTAAATATGTATAAAAAATCGAAATATGCGTAAACAAATCGTTTCAGCAAAAAAAATGCAAAGACACAACTAATTGCTGGAAGTAAAGCAGTGATGCACACCGCCGACTACGCTACTTACACAAGCGCAACATATTTTTGCATTAGTGTGTGCGTATAAGCAGAGCACTGCAAGAATTTCGCTGTGGTGATTTTCATAGTGGCGTTTAAAATTATGCAAATTATGCATTGAGGCTCATAAGAAGGGTTCAAATAAAAACAAGTAAGGAAGCCTAAGTTCGAGTGGAATCGAACATTAGATACTCAGCTGTATGCTTTCATTGTTTGTTTGCGTTTGATGGAAACACGGTGTAGGTACTTTATATAAATCGAGTGCTGCATAAAGTGGGCGTAGCCACGCCCATTTTCTAAATTTTTATCAGTCATCCAACTAAGCTTATGAATATTATTCTTTGTGCAAAATTTCATCCCTTTATGAGTTACAAAGATGTCACGTTACAAATTCCCAAAGGGTGTTCCAGAAGTATCTTTGTTAAAAAGTAGGCGTGGTCATAAACCGATTTCAATAAATTTTTGCGTGTCCATTAACACAAGTTATAAAAGTGTATAAACCAAGTTTCGTCATAATATCTCAATTATTTGTCGAGTTATGAGCTCCGAAATCTCGTTGATTCCTTTGTCTGAAAAGAGGCGGTGCCACGCCCATTTTCCGAAATTTTTCTATTTTTTGTTTCCCATCTATTGTAGAACTCATGCCACAAAATTTCAATGAATTATCTTTATATTTGACAAAGATATCGCTTAAAATGTTTTTATTAGGCCACTTTATGATACCCATATATATAAGTGGGCGTGGTCGTCAACCCATTTCGCTAAAATTTTGAACATGTATTACTACAAGTAGTGAAAGTGTATACACCAAGTTTCGTCATAATATATCGATTATTTGTCGAGTTATGGGCTCAGAAATCTCGTATATTCCTGCTTCTAAGAGGAGGCGGTGCCACGCCCATTTTCCAAAATTTTTGTATTTTTTGTTATATGTCCATAGTTGGACACCTTCCATAAAATTTCAATGATATATCTTTATATTTGACAGAGATATCGCTTAAAATGTTTTTATTAGGTCACTTTATAAGACCCATATATAAAAGTGGGCGTGGTCGTCAACCGATTTTGGCAATTTTTCGTCAAAACATTTGCCTAAGTAAGTATATCACGCCTACCAAAATTCATCGATATATCTTCAACGGTTTCTGAGTTATGACTCATAAAACTTTCAATGTTTGCCCCTTAATAAGTGGGCGTGGCACCGCCCATTTTCCAAAATTTCATCATATTTCTTCATAAGGGCCTGAGCTCAATACGTGTGTGAAATTTTATCACTCTAGCTCTATTAGTGACTGAGATACAAAATTTCCGATTTTTACTATATAGGGGAGGTGGGCGTGGTCATGGTCCGATTTCGCCCATTTTCAATACCATCCGTTCCTGTCTTGATACCAACTTACATTTCAAATTTCATCAAAATATCTCAATTTTTGCGCGAGTTATCGTGCGTACAGACGGACAGACGGACAGACGGACAGACGGACGGACATGGCTCAATCGATTTCTCTTTTCACCCTGATCATTTTGATATATATAAGTCTATATCTATCTCGATTATTTCATTCTGTTACAATACACCGTTAGGAAATCAAAACTATAATACTCTGTGTACTAGTACAGCTGAGTATAAAAATATTTTGGTCATTTTGTTGTCGCATACCTATTGCTCAGAAAAAAGAAAAAAATTCTTTGCGCGATCGATGTACACAGCATGAAATTCAAGCGCATACTAATTGGTTTAGTAATGGGCGAGTCCGAGGTGTTTTATTCGATTCTCTCGATTGTTGAAACATCTCGAATGCTCTCGATGGTTTTCATTCGTATTCGAGTCAAATCGTAAATGGCCGTCAGTCGAAACAATCGCTAAAACATCTCGGACTCGCCAACGATTCCTCTCGTTTTCAAAGCAACTCTACAACATCTCGGACTCGCTGCAAAAAATACATAATATTTGTTGTTGCCGCTTGAATATTAAAATTGCTTTAAAAAACATACAGAGTGGTACAATTCTATTGTCGTTGTTGCTACTCGTAAAATTCATTTGTTTCCTCACTTCAGAAAATTGTTATGGTTTGCTATCGATATCAATCCTGATATCGATCATAAACGGGTTAATTTCGGTTGCTCAATTTTGTCTGTGTGGCAGCACCACTATTTCAGTAGCTTCTTTCTTAGTAGTTTCCAACAACTTCCAATTAATAATGGCCGACGTGCTGACATGGTGAAGAAGAATGGATGACGCGTGGCCCAAACAAGACAGGTCGTCGCATGTGAGGGAGAATATGCGATTGGCGTTAGACGGTTTGCTTCAAAATGTCAAAAGCGGGGTAAAAGCCAGTGAGCACACAACTTAGCATTCAACTTATTTCTAAGAACAACGCATGCAATTTTGTAAAATCAAAGCAACAGAAGATAAGTTGACATAAGCCAAGAACAGGAAGAAGAAGAGCGATTCCCCCTCACGTCGACCTTGTGTGCTTGAGCTGTGGGCTAGCGTAACAGGTGGCTGCACTGCAAAACGAGGTTGATTTATGAGGTTGTCTCCATGGAACAGCTGACAATTTTTTTTAGACAAAAGCAATTTCCCTGTTAGTTTAAATTTCATTTACCACTGTAGGTGTCCTGGCAATAATAAAGATTTTTTATTTTCCTATTCAGTTACCAGATATTTCAATTGTAACATTTTGTTTTTTCTTCTTTTTTTTAAATCCTGTAATTAATTCTTTTCTTCCTAAACTAAGAGTCTAAACAAATTTTAAATAAGTAATTGTATCCGAAATTTACATTGATTTCTTTTTATTCTTCTAGATGGTTATATGGTTTTGCTGTAATTTCCAGATCTCAATCTATATAGATTGCACGTAAATTTTTTTTATTTGCAAATAGGCAAGCTTTCGAGCCAACCTCTATAAGTAGGCCTTTCATGGGGAAAGCTTAACTCAAATTTCCCATCCCAACCTTGACAATAGTTCCAATGGCGGGATATGCCCATGTATTGGTGATGGAGAAACTGGTTCTCCAGGGTTGCCATGAACACTTCTTATTGTGAAAATACGTAACACATGGTTATTCGGTGACTTAGTACTTTCAAATGTGCATATTATAAAATGTTCTTATGCGCTCTATACAATTTCAAAATTTACATAATTCACAGAAAATTAATTAATTATTTACCACGTATTTATACTATTGTTCCATTAATCAGATTTTCCTGTCTCTTACCAATTTTATAATTTGAGCGTAAGACAACAATGTCTATTAATATTCCCAACGCACACTAATAGAATTTTACAGTAGCAAATTTACTAGGGCACGAATAAAATCGACTTTTTTGAGATAGTTTCATGGGAAAAATGCTTGAGGCATTTTATTCCGAAAGTTTTGGTAATTTTTTTTTGTGTGTCATGGCAACCGCAATCCATCTCGCTTGTGTTATTGCTAGCGTCATACCATGATATAGACATTCGGGTAACCGTAAAGTCACGCCACTATTATGCACACGTCACTACACCACTGCAGGCTATACGAAAAGAAACGGGACTCTTCCAGATGAATACGGATAAAAAGGTGGAAGGCACGCTTGAACAGAAAAATTTTAGTACAGCAGTGGCCAGAGAGTTGAAAAGGCGGTCGAGAATGTTTTCTCGTTGAACAAGTCTGAGCTTTTATTTTAATTCTAATAAGAATTTTTTTTTTTAATGCTTGTGTAAAGTGCTAAAATATGTTGAAGTGAAAACTCAACATAAAGACAATTAAAATCAGATTGTGCTTATCTGCAATTGATAGTATGGAAACGCAATTTTAAGCCTTAATATCGATTACATGTAAAGAAAGTAAAGTGCTATGAATGTTATGCAAAAGCAAATAAATTAAAATTTTGAATTATGGCAATTCAAATCAAAAGACAACAATAAATGTAAAATCAATGAAATTGCTCTGTCACTAAAATTAAAGATGTTCACCATGCAAAATTGGTTGGTGTGGTGTGAGGAAAATGAATAGTGAACATGCAACAGCAAAAGCAGCTCCTGGTGAGTCAGCAAAAGCCACAATTACTGTAGCAACAGCCAATGAATTGAATCGGCAATATCAGCAACATCAGCAGCAACAACAACAACATTTAATTGAAGAACAGTACCTCAGCCAAATTTGCTATTTGCAACATTTTCGCCAACATTACGATTATTATCAGCAGCAGCAGCAACAGCGTTATCGGTTGCCGGTGTTGCCGCGTTTACAATTGCAAATGCAGCAACAACAAGACCAACGCCAATAGCCACCGCAACAACAACAGCAAATTGGATTTGGCGAAACAACAACAACAAGCCGTAAAATTTTGCCACCGCAACAACAACAGCAAATTGGATTTGGCGCAACAACAACAACCAGCCGTAAAATTTTGCCACCGCAACAACAACAGCAAATTGGATTTGGCGCAACAACAACAACCAGCCGTAAAATTTTGCCACCGCAACAATAACAGCAAATTGGATTTGGCACAACAACAACAAACAGCAAATCGGTGACACCACCACCAAAGGTGCACCGCAACGGGTGGTGAGTGAAGACAAAGGGGCGTACTTATGTAAGGTTTTTTTTGCTGAAATTTATTGGTTTATTTTTCTTGTAGAAAAGAAGGGGAAGAAAAAATAATAATAGTAAAAATTTTTTTTTAAAGCATATACAACTAGTTGCTGTTGTAAAGTGAAATAAGGTGAAGAGGTTGTGTAGGGAAACGTTACCAGCTCTGAGTAAATTAAAGAACCGGATAAAATAAACCACAAAGATAACATGTACATATAGGCCGCAAATAACATTACATAAAAACCATTAACAGAAAAGTTCCCGTACCCAACTCCCTTTTCCTTTTCTTTTTATACTCAGCTGTACTAGTACACAGAGTATTATAGTTTTAATCACATAACGGTGGATTGTAACAGAATGAAATAATCGAGATAGATATAGACTTATATATATCAAAATGATCAGTGTGAAAAGAGAAATCGATTGAGCCATGTCCGTCCGTCCGTCTGTCCGTCCGTCCGTCTGTAAACACTCTAACTCGCGCAAAAATTGAGATATTTTGATGAAATTTGAAATGCAAGTTGGTATCGACACTGGGACGGTTGGTATTGAAAATGGGCGAAATCGGACCATGACCACGCCCACTTTTCCTATATAGAAAAAATCGGAAATTTGGTATCTCAGCCACTAATATAGCTAGAGTGATGAAATTTTACCCACGTGTTGAGCTCAGGCCCCTAAGAAGAAATTTGATGGAATTTTGGAAATTGGGCGGTGCCACGCCCACTTATTAAGGAGCAAATATTGAAAGCTTTATGAGTCATAACTCAGAAACTGTTGAAGATATATCGATGAAATTTGGTACGCGTCATATACTTACTTAGGCAAATGTTTGGACGAAAAATTGTTCAAATCGGTTGACGGCCACGCCCACTTTTATATATGGGTATTATAAACATTTTAAGCGATATCTCTGTCAAATATAAAGATATATCATTGCAATTTTATGCCAGGAGGCCACCTGCGGACATACAACGAAAAACACAAAAATTTTGGAAAATGGGCGTGGCACCGCCTCTTTTTAGAAGCTGGAATATACGAGATTTCTGAGCCCATAGCTCGACAAATAATTGATATATAATGACGAAACTTGGTGTGTACACTTTTATTACTTGTGGTAATACATGTTGAAAATTTTAGCGAAATCGGTTGACGACCACGCCCACTTTTATATATGGGTATTATAAAGTGGCCTAATAAAAACATTTTAAGCGATATCTTTGTCAAATATAAAGATAATTCATTGAAATTTTGTGGCAAGAGTTCCACAATAGACCGGAAACAAAAAATATACAAATTTTGGAAAATGGGCGTGGCACCGCCTCTTTTTAGACAAAGGAATATACGAGATTTCTTAGCCTATAACTCGACAAATAATTGAGATATTATGACGAAACTTGGTTTATACACTTTTATAACTTGTGTGTTAATAGACACGCAAAAATTTATTGAAATCGGTTTATGACCACGCCTACTTTTTAACAAAGATATTTCTGGAACACCCTTTGGGAATTTGTAACGTGACATCTTTGTAACTAGAAGTCATAAAGGAATGAAATTTTGCACAAAGAATAATATTCATATGCTTAGTTGGATGACTGATAAAAATTTTGAAAATGGGCGTGGCTACGCCCACTTTATGCAACACTCGCTTTATATAAAATCTATCAAACGCAAACAAACAATGAAAACATACAGCTGAGTATCCAATGTTCGATTCCACTCGAACTTAGGCTTCCTTACTTGTTTTATTATATACTTGTATATCTTGTCCTGGAGAGAGGAAATAAATCCTTTCCAATACATTTCCCTCTTCTTGCATTTAGCATTCAGTTTAATTTAATTAGTCTAATTTAAAATAAGATTTGTATCGATTTAATTTTGAAATAACGCCGCAACGAGTGAGCATAAATATAAGCTGAGTATAACAGACCTTTCTAAAATAATTTTAATATATCTACATATATACATATGTGCCTTAAGATAGTTTTGGTCCTATGTGGCCATTATGCACATGTATGTTTGGCATTCCATTTTCTTTGTAAATTAATTC
Source organism: Urophora cardui (assembly GCA_960531455.1). NCBI lineage: Eukaryota > Metazoa > Arthropoda > Insecta > Diptera > Tephritidae > Urophora > Urophora cardui. Next base: position 81,596,464 of record OY482673.1, read on the forward strand.
CTAGCAGGCTCGCGTAGACTAAGAATTTACTATGTATTTTTGATGAACTTTACAAATGAATTGTAAATAAAATTGTTGATTTAAAAATGGGAATGTTGACCACCCTAATTTAAAAAGGCATAGGGATTTCAGGTACGGGGTCATCGAAATATAGGTGCACCGATGGCCAAGGATGAGGGTGGGCTAGAAAAGCACCAGCGCTGCAACAACACCAGCGGCGCAACACAGGTAAGGGGTCATCAAACATAGGTGCACTGATGACCATGGATGAGGGTGGGTCGATAAGCACCGACGCTGCAACAACACCAGCAGCGCATAATAATAACGGGGTCATCGAAATATAGGTGCACCGATGGCCAAGGATGAGGGTGGGCTAGAAAAGCACCAGCGCTGCAACAACACCAGCGGCGCAACACAGGTAAGGGGTCACTGATACCCGGGTGCGACAGTGACTATGGATTAGGGTGGGACAAAAACGCACCGGCGCTGCAACAACATCAGCAACGCCACCCCCTTGTGAGTTCGGCCTTTAATTTTTTTTTGATTGTTCATATATTTTAAATTTCAGCTTCTTTTATGTATTTTCAGATGCCTGTTAATAACCGGTCCTTCCGGTTGATTCAAATTAAATTCAAATTTAACGATTTTTTTTTGCGATATATATATTCAAATTTAAATTCACTTTGACAGTTTTTTTTTGACAGTGTTTATTCAAATTTAGTGCATATCGATTCAACGTACATTCAAATTTAAATTTTGGTGCAACGATTATTTTCTCGTCCGTCCGCGATTATTTAAATTTAACGTGCGCTCATCTATTTTTAAATTTTTCCGTCGATTGTCAGTATTTCCGTCCGATTTAAATTTCGGTTTAAATGTTTTGCTAACGTCCGTCTGACTTTAACGTACATATGTACGTTCAAAATTCATATTCAAATTTTGACGACATTTTCCCTCGGTTCGCATTTATTTAAATTTAACTGATGCCTGGCCTCTTGAATTTGGATTTTTCGGGTTATTTTGAATTTTCGAATTTTTCAACGGTCCGTCCGTGGCATCCTGCTAAACCGGATGTTGTTTTAGTGTGATTTTACTCGTTTTGGTTTGAAAAGGCATGATATGAATTTTTTCTGTTTATGGCGCAGGACAGCAATGTAGGCAAGAACCCCGCCCAGCCGACAATGACTAGCCACAGTGCAACCCTAGATCATGCCGACCGCCATGCATTGCTGCTCCACTCGATTGTAGATCGTAATCGAGGTCAAACGCGTACCATAACAGATGGCGCCCAACGAGCTGACTCGATGGCTTTTTGGTCAGCCAGTGACGCCTTACTATCTCGCAAGTCCCAGATGGGCAGGCCCTGCGCCGCCACTGTGTTGCGGCGAGATGGTGGGGATGATCAGGTTGTCCAAGGAGGTCATCGCAGTTGGTGGCATAGGGCGCCACAAAACGCAGATCGTAATCGAGGTCAAACGCGTACCATAACAGATGGCGCCCAACGTGGTGTCCTGGGGTACTGGCTTCAGTGGTTTTCTGGTCGTTCAGTGAAGTTTCATTATTCCGCAAGTCCCAGATTGGCAGCCTCAGTAGCCGCCACTGCGTTGCGGCGGAATGATGAGATTGATCGGGATGATTGGAGAGTCATTGATGGCAGTGGCTCAGGCTCCACGAGACTTTACGTCACCTAGTCTGTTCTTTTGCATTTCACCCGAAGAGGCAGTGTTGAACGCACGTATTTTTTTTGTAATTTAAATTTGTTTTCACTGTCGTCCGAGGGGCATGTCCGCTAGATTCAGTATTTATTTTTATAAACTTTTTGCCGAATATGTCTTTTGTGCAGTTTTGTGTATCGGATTTTTTTTTCTTTTGGGGCCCAGCTCATCTCGCGTCTGGGGTGGTGATTCGAACACCGCCTTCATTGCGATGAGTTGAGTTGGATCCTAAGCTAACAAATCCTTCTTCGCAAGTCTGGGGTAGCGGCTTCAAACCGTGCCTTTCATTGCGGCGGAGCCAAGGATGTTGGTCATGAGGAAAATTCGTCCTTTTATTTTTTTGTTTTCGTGATTTTTTTTTTTTTTTGCAATTTAGGCCTCAGCCATTCCGCGTCTGAGTTGGTTGCACCTAGCGCCACTTTCATTGCGATGGGTTGGTCTGAGACCTGAGTTAGCACTTTTCATCTCCGCAAGTCTGGGGAAAGCAGCCTCTAGCTGTTCCTTTCATTGCGGCGGAGATTAGGAGGGTATAGTTGCAAATTTCTTTTGTTTTGTCTTTTTCTTTCGTTATGCGATGCAGGCCTCAGTTCATCTCATGCCTGAGTTGGGTGCCTTGGAACATTTAGCACCACTTCATGGCAATGGGCTGAGCGGAGACCCAAGGATGTATTGTCTATCTCCGCAAGTCTGAGGAAAGCGGATTCAAACCGCTCCTTTCATTGCGGCGGAGATAGGTTAGTATTTCGCAAAATTTAAATTTTTTTTTGTTATTGCTAACTATCTTTTAGTTAGCCGGCCTGTCTCAGGGATTTAGCTTCCGAGCAACCCTGCATTGCGGCTGGTGCGCTGGAGACCAGTTGGCACACAATGTCTTTCTATTTTTCAAGGGGGTTATATTTTTTTTATTCTGTAACCTGTGCCTTTTATGATGGGAGGTCAGCATTCCCATTGAATAACGAATATATATATATATATTTTGCCTTATATATCTTTTTACATTTACATATATACGTATATGAACACGTTTATTTATACAAATATTTTTTTTATATAAGCAAAGTCATTTTGAATCGATATTGTTAGTTAAAATTTAAGATAATTTTTTTTTCGCAAATAATCATTACAATTATTGCTTGATTTTTCCACCAAACACGACAACTAAAGTTTTATTACTTTTTCGGATGTGACATAATTTTTTACCGGCATGGAGATTTAAAAAGCAAATATTCGTTATAAATATTTGCTGAAAGCTTGATCAAACACAAAAACCAAAGTTTGTTATTTTCTTTTGGATGCGACATAATTTTGAAACGAGATAGAGATTTAAATTTCGGTAATTGTACAAATATTTGCTTTTGAGCTTTGACACCAAACGTGACTTATTCAAGCAGTTAATTGCTTTAGATTTGATACAACCGTTCAAGCGTGCCTTGTTTTTTTTTTGAAGCGCTCAAACGTTCGATTTTTTTTCAAAATGTCTCAGAATACTCAGCAGTCGGCTGAAGGGATGCAAACTAGGAGTTCGACTAGAGGTAGTGGTTCTAAAAACAGAGGTAGCGGGGTATATTATAGAGGAGGAGGAAGTAGAGGTGCAACTCCGAAACCCCCAGCGAGCCAACCTTTAGTAATGCATTCCCCAATAGTCAACCGGACAACAGTAGATCCATTCAGGGATGTTCCAAATACTGACCCTTCCGAAAAATATGATAGACCGGCTAGTGCAAATATCCTCGATCTAGACAGTCTTATTAGGAATATGCCGGATCCGCCTGAGCAAGGCGCGACAACTACTGTAGACGGGGCTAGCGCTTTACCACAAGTTCGGTTACAACCAAACGTTTACAATGATAGGTCTTCCAACCAAGAGACCCATCCCGAAGTGTCTCCTTTGAATTCGTGGGTACACGTTCTACACCAATTATTCCAAACGTCACAAGAAGAGCTGCGCCATGAGATGAGAGCTATTAGGGAGAACGTGAATACCCTGAACGCTGCAGTCGCAGCCTCTCGAACGGCGACGGACTTTGTTAGGAGTGATGCTAGACGTGATACTAGGGAAGATGCTAGACAGCAACCGAACCAAGCGCAGACTTTTGTTAACAACGCAATTCTTCCCACACCTAGTAATACGGTTGTGAAACCACAAGACTGGAAGATTTCTTATGACGGTACTGGTAGTGTTTCAGATTTTTTGTTTAAATTGGACACCTTGCGTGAGCGCTCGCAGTGTACGGAAGATCAGCTTATGGCCAGTTTTCACCTTTTCTTGTCAGGCCGTGCCGAAGAATGGTATTGGCTATTTACCAAACAAAATTCTAATGCAACTTATCCATTTTTGAGTTACTCTTTAAAACGGGAATTCGGCACCCTGAAGACGGACCATGAGCTGATGATGGAAATATCAGTGCGCAAACAAAAACCAAATGAGACATATGACGTTTTCCACACGGACATTCTGGCATTAAACGCGAGACTTAGAGAGCCCATGTCTGAGGCCTTGTTAATAGATATTATCAAACGCAACGTTAATGGTAATTTGAAATTAATGCTGTTTAACGCAAGTGTAAGAGATTTGCATGACCTTCGCGATGTAGCTCGACGAGGCGAGCAGGTGCTGAAGGAGAGCAGGAGCTTAGTCTCAAATTACCATAGGCCAAGCGTAAACGAAGCACGTGCCATAGCTCCGGAATGTAGGGTTGAAAACGAAGATTATATAGTAGATCCGCAGGTAGAAGCGTTGAATTATCGTCGAATGGGTAAGCCAGACTACTCAGGGATTAAATGTTGGAATTGCCAGCCAATGGGCCATTCTTATATATACTGTGAGGAGCCCATCAAATCTCAGTTTTGTTTCAAATGCGGTCAGAGAGGAGTGTTGACTCCGAAGTGTCCCAACGACCACCGTGGTCAGGGAAACCGTTATCCGAGCGAGAAAAAAAAGAGGGGGAAACTCGTTCGGGACTATAGCCCCCACTTCAGTCAATACCCAGCCAATCGTCGCGAGTACTGAGCCTAGTCCACTTTCGGCCAGATCCGCGAGTAGTCAATCAACACCAATAGTAACTTTCCCTGATAGTACGGATAATTCAAATAGTTCAGATTCAGAAGACCCAGCTTCGTCGCAAACAAATTCTCGGCCAGTTCGTATTTTGAAAGCCTCAGTTAGAAATGTTAGTTGTCAGACCATTTTCCGACCCAGTTTAGAAGAGAGAGAACAAAACTATCAATTGGTTAGGTTAAATATTTTCACGAATGATTCCCAACTATATCCACCCGAAAGAATTTTGCAGTGTAGGAAGAGGTATAGCAAACATGTCCAGGTGCGCAAGCTTTTGGAAAGCACCACACTCGTCCTTACAGACGATGAAAGACCAATGATTAGGGTGAGGATAGGAAATGGATCACTTGTGGGGTTATTGGATTCAGGAGCCAATGTCTCTATTCTGGGTAAGGACTGTTTGAAATTTCTAGAAGAGAACAATCTTAAATATCGTGAAATGAATGAATGTATATATACGGCAGGCGGCGACAAACGGAAAATAATAGGTTGCAGTTCATTGCCTGTCACTTTTAAAAATACAACAAAATCCATCTCTTTTTACCTTGTTCCTTCGCTTCTCCAGGAAGCCTATTTCGGGGTAGATTTTTGGAAAGCATTTGCTTTAGCTCCCGAAATATTTCCAAGTGTATCTTGTCTAGAAGCAAAGAAAGATAGAGAAGAAGGTCCCAATTTTCATGATTTGACTCCATCCCAGAAGTACGATTTGCAAAAAGTTATTGAGATGTTTCCGTCGTTTGAAAAATTAGGCCTAGGGCAAACACAGCTGGTGGAGCACGACATTGACACGGGTGACGCAGTCCCAATTAAAAGCAAACATTTTCCTCTTTCGCCACCAAGGCAGGCTGAAGCCTACAGCGAAATTGATAGATTATTGAAAATGGGAGTCATCGAAGAGTCGAATTCGCCATGGTGTAGCCCAGTTGTGTTAGTACGGAAACCTGGTAAGGTTAGGCTCTGCATTGATTCTAGGAAGGTAAACGCCGTTACGAAAAAGGACTCATATCCGCTGCCGCATATCAACGGGTTATTGAGTCGTTTAAAGGATACGCACTTTATTAGTGGTATCGACTTAAAAGACGCGTTCTTCCAAATTAAACTAACTGAGTTGTCAAAAGAGAAGACAGCGTTTGCGGTGCCAGGTAAACCCTTGTACCATTACAAAGTCATGCCCTTTGGGCTGTGTAACGCGCCGCAAACAATGAGTCGACTCATGGACAAAGCAATTCCCTCGTATATGCGAGAACATGTTTTTGTTTATTTGGACGACCTGTTGGTATGTAGTGCGGATTTTGACGACCACATCAAGCTTTTAGCAGATGTTGCGAGGTGTTTGAAAAGTGCAGGCCTTACAATCAATGTGAGTAAAAGTAAATTTTGCCAGAGAGAGATTCGTTACTTAGGGTATGTTATAGGCAGTGGGTGTTTGAAAGTAAATCCAGAGAAAATTGAGGCAATGCAAAATTTCCCCATTCCCAAATCTCCTCGACAGGTTCGCAGGTTCGTGGGTATGGCAAATTGGTACAGGGCATTTATTACCAATTTCGCTGATTTAGCAGGCCCCTTGACAGACTGTTTACGTAAGTCACCTGGTCCTTTCAAACTCACTCCAGAAGCAGTAGAGGCCTTCGAAAAACTTAAAGTAGCTCTGAGTTCCGCTCCAGTCTTAGCTCAACCTGATTTTACCAGAGAATTTGTCATTCAATGTGATGCTTCCAAAATAGGAGTAGGAGGCGTGTTATTCCAGGTCGATGATAATGGTGCAGAGCATCCAATAGCTTTCGTTTCAAAAAAATTAAATAATGCTCAACGCAACTATACAGTCACCGAGCTCGAATACCTCGCCGCAATTGTCAGTGTCAAACGTTTCAGACCCTACGTTGAGGGGCTGCCATTTCGTATAATCACGGACCACTCAAGCCTTAAATGGTTGATGACGCAAAAATACCTTAGTGGTAGGTTAGCTAGGTGGTCACTGTTACTACAGAGATATGATTTCGAAATGCAGCACCGTAAGGGGGCTCTGAATGTAGTACCAGACGCTCTGTCGCGTTTTGACGTTGACGAGTTGATTTCATCTCCCGCGCCTTATGAAATAGACTTAGACTCATCCGAATTTAGAGCCAATGAGTATCTAGATCTCATCAGAACAATCACAGCAAACGGCGAGGCTCTCCCGGATTTGTGTGTCAGAGACGGGTTGATTTTTAAAAGGGTTAAGTTTCGGAAGGGTGTGGAGGGTGAAGAAGACTCGTTATGGAGGTTGTGGTTGCCCGAAGGACTCAGGGAGGAAGCAATACGAATGGCACATGACGCGGTTAGGAGTTATCACGGAGGATGGCAGAAGACCTTGGAACGGGTTAGGTGGAAATACTTCTGGCCACAACAAGCTAGGGACGTTAGAGATTATGTAAAGGATTGTGACACTTGCAAGGCTGTAAAAGCAACGAATCAGCAGTCAAGACCACCTATAGGAAGCGCTTTTGTTACAGAGAGACCTTTTCAGCGCTTATATTGCGACTTCTTAGGACCTTATCCTAGATCAAAACGCAGGAACCAGTTTATTTTTATTATTTTAGACCATTTTTCAAAGTATGTGTGGCTGAAGCCAATGCAGAGAGCAACAACTATCAATGTAATGAACTACTTCGGTACAGATATTTTTCCAGCCATAGGGGTCCCAGAATATATCCACAGCGATAATGGGAAACAATTCATCTCAAAAGAAATGAAAGATGATGATAGATTAGATTAGATGATGAAGATTACCTACTAAATCTCATCAAAAATCAAACATCCGTTGTAGACTCCACCATCAACATCCTAAAGCGAGACCAACACACTGTCAAGGAAAAATTCGACGTCATTGATCAGGAAATCAGTCAGATATTCAACACAGTACGCAACGAAACGGACGAAATATACGAAGGAAAAATATATCGCATGTTTCTGACTTTATCTGTTCAACTAACCCTTATTGCTGCCAACTTACAAAGAGTGCAATCTTCAATATTCGATGTTCTAACCGACTCTCATCACGGAAGAATAAGTCCTTTGCTCCTGACGCCAAGCCAATTACAACTCGAAGTGAGCAAAATTAAGTTCCACATCTCAACATCATTGGAATTACCTGTCCACCAGGATGATTTGCTTCAGTTATACCAGCTAATGAGGGTAAAAGGAGGACTCACCCAAAAGCATGCCGTGTTCAGCATCACCTTGCCTCTGGTGGAACGTGATCAATACGACCTGTTCAGTATGGTTCCAATACCCAATTGGATAAATAAGACCATGATCGAAATTCAACCATGTGCTTCAATTTTGGCCATAAACACAGCGCTCGACCAATATTTTCCGATGAGCAAATCTGAGTTTCAATCATGCGAAAACATCAACAATGGGAGTTATATTTGTCCCAAGGTTCAACTAAGATATACCCGCGGAGCATCTATGTGTTCATGTGAAGCCAATCTATTTTTAAATAGTACTCAGTCAAGTTGTCAATTGCGGAAAACACCAAATAATTCCGCATGGATACCATTACAGCACGAGAACCAATGGATATATGCTACATCAATGACAACCCGCGCAACAGCTGTATGTGGAAAGGAAGTTACACAACTTACCCTAAAGGGATCGGGATTGTTGTCACTACAACCAGAGTGCATACTGAGGCAAAATTTTGTGTCACTTCAAGCACATCAGAAGATAACCAGGAGGGTGTGGTCATCTTACACTAGCCTAGGTGATATCTCCAAGCTGGCCGCGGCAGACCACTTGAGTAGTCTCAACATAACGAAAACCACAGAATACGTGCCATCGGAGCAAAATTTAACACTATTGCAATCCGCGTTGGCTAATCATCGCTTGTGGGAGCTACCAAACAAATTGGAATCACAAAACACCCACCACATTGCCGTTGGTTATACAGCATTGATAATAGCGGTGTGTCTTTTAATATTCATGATGGTCAAAGAAAAAATAAAATACGCAAAACAAAGAGTGACAACTCCTACGGCGACGAACACATCAAGCCCAAATCAGAGGCCCACACCTATGCCGCGAAATCTTAGACAAGTTTCGGACTTTACAGTGCACATTTAGTGTTGGCCAAACCAAACCATCGAGCTGCGCTCACCGGGGGGAGGATGTTGAATATGAGCTCACTCATATTTCGTCTACATTCTTTACATTACACTAAGTCACCGGTGCACTGATTCGCGTTGAACAAATTATGCTTAAGCTGCAATTATGTGCATATGAAGAAGTGACTGCAGCTACAAGGCGTGAGAATTTACAATATCGGCATCAGCCATATCATCTTCTTACCCTACATTCCTTGGTCTAATTACACAAAATGTGGGAACATCGTTTTGCCTAATAAGCATTCTGTTTTTAGTTGTAAATATGTAGGTATATGCATATATGTATTGTCCAAATGATATTTATGTACATATGTATGTATGTGTTTGTGCATTATGAGAATTGTACGTTTGCTTGTATAAGTGCACGTTTAATTTGTATAAAAGGCAAATGTCTTTGCAATAAATAAAGTATTCAGTTGAAAACATCAAACCAATCGCTTCATCTAAACACGTTCTTTGAAAAGTATGGTGTGACGCATGTTAGAACAGGAGTGTATTCCCCACAAGCTAATGCGTCCGAACGTGTGAATAGAGAGATAGTTTCCAAGATAAGAATTTTCCTAAAAGATAAGCAGGATCATACGGACTGGGACAAACATATACCCGAAATTCTATCAGTTTTAAGAAGTGATTTTCATACGTCAATTCAGTGCTCTCCGTACTTTGCATTATATGGTCAGAATATGGTCCAACACGCATCCGCGTATAAGTTATTAGAGAAATTGGATAGCCTCAAAGAAGATCGTGTACCGATAGTAAGCAAAGCTGACAAGTTATCAGGAATCCACGAGCAAATTCGTAAAAACTTAGCGCAGGCAAATGATAGAGTCAAGCAGGTTTACAATAAGCGCTCTAGGCTTGTGAATTATAGAGAAGGTCAAGAAGTATTTCGAAGAAATTTTGCCTTGAGTAACTTCAAACAGGGCATAAACGCGAAATTCCTGCCAAAATATATTAAGTGTCGTGGAAAAGTTGGCAATGCACTGTATGACTTAGAAGACTTAACAGGGAGATTATTAGGACGATTCCATGCTTCTGATATCCGTCCTCAATAAGACTCCGCTGGGCGTCTTGGCGGTCGGGGACAATTCGCCCAGTATCCTCCCCGAGCAGTTATAATTATAGGTGGATCACAAGCGCTCCCATCGGGAACCGTGGACCATCTAGCAGTCCATATTCCAATTGGTCTGCTTATATGGAGTTTTGACGAGTTCTCCCAAATCAAAATGTCTAGTTTTATGGAGTTTTGGCGAGTTCTCCTATATCAAATGCTAACCTTACGGAGTTTTGACGAGTTCTCCAATATAAAAATGTCTATTCAAACGGAGTTCTGATGATTTTCCTGTTAAAGTTTTTTTTTGTCCAGCTTCGAGAGGTTAGGGACCATAGACCAGCTGATAGGGTGATTGTATTCGGAGTTTAGACGCTTTCTCCTGTAAAAAAATGTCTAAGGCCGCGAAGCCTTAAAATAGGAAACAAAATAATTTTCTTTTTTTGTAAAGCCCATTCCGGGGGGCGAGAAACCAGCGGACCAAGGGTCTTTTTCAAGACCGCCTGTCTTGGGTCCAGCGTGCGGGGTTGGATCAGCCGGGGGGGGCAGGTTGTTAAGACCGACCAAGATCGGCACTTAGGGGGGTAGGCTTCTCTGGCCTAAGCCAATAGAGAACCACCGCAACACCGGACTTACGCATTTTGGTTTTTTTTACCAAATGGTTTTTTTTACATATATACCTGACTTTCAATTAATCTCGGATTTACATATATTACTAGATTGGACACGTTCTTATAGCATATGTTTTTTTTTTTGGCATTACCTGATGGAGCCTCTGTTGCCCGGTTAGCTGTGGTAGAACTTGAGACTCTTATCTAGGGGTGAGTCGTGCCCCACGTAGTTAACAGTTGAGTATTATCGCAACAACCTTACAGGCAAACCATTTTTCCTGTTCGCTCCCTCGTCAGGTCTTCGAAGCGAAGCAGGCCTGTTATGGTTTGCTATCGATATCAATCCTGATATCGATCATAAACGGGTTAATTTCGGTTGCTCAATTTTGTCTGTGTGGCAGCACCACTATTTCAGTAGCTTCTTTCTTAGTAGTTTCCAACAACTTCCAATTAATAGTGGCCGACGTGCTGACATGGTGAAGAAGAATGGATGACGCGTGGCCCAAACAAGACAGGTCGTCGCATGTGAGGGAGAATATGCGATTGGCGTTAGACGGTTTGCTTCAAAATGTCAAAAGCGGGGTAAAAGCCAGTGAGTACACAACTTAGCATTCAACTTATTTCTAAGAACAACGCATGCAATTTTGTAAAATCAAAGCAACAGAAGATAAGTTGACATAAGCCAAGAACAGGAAGAAGAAGAGCGATTCCCTCTCACGTCGACCTTGTGTGCTTGAGCTGTGGGCTAGCGTAACAGGTGGCTGCACTGCAAAACGAGGTTGATTTATGAGGTTGTCTCCATGGAACAGCTGACAATTTTTTTTAGACAAAAGCAATTTCCCTGTTAGTTTAAATTTCATTTACCACTGTAGGTGTCCTGGCAATAATAAAGATTTTTTATTTTCCTATTCAGTTACCAGATATTTCAATTGTAACATTTTGTTTTTTCTTCTTTTTTTTAAATCCTGTAATTAATTCTTTTCTTCCTAAACTAAGAGTCTAAACAAATTTTAAATAAGTAATTGTATCCGAAATTTACATTGATTTCTTTTTATTCTTCTAGATGGTTATATGGTTTTGCTGTAATTTCCAGATCTCAATCTATATAGATTGCACGTAAATTTTTTTTATTTGCAAATAGGCAAGCTTTCGAGCCAACCTCTATAAGTAGGCCTTTCATGGGGAAAGCTTAACTCAAATTTCCCATCCCAACCTTGACAATAGTTCCAATGGCGGGATATGCCCATGTATTGGTGATGGAGAAACTGGTTCTCCAGGGTTGCCATGAACACTTCTTATTGTGAAAATACGTAACACATGGTTATTCGGTGACTTAGTACTTTCAAATGTGCATATTATAAAATGTTCTTATGCGCTCTATACAATTTCAAAATTTACATAATTCACAGAAAATTAATTAATTATTTACCACGTATTTATACTATTGTTCCATTAATCAGATTTTCCTGTCTCTTACCAATTTTATAATTTGAGCGTAAGACAACAATGTCTATTAATATTCCCAACGCACACTAATAGAATTTTACAGTAGCAAATTTACTAGGGCACGAATAAAATCGACTTTTTTGAGATAGTTTCATGGGAAAAATGCTGGAGGCATTTTATTCCGAAAGTTTTGGTAATTTTTTTTTGTGTGTCATGGCAACCGCAATCCATCTCGCTTGTGTTATTGCTAGCGTCATACCATGATATAGACATTCGGGTAACCGTAATGTCACGCCACTATTATGCACACGTCACTACACCACTGCAGGCTATACGAAAAGAAACGGGACTCTTCCAGATGAATACGGATAAAAAGGTGGAAGGCACGCTTGAACAGAAAAATTTTAGTACAGCAGTGGCCAGAGAGTTGAAAAGGCGGTCGAGAATGTTTTCTCGTTGAAAAAGTCTGAGCTTTTATTTTAATTCTAATAAGAATTTTTTTTTTTTAATGCTTGTGTAAAGTGCTAAAATATGTTGAAGTGAAAACTCAACATAAAGACAATTAAAATCAGATTGTGCTTATCTGCAATTGATAGTATGGAAACGCAATTTTAAGCCTTAATATCGATTACATGTAAAGAAAGTAAAGTACTATGAATGTTATGCAAAAGCAAATAAATTAAAATTTTGAATTATGGCAATTCAAATCAAAAGACAACAACAAATGTAAAATCAATGAAATTGCTCTGTCACTAAAATTAAAGATGTTCACCATGCAAAATTGGTTGGTGTGGTGTGAGGAAAATGAATAGTGAAAATGCAACAGCAAAAGCAGCTCCTGGTGAGTCAGCAAAAGCCACAATTACTGTAGCAACAGCCAATGAATTGAATCGGCAATATCAGCAACATCAGCAGCAACAACAACAACATTTAATTGAACAACAGTACCTCAGCCAAATTTGCTATTTGCAACATTTTCGCCAACATTACGATTATTATCAGCAGCAGCAGCAACAGCGTTATCGGTTGCCGGTGTTGCCGCGTTTACAATTGCAAATGCAGCAACAACAAGACCAACGCCAATAGCCACCGCAACAACAACAGCAAATTGGATTTGGCGCAACAACAACAACCAGCCGTAAAATTTTGCCACCGCAACAACAACAGCAAATTGGATTTGGCGCAACAACAACAACCAGCCGTAAAATTTTGCCACCGCAACAACAACAGCAAATTGGATTTGGCGCAACAACAACAACCAGCCGTAAAATTTTGCCACCGCAACAACAACAGCAAATTAGATTTGGCGCAACAACAACAACCAGCCGTAAAATTTTGCCACCGCAACAACAACAGCAAATTGGATTTGGCACAACAACAACAAACAGCAAATCGGTGACACCACCACCAAAGGTGCACCGCAACGGGTGGTGAGTGAAGACAAAGGGGCGTACTTATGTAAGGTTTTTTTTGCTGAAATTTATTGGTTTATTTTTCTTGTAGAGAAGAAGGGGAAGAAAAAAAAAAAATAATAATAGTAAAATTTTTTTTTAAAGCATATACAACTAGTTGCTGTTGTAAAGTGAAATAAGGTGAAGAGGTTGTGTAGGGAAACGTTACCAGCTCTGAGTAAATTAAAGAACCGGATAAAATAAACCACAAAGATAACATGTACATATAGGCCGCAAATAACATTACATAAAAACCATTAACAGAAAAGTTCCCGTACCCAACTCCCTTTTCCTTTTCTTTTTTTATTATATACTTGTATATCTTGTCCTGGAGAGAGGAAATAAATCCTTTCCAATACATTTCCCTCTTCTTGCATTTAGCATTCAGTTTAATTTAATTAGTCTAATTTAAAATAAGATTTGTATCGATTTAATTTTGAAATAACGCCGCAACGAGTGAGCATAAATATAAGCTGAGTATAACAGACCTTTCTAAAATAATTTTAATATATCTACATATATACATATGTGCCTTAAGATAGTTTTGGTCCTATGTGGCCATTATGCACATGTATGTTTGGCATTCCATTTTCTTTGTAAATTAATTCCTAGCAGGCTCGCGTAGACTAAGAATTTACTATGTATTTTTGATGAACTTTACAAATGAATTGTAAATAAAATTGTTGATTTAAAAATGGGAATGTTGACCACCCTAATTTAAAAAGGCATAGGGATTTCAGGTACGGGGTCATCGAAATATAGGTGCACCGATGGCCAAGGATGAGGGTGGGCTAGAAAAGCACCAGCGCTGCAACAACACCAGCGGCGCAACACAGGTAAGGGGTCATCAAACATAGGTGCACTGATGACCATGGATGAGGGTGGGTCGATAAGCACCGACGCTGCAACAACACCAGCAGCGCATAATAATAACGGGGTCATCGAAATATAGGTGCACCGATGGCCAAGGATGAGGGTGGGCTAGAAAAGCACCAGCGCTGCAACAACACCAGCGGCGCAACACAGGTAAGGGGTCACTGATACCCGGGTGCGACAGTGACTATGGATTAGGGTGGGACAAAAACGCACCGGCGCTGCAACAACATCAGCAACGCCACCCCCTTGTGAGTTCGGCCTTTAATTTTTTTTTGATTGTTCATATATTTTAAATTTCAGCTTCTTTTATGTATTTTCAGATGCCTGTTAATAACCGGTCCTTCCGGTTGATTCAAATTAAATTCAAATTTAACGATTTTTTTTTGCGATATATATATTCAAATTTAAATTCACTTTGACAGTTTTTTTTTGACAGTGTTTATTCAAATTTAGTGCATATCGATTTCAACGTACATTCAAATTTAAATTTTGGTGCAACGATTATTTTCTCGTCCGTCCGCGATTATTTAAATTTAACGTGCGCTCATCTATTTTTAAATTTTTCCGTCGATTGTCAGTATTTCCGTCCGATTTAAATTTCGGTTTAAATGTTTTGCTAACGTCCGTCTGACTTTAACGTACATATGTACGTTCAAAATTCATATTCAAATTTTGACGACATTTTCCCTCTGTTCGCATTTATTTAAATTTAACTGATGCCTGGCCTCTTGAATTTGGATTTTTCGGGTTATTTTGAATTTTCGAATTTTTCAACGGTCCGTCCGTGGCATCCGGCTAAACCGGATGTTGTTTTAGTGTGATTTTACTCGTTTTGGTTTGAAAAGGCATGATATGAATTTTTTCTGTTTATGGCGCAGGACAGCAATGTAGGCAAGAACCCCGCCCAGCCGACAATGACTAGCCACAGTGCAACCCTAGATCATGCCGACCGCCATGCATTGCTGCTCCACTCGATTGTAGATCGTAATCGAGGTCAAACGCGTACCATAACAGATGGCGCCCAACGAGCTGACTCGATGGCTTTTTGGTCAGCCAGTGACGCCTTACTATCTCGCAAGTCTCAGATGGGCAGGCCCTGCGCCGCCACTGTGTTGCGGCGAGATGGTGGGGATGATCAGGTTGTCCAAGGAGGTCATCGCAGTTGGTGGCATAGGGCGCCACAAAACGCAGATCGTAATCGAAAGCTGTACCATAACAGATGGCGCCCAACGTGCTGACTCGATGGCTTTTTGGTCAGCCAGTGACGCCTTACTATCTCGCAAGTCCCAGATGGGCAAGCCCTGCGCCGCCACTGCGTTGCGGCGAGATGGTGGGGCTGATCAGGTTGTCCAAGGAGGTCATCGCTGTTGGTGGCATAGGGCGCCACAAAGCGCAGATCGTAATCGAGGTCAAACGCGTACCATAACAAAATTTATTAATGTTTAAATAATTAATTATTATTATTATGCACGACACTCTTTAGTTGTGATTGCAATAATGCCTATGTATTTCAATTTGGTTAATTTATTTATGTATTTGCCTCACTTCCATTAAAAATCCTACTTTCTTTATTAACAAACCTCATTTAGTTTATTTTATCAACTAAAACATATCATCAAAACAACAGCCGGCCTGCCGACTCGGACCAATCGCAAAAACATCTCGCTTGTGTAGTCAAGATGTCATCGAAACAACCTCCGACTCGCCGACTCGGAACAATCGCAAAAACATCTCGATTGTGTAGTCGAGGAGCGAGTCAACTTTTGACTCGATTGTGATTTTGGAACGATGGCGATTCTCTCGATTGTCTAAACATCTCGGACTCGCCCATCACTAAATTGGCTGTAGGCGTCGCAATTGCTTGCTAGCAGCACACCATGGTGAAATTATATGTATATGGTGGTGGTAAATGGGCAACAACAAAATTTACTGTTATGTACTGATCTGTCAAATGCAAAAACACGTGTTTTTCTTTGTTTTGTTTACTTATTGAAATTCGTACAATTTATGAATCGGCTCGAAAAGTTTCTTCAAACTGTCTGACAAGCGTTCACCGCTTGAAATAATGAAAAATAATTGTATAATTATCAACACAGAAATCACACAAAGTGTATAATAATATAATAATAGCCTCAGAAAAACTAGTTGCATACGCGATTTCACCACTTTTCTCGGAAATATGTATAGAAGACATAAAGCAAAACAATAATGGCTGAAAATTTGGCACATTTGTCCATCAGCTGATTAATAAGTAAGAAGCATAATTTCATTTGATTCCACCATTATAATTCCACCATGGCAGCACACACACGACTCGTATGTGTAGCCGGGCAGCTCCGTTTTGCTCCGTATTGCTCTTTCGTTCAACACTGAACTAGTTTTTCTGAGGCTATTACTATATTATTATACACTTTGTGTGATTTCTGTGTTGATAATTATACAATTATTTTTCATTATTTCAAGCGGTGAACGCTTGTCAGACATTTTGAAGAAACTTTTCGAGCCGATTCATAAATTGTACGAATTTCAATAAGTAAACAAAACAAAGAAAAACACGTGTTTTTGCATTTGACAGATCAGTACATAACAGTAAATTTTGTTGTTGCCCATTTACCACCACCATATACATATAATTTCACCATGGTGTGCTGCTAGTAAGCAATTGCGACGCCTACAACCAATTTAGTGATGGGCGAGTCCGAGATGTTTAGACAATCGAGAGAATCGCCATCGTTCCAAAATCACAATCGAGTCAAAAGTTGACTCGCTCCTCGACTACACAATCGAGATGTTTTTGCGATTGTTCCGAGTCGGCGAGTCGGAGGTTGTTTCGATGACATCTCGACTACACAAGCGAGATGTTTTTGCGATTGGTCCGAGTCGGCGAGTCGTAGGTTGTTTCGATGACATCTCGACTACACAAGCGAGATTTTTTTGCGATTTTTCCGAGTCGGCAGGCCGGCTGTTGTTTTGATGATATGTTTTAGTTGATAAAATAAACTAAATGAGGTTTGTTAATAAAGAAAGTAGGATTTTTAATGGAAGTGAGGAAAATACATAAATAAATTAACCAAATTGAAATACATAGGCATTATTGCAATCACAACTAAAGAGTGTCGTGCATAATAATAATAATTAATTATTTAAACATTAATAAATTTTCTGAAGTGAGGAAACAAATGAATTTTACGAGTAGCAACAACGGCAATAGAATTGTACCACTCTGTATGTTTTTTAAAGCAATTTTAATATTCAAGCGGCAACAGCAAATATTATTTATTTTTTGCAGCGAGTCCGAGATGTTGTAGAGTTGCTTTGAAAACGAGAGGAATCGTTGGCGAGTCCGAGATGTTTTAGCGATTGTTTCGACTGACGGCCATTTACGATTTGACTCGAATACGAATGAAAACCATCGAGAGCATTCGAGATGTTTCAACAATCGAGAGAATCGAATAAAACACCTCGGACTCGCCCATTACTAAACCAATTAGTATGCGCTTGAATTTCATGCTGTGTACATCGATCGCGCAAAGAATTTTTTTCTTTTTTCTGAGCAATAGGTATGCGACAACAAAATGACCAAAATATTTTTTTTATTTGAACCCTTCTTATGAGCCTCAATGCATAATTTGCATAATTTTAAACGCCACTATGAAAATCACCACAGCGAAATTCTTGCAGTGCTCTGCTTATACGCACACACTAATGCAAAAATATGTTGCGCTTGTGTAAGTAGCGTAGTCGGCGGTGTGCATCACTGAACTAGTTGCATACGCGATTTCACTACTTTTCTCGGAAATATGTATAGAAGACATAAAGCAAAACAATAATGGCTGAAAATTTGGCACATTTGTCCATCAGCTGATTAATAAGTAAGAAGCATAACTTCATTTGATTCCACCATTATAATTCCACCATGGCAGCACACACACGACTCGTATGTGTAGCCGAGCAGCTCGGTTTTGCTCCGTATTGCTCTTTCGTTCAACACTGAATTAAAGTGAAATCCCCCAAATCGCGTTGCTTTGCCTAACTATACAAGCAAACACGGCTCAGCTGAAAACTGAAGCGAATGAAGCGTGTTCTCGTTTTTTACTCGGCTGGCCGAGTTTGCTAATTTACTTTTCGTTAGCAAAAGCAAAACAAAAGCAAATGCAGCAAAAGTAGCTAAGCAATTTCAAACCCTGAAGAGATCGCCAAAAAATGCTAAATTTATATCAGACGCGCCTAAATATATGCAATATCTGGAAAAATGTCTGACATACAAAACTGACTGAACAATGCTGCCAGCATGCTGTAGTTTGAGACGATATTAATAAATGAAGGAAGTACATACTTTTAGGCTTGTCTGATATAAATTTAGCAATTTTCAGCCTTCAAATTGGCGATAGCGATTTCTAGAGTCCGGGTAAAGTATGTATGTATGTATCTAAATTCTAGCTGCTGCCTAAATATATTCAACATATTTACTAATGAGTTTAGGTTATAACCACCGCTATCTTCCAGCAGATGGCATGCGTGTTTTTATATTTTTAAATATCCACTTAAACTACTTCTACTGTAAATGGGGAGCCGGTAGTTGGGCGCTGATTCCAATTTTAGTCGTTTGACAACGCGCCGTGTAAGCGATCGTAAAACACAACAAATGTACATATGTATGTACATTCATTTGCGTGACATTCTTTTAAAATAAACTAAAGAAAAGTGAACCAAAGAAATGGGAAAATGCTAAAATAATTTATTGTTAAGCTTATGATTCTGAGATATGTATGTATGTATGTACATACTTACCGGTACTGTGTTTTTTTTTAATAATTTGAGAAACATGCAAATCGTAAGGTGAAAATTCGAAAAAACTCTAGATACATAAAAATTATGTATGTATATGTAAATCTAATTAAAGAAAATAACTAAAACGTAAAACAAATCAAAGAAATGCATATTTTATGTGTATCTTTAAATACATTCTGCAGTTGCACAAATACATACATGTACATTAGGGCGGGTTGATTTGTAGGGGTCCAAAAAAATTAACAGTGACCCAACGCGATTATGAAATTTTGGATCATTTTAAGCATTTTTGTCTAAAATGAATTTCGAGCCGGCGCTTTTTACGGTCAATATTTTTGCAGTGTATACAGCTGGAAATTTTGTAGTTTTTTCAACAAGTGGCTAAGCAAAATGTGTATCTGGGCGTCTTTGGGGTCGGGGAATCCATTTTTGGCATTCATTTTTTCTTTTATTGCCTTTTTTTTTCCAAAATCGGCCCCATTTTTGCGATAAAAATATAAGATATAATTTAACGTGCTATATAAGTTTTTCACTAGGAACTAATATTTTCGGAATTATAAATGAATTAATGTAGGTATCTTTTGCATGGCAGGTGTTATCCTTTATATCCTGTTTTCGTGAAATGTTCCCATCACAGATATCCTTTTTTTATTTGATGCTTTCTTTATCATCCTCAAGCTATCAGAAAACGTATACCAATCGGTGGATATTAGATTCCAGAGATGTAGAATAATTATTATTTCATTTTCAAATTATAAAAAAGTCCCACAAATTTCCTTCCGAATCATAAAAGTCTTTTGTCAATATTTTTTTTCTAATGAAAATGATAAAAATTTTCTATAATTATTATTCAGAAACTTATATCTTAAAAATCTTTCCATAATAGTTATTTCAAATATATTTTTTTAAGTCTTCAAAGACTTTTATATTGAGACAAATTTGAAAAAAGTCTTTGCGTAATTATTATCAGAAACAAATTGTTTTTTATATCTTCAAAGACTTTTTCATTGAGTCAAAGTTCAAAAAAGTCTCAGAAAATTTTCAATAACTTTCATATAAGTATAAAATAAAAATAACTTTCATATAAGTACTTCAAAATTCAAGCAAATTTCCAATTTGAAATTGTATGAAAGATTTTTATCGAAGATATAAAAAATAAATTTGTTACTCAAAATAATTACTGAAGGATATTTTTGAAATTCGTCTCAATGAAAAAGTCTTTGAAGACTCAAAAACAATTTGTTACGGATAATAATTACTCAAAGACTTTTTTCAAATTTGTCTCAATATAAAAGTCTTTGAAGATATAAAACAAAATTTCTCATTGATAATAATTACAAAAAGACTTAAAAAAAATATCTCAGAAATAACTATTATGGAAAGACTTTTAAAATATGTTTCTTTCAATAATAATTATTTTTTGATTTTTATTTTTTCTCTTATAATAATTACAACTCTGTTAGATTCCTCAAAAACATTAAATATATAAAACCGTCGGTTTCTCACAAAGTTATAATTTTGCGATTTTGGTTTTGACAGATACTTGTTAGTGAAGCATTAAACTTTGATATTCTGCAATAACCTCATGGGTAGTCTGACCTTCGTATTAAAATTTGTTCTACCTCACCGTGTATCTTATAACTCAAGCCACCTGGATTTCTTTTGTTTACCTATATCTTTGTTATTTTAAGGACTAGAGCCATGAAACCTGCACTAGATTAAAGCTCATTTTATTTGCAAAGAACTGATATTTATTTATTTATTTGTTTGATATAGTGGTCTAATATACAACAAAAGTACTTACAGACTACTTAAGAAATAAGTAACAGCAGTAAATAAATTACAAATTCAACTCACTTAAAGCTAGCTTAAAATTAGATCTTGGCAAAAAGAAGTCAAAAGACAAGGTGTTTGAAAGATTATTAAATTCTTTTAATGCCCGAATGATAGGCGCATTAGATGCGTAAAGTGTTCGCACACGTTCAGTATAAAACAAATCGTTACTCCTGAGGGACCTTAGAGGTATATAAAAATAAGTTCGTTCCAGGAGGTATGGTGAATCAACCACTCCTTTAATAATATCAAACACAAAAATTAGCGGCAAAATAGTTCGTCTGCACTCGAGAGATTTTAAATTAATTAGCAAGCATCTGGCATGATAGGAGGGGGTCGGTTCAGAAAAGTTTAGTGACCGAAGTGCAAAACGCAGGAACGTTTTCTGAATCCGCTCAAGTCTGTTAATATGAGTGGCATGATAAGGCCTCCAAATGAAAGCAGCATATTCTAATTTAGATCGGACAAGTGATGTGAATAATAATTTAAGAGTGTAGGGATCTGAAAATTCTCGGCTAAATCGACGAATAAACGCCAACATTGAATAAGATTTAGAAGTTATATAGTTTAAGTGGTTATTAAAAGAAATTTTCCAATCAAAAACTACATCTAAGTCGGTTATCTCAGTAAGAGTTGAAAGCTGAGTTCCATTGATAAAATAAGTAGTGGGAATACACGAACGAGATTTACAGAACGATGAATGAAAACATTTGTTTGTATTTAACTGTAAGCCATTGATACAACACCAATCAGTTAGGTTATTCAGGTCGGATTGGATTTTATAAGAGTCTGCAATGGTTGAGATGGTTGAGAAGAGCTTCAGGTCATCAGCATATAGAAGAAATTTAGAACTTTTAAGGCAGGTTGAAATGTCCTTGATAAAAATTACAAAAAGCAATGGGCCGAGAATGCTGCCCTGAGGAACATCAGAAGAGGCTATGAAAGAATTAGAGTGTGTATTATCGACAACTACTACACATTTTCTATGCTGAAGGTAAGATTTTATCCATGAAAGAAATGTTGAGTGAAACCCCAAACTAGCCAATTGTCGAACGCTTTCGAAAAATCAGTATAGACGGCATCCACTTGAAGACGGTCGTTGAACGCCGACAGACAAAAATTAGAAAAAAATTGCTGAAAAGTAAACCTTCTGTTTTACTATAAATTCAAACAGTTTTGAAATGGTTGACAGTTTAGAAATGGGCCTGTAGTTGCAAATATTGCTTTTGTTACACTTTTGAAAATAGGACTAATGAAGGTTACTTTCCATGCATCAATAAATTCACCACAACTCAAAGGTTTATTAAATACTAGGAGTACCCGCTACTGTCGAAAATCGACAGTGTTCTGGTAGTTCCATAATGCAAAAATATTTTTATACTCAGCTGTACTAGTACACAGAGTATTATAGTTTTAATCACATAACGGTGGATTGTAACAGAATGAAATAATCGAGATAGATATAGACTTATATATATCAAAATGATCAGTGTGAAAAGAGAAATCGATTGAGCCATGTCCGTCCGTCCGTCCGTCCGTCCGTCTGTCCGTCTGTCCGTCCGTCCGTCTGTAAACACTCTAACTCGCGCAAAAATTGAGATATTTTGATGAAATTTTAAATGCAAGTTGGTATCGACACTGGGACGGTTGGTATTGAAAATGGGCGAAATCGGACCATGACCACGCCCACTTTTCCTATATAGAAAAAATCGGAAATTTGGTATCTCAGCCACTAATATAGCTAGAGTGATGAAATTTTACCCACGTGTTGAGCTCAGGCCCCTAAGAAGAAATTTGATGGAATTTTGGAAATTGGGCGGTGCCACGCCCACTTATTAAGGAGCAAATATTGAAAGCTTTATGAGTCATAACTCAGAAACTGTTGAAGATATATCGATGAAATTTGGTACGCGTCATATACTTACTTAGGCAAATGTTTGGACAAAAAATTGTTAAAATCGGTTGACGGCCACGCCCACTTTTATATATGGGTATTATAAAGTGACCTAATAAAAACATTTTAAGCGATATCTCTGTCAAATATAAAGATATATCATTGCAATTTTATGCCAGGAGGCCACCTGCGGACATACAACGAAAAACACAAAAATTTTGGAAAATGGGCGTGGCACCGCCTCTTTTTAGAAGCTGGAATATACGAGATTTCTGAGCCGATAGCTCGACAAATAATTGATATATAATGACGAAACTTGGTGTGTACACTTTTATTACTTGTGGTAATACATGTTGAAAATTTTAGCGAAATCGGTTGACGACCACGCCCACTTTTATATATGGGTATTATAAAGTGGCCTAATAAAAACATTTTAAGCGATATCTTTGTCAAATATAAAGATAATTCATTGAAATTTTGTGGCAAGAGTTCCACAATAGACCGGAAACAAAAAATATACAAATTTTGGAAAATGGGCGTGGCACCGCCTCTTTTTAGACAAAGGAATATACGAGATTTCTTAGCCTATAACTCGACAAATAATTGAGATATTATGACGAAACTTGGTTTATACACTTTTATAACTTGTGTGTTAATAGACACGCAAAAATTTATTGAAATCGGTTTATGACCACGCCTACTTTTTAACAAAGATATTTCTGGAACACCCTTTGGGAATTTGTAACGTGACATCTTTGTAACTAGAAGTCATAAAGGAATGAAATTTTGCACAAAGAATAATATTCATATGCTTAGTTGGATGACTGATAAAAATTTTGAAAATGGGCGTGGCTACGCCCACTTTATGCAACACTCGCTTTATATAAAATCTATCAAACGCAAACAAACAATGAAAACATACAGCTGAGTATCCAATGTTCGATTCCACTCGAACTTAGGCTTCCTTACTTGTTTTTCTCTAACTCCTATAGTTTCTGAAATATTAATGATTCAATTTGAATTTTTTCGATTTTTTACGATTTTTTGAAGAAAAAATTGACTTTTTGTCAGGCAATATCTTTAAAACTAATGTCTTCACCTTCGGTTTTACTCCTTTACGCGAAGCTCCATTCTATTGGGAAAAAGATAAGCTATCAAGGAAGAAAATCCATGGTAAAATGGAAAAGTTATAGGCGATCAAGTAAATACATCCAAGTCGCGCAATGCCTCTGCGCGGGTAAACTCTATGCATGTTATACCAATGCCTGCACATCTGCAGTAGTGCTGGAAAACCATCGATAGTGGTCCCATCGATTGACCATCGATAGTTTTAAAGGCAACCATCGATAGTATCGATGGTTTAAAATATTGTTACGTATTTGTCGATAGCTCGATTATTTCTATCGGGTTCGTATCACTAAATTGTTAAATAAAAGTCTTTATTTACTTCTTAATTCACACGGCTCTATTTCCCGACTAAAAAGTTTACACTTGTTTTACTTGACTTGATGTTAACGCTTCTACTGTTAAGTTACGACTGACTGCGGAGCGCCTGCTCGCCGCCTTATATAGTCTGTCAAACGCAATCTGGAAAATTCTGGCAACACTGGAAATTATCTGGTCTCTTCTTCTAGTTCTGGCAGTTTCTTTAGAGATGTGTTCAGTCATTTAGTGATGTGAGAGTGGAACCGATTATATTCGCCACACTGCCCTCCACCTAAGTCTGATCGTCCCGATCTGACACATTACTCGTTCCAAATGCTGCTAGCCTTTCCAGATGAACCACCTTCATTTTATTCCCCGGTCTTCCAATCGTTTGTATGCGATACACAACATCGTTGAGCCGTTTAATCACTTTGTATGGCCCTTCCCAAGTACACTGCAATTTCGGGGACAAACCTTTCTTTCGCTGCGGGTTGTATAGCAAAACTAGATCTCCCTCAACAAATCCTTCTGAGTTCATCGCCTTGTCGTATCTGGCCTTCATCTTGTCACTCATGATCTTTGTTCGCTGTCTTACAAGTTCATGTATTTCTCTCATTTCCTCTTCCAGAACGTTGTTAGATTGTCTGGCATTTATTCCCGCATCAGCACTTATCCCAAATTTCAAGTCAGCTGGCAGTCGAAGATCACTACCAAAGATTACTTTTGCGGGAGTCTGACCTGTTGTATCGTGTACGGCCGATCGATATGCCATCAGGAACAGAGGAATATGAGTGTCCCAATCTCTCTGGAACTTGTCCACCACTTTTCGTAAATGTTCCTCTAATGTTCTGTTAAATCTTTCTACCATGCCGTCTGATTGTGGATGCAACGCAGTTGTTCGGGTTTTCCTAAAACCCAGTGTCTTGCACATCTCCTGGAACACAACTGATTCGAAGTTCCTTCCTTGGTCAGAATGTAGCTCTATAGGTGCACCATATCTCGCCACCCAATTGTTGGTGAATACTTCGGCTATAGTTTCTGCTTCTTGATTTGGAATCGGGTACACCTCCGGCCATTTGCTGAAGTAATCCATTACCACCAGTACATATTTGTTTCCAAGTTTGCTAGTAGGAAATGGCCCAGCTACATCCATGGCAATTCTCTCAAATGGTGCTCCTGAGTTGTATTGTTTCATCAGCCCATGACTCCTGGATTTGGGACCCTTAGCCTTTATGCACACATCGCAGTTCGCAATCCACTCAACAACTGTCTGACGGCAGCCGACGCAATAAAATCTCTTCTTGATTTTCTCTACCGTCTTCGTTACTCCAAGATGACCTCCACTTGGACCATTGTGTAGTTCATTTAGCACATCCGGTATTCTTTTCCTTGGAACAACTATCAATGTTTTAGAACTTTGACCATCTTCACTCTCCCAAACACGATGTAGACAACCATTTACCAATTGCAAACTATTCCACTGTGCCCAATATGATTTGGCAACAGGACTCTCTGATGACATGTCTTCTTTTGATGGTCATTCATTTTGCTCCAAACCGATCATTACACGTGCCAGATCTGGATCTTCTAGCTGACACTTCCTTAATTGTTCCGCATTCCATTCGTCTGTAGATGTCATTGTCATTAACCGAACATCTATGATGTCTTCCTTCTCCTCAGCTTTAGAGCAATGCTTGCATTCAAGATTACATGGCCGCCGCGACATTGCATCAGCATTTCCATGGGTACTGCCTTTACGATGGTCTATAGAAAAGTCATAATTTTGTAGTCGCTCAATCCACCTTGCTAACTGACCCTCCGGATTTCGGAATTTCAAAAGCCATTTTAACGCTGCATGATCAGTCCTGACGTGGAATCGTTGACCATAGAGGTACTTATGGAAGTGTTTGATGCATTCTACCAATGCCAAAAGTTCTCTTCGTGTTACACAGTAATTTCTTTCCGGTTTCCCAATTGATCGGCTGTAGTATGCGATAACCTTCTCCTGCCCGTCGATTTCCTGTGACAAAACACCTCCTATAGCATAACCACTCGCATCAGTATCCAAAATAAACCTCGCTCCTGGAACCGGGTATGCTAGCATTGGAGCAGTACAAAGCCGATCTTTTAACGTTTGGAAAGCCATTTCTTGTTCCTTCCCCCACTCAAAAGTCTTATTTTTCCTCATAAGCTCCGTGAGACTATTTGCTACGCTGGCAAAATTTGGTACAAATCGGCGATAGTATGTGCACAGCCCAAGAAAGCTTCGCAATTCATGTAGATTCCGAGGTCTTGGCCAATCTCTTACTGCTTCTATTTTTTCGTTATCAGTGCAGATGCCCTTTGTAGTCACTTTATGTCCCAAGTATTTTACTTCTTTCTTGAATAATGCACATTTCTTAGGACTTAACTTGAGACCAGCGCCAGCTATTCTTCGGAAAACTTCCTCCAAATTTTCGAGATGTTCATCAAAGCTTTTTCCCAGTACAATTATATCGTCCAGGTACACAAGACATGTTTTCCAGTGTAATCCTTTCAGTACCTGATTCATAAGTCTCTCAAAGGTAGCTGGGGCATTACATAATCCAAATGGCATCACCGTAAATTGCCAAAGACCATCGCTAACACTAAAGGCTGTTTTCTCCTTGTCTTCCTCTTTTACTTCTACTTGCCAATAGCCGCTTTTCAAGTCCAGTGTTGAAAACCATTCCGTTCCAGATAGCGAGTCCAGAGTGTCGTCAATTCTTGGCAATGGGTAACTATCCTTTTTCGTTACATCATTCAGTTTCCGGTAGTCAACGCAGAATCTCATCTTGCCATCTTTCTTTTTAACAAGTACTACCGGAGAACTCCATGGACTGACTGATGGTTCAATTACCCCACTGTCGCTCATTTCTTGTATAATCTGGCTCACCATTTGACGTTTAGCTAATGGAACGCTGCGAGGACCCTGACGGATTGGCCTTGCATCTCCGGTGTCAATCTGATGCTTCACAATATTTGTCCTGCCTGGTTTTGTACCATCCTTGTCAAATATGCTGGAGTACTTGGCAGGTAATTCTTTCGCCTTTCTTTTGTGATTTTCCTGCAGTTCTTCTGTCCATGCATTTATTTCATCTGAAAAATCTGTATTGCCATTACAAACTTCTCCTTGGGATTTTTCGCAATTCATGATGATGTCAACCTCTTCGCACTTTCCCAAGATAGCACCTTTGGAGAGTTTGACTGGTGACTTGAACTCATTAAGTACTCTTACTGGTATACGTCCATCTTGTTTTGTCATAGCCAGGGTTTTTCCAACAAGTACATTTGATTTAGTTTCTGTTTCTGCTTCAACAACCCACAAATTGTTTGTCCCACAATCTCCATCAATCTTTGCCCAAATAATTGCCTCGGACTTTGGCGGTATCTGCTGATTCTCTTCCACGAGCACTTTCTTACTGCTGTATCTCTTATCATAGCCAAAATTTAGCGGCACCTCCAAGTTTTGTAACTCATAACCTTGTTTTTCATGTCAATCTTAATGCCTTGGCCGATTAGGAAGTCCACGCCAATTATGACTTCATCAACAATTTCCGCCACTATGAAGGTGTGTAGTACGACAACATTTCCAATTACAACTTCGCATGTAACTTCCCCTAGGACTTTGGTATCCTCGCCTGTTGCCGTACGCAATTTTGCTCCATACAATGGCCTTACTTCCTTCTTTACCAAGTCAGATCGAATGATGGAATGAGATGCTCCCGTATCCACAGTCAACATGCGCTCCATTCCGTCCACCAAACCACCAATAGTAACATTACTCGTGCTTCTTCCCAACTGAGAGACAGAGATTATGGGGCATTCCATTGTGGGGACCAGCCCACGCCCCTTTTGGCTGGCCCGCTTTAGTTTAACGACTCAGTTAATTTTGGCGCTTGTTCATGCCCCTCTGCCTTGCGCTTGCGCCAATCTGCTGTGCTGAACTTACTGGAACTATTGCTGCAGTGACGTGCTATATGTCCCATTTTTCCGCATCTGAAGCATTTCACAGCATTACTTTTCTTTTTCTGCATTTCATTCAACGCCTCCCATATTTTGCTTAGTAAGTCAGGCGTTTCCACTTCCACACGATGAGCCTTGTAGGTGGGCTTGCTCAATAGAGATGCTGTTTCCTGCGTCAAGGCATATGATACCGTTTCAGCAAAAGTTCCTTTTGGATTTGCATAGGTAGCCCGCTTCGTTTCAATATCTCGTATTCCATTGATGAAGCTTTGAATTTTCATTCTTTCGATGAATTCTTGAGGTGCTCCTGCGTTTGCCAAATGAGCTAGCCTCTCAATCTCAGAAGAAAATTCTTGTAATGTCTCATTTGGTTTCTGGAAGCGATTCTGCAACTCCATTTGGTATATCTGCTTCCTGTGTTCGCTACCATAACGTCTTTCAACGGCACCCATAATTGCGTCATAGCTGTTCCTTTCGCCCTCGCTAACAGTCTGTAATATTTCTGCAGCTGGTCCTTTCAGTGCTACAAACAGGGCAGCGACTTTGTCCTCCGCACTCCAATTATTTACAACTGCCGTTTTCTCAAACTGTAGCTTGAATACTTGAAATGGACCACTTCCATCAAACGACGGAGGTTTTATCTTCTGTGTAGCAGTTGAAGCGATTGGACGACTTATATGGATCTCCTGAAGACGGGCTTACAACTTTTTTACGTTATCCTCAATTTTATCTTGTCTTTCCTCAACCTGCGTAATTTTTGCATCCTGTGATTTTAATTGTGAGGATATGCGTTTTTCTTTCGCTCCCAACTGAGTTGCAATACTGGACACCTCTTCTAAAAGTAATGATTGTTGTAATTCCATTTTTGCTGACATCTGTGCCAGTACAGCCAATATCGAATTCATGTCTACGTTTGCTACTGACTGTGGAGCCTCTTCCTTCTGGGTTTCTTCCTTTTGGACCTCTTCCACATCATTGTTGAAATCAAACTCATCTACATTAATGTTATATGCTTCCATAGCTACTCTTAACCTTACCTGTAGTTCAATTTTATTGCCGTTTGTACTCAGGTTTCTCTTTTCTAACAGCTCTATTCTGTGTACTTGACAAATTCACCATATTGCTTACTTGTCTATTTTGACTAAGTATTTATCAAGTATTTGCAATTCTGTGTCAAATTAAAAAAGCTCTTTTCTTGCCAAATTGTCAATACGTCGATTGGTCTTGACAAATAAAATTCGTTTGTTTTGAATTCAAATTCAAGGTTTTTTACTTTTTCTGTTATTGGTGGGTGAGGAAGAAAATGAGGAAAATAGAAATCGTTCGCGGCACTTAAGATCCTTGCGGGACTCGAGCGCTCCATTTTCCTTGAGTGAAAATTTGTTCGTGCAAAATTTTCGTTTGACCCGTCAATTGTGATAGCGCCTTATTTTTGTCATTAACTGTCCGGATTTTGGCGGTGTTGAATTTTATGGCAAACAAGTCCTATCAAAAATGTGTGGGCAACAATTTCAACTTGCCAATGAGCCAGCCGTCTTTCTCACGAAGTTTTCGTGCTGTAACGGGCCTCATTGTGAATGTGGATGGCGGTGAAATCGAATTTCCGCGCACAATTGATGAAAAAACACAACAACTTTCCAAGACCATCCTGGTCCACATATCGGTCTATATCATATAAATCGATTTAGGTATCGAAAAAAAAGTTAGTTGTAACCCTGATTACTACTACATTGCTCAAAAATATCTCGACCTATTCCGGTTCATGTTTGGGCCTCAATATCGGGAATCGATTGAGATGTGCGTATAGCGTTAAACATATATGGTAACCCTGATACGCACCCTTAATTTGATGCCAATATTGCGCAAAAATATTTGGGGCACATCCGGGACCACGTTTTGGTCTCTATCTGGAGAACGGACTGGAAAATTGGAATGGAATGAAGTTTCTATTAATTTGATACCAATATTGCTCAAAAATATTTTGGAGCCATCTGGGTCCGTATTTTGGCCTATATGTATCTCGGGAAGGGGTTGAGATACCAGAATTAAATGTTGTCATAATTTTAAATTTCAATGTGATCGGCCCGGTAGCTACGACGTGCATAAGGAACAAACACACAAACCAACAAACAAACAAACTTTCATCCCTATATACATATGTATGCTCATACATAGATACATACATATGTAGATATAAAATACTTACATTTTTTCAGCTCCTATTTTGCGATTTAATTGTATAAACAGCTGATTTCTGTTTACAATATTTATTTCACCACGTGTTGGGAAAATCACATTTGTAAGAGCTTTTTAGATTTGTCAAGTTACGCACAGAATAAGAAAAATTGTCAATTTGATAAAAATCTTGACTATTTGTCAACTTATTGATAATTTGTCAATTTCACAGAATAGTGCTGTAACTCCCTTTTAAGCGCTTGGATTTTCAGTTCGTTTAACCTTGCCATTATCCTTATTTCGTTATCCTTGTCTCGTTATCCTTGTTTCGTTATCCTTGATTCGTTATCCTTGCTTCGTTATCCTTGGTCCTGGAATTTATTTAACAATCCCACTTCTGACACCAATTGTTACGTATTTGTCGATAGCTCGATTATTTCTATCGGGTTCGTATCACTAAATTGTTAAATAAAAGTCTTTATTTACTTCTTAATTCACACGGCTCTATTTCCCGACTAAAAAGTTTACACTTGTTTTACTTGACTTGATGTTAACGCTTCTACTGTTAAGTTACGACTGACTGCGGAGCGCCTGCTCGCCGCCTTATATAGTCTGTCAAACGCAATCTGGAAAATTCTGGCAACACTGGAAATTATCTGGTCTCTTCTTCTAGTTCTGGCAGTTTCTTTAGAAATGTGTTCAGTCATTTAGTGATGTGAGAGTGGAACCGATTATATTCGCCACAATATGTACGTAGGTGGCCCGTTAAAGGGAAATGTGGTACTCAAATATTTCATGCATATATACATACATACATACATATGTATGCATGTATCTCTTTACGTTCCCATATTTAAAAGAAAAATATAAATTTTTATTAGAAACATATTATAAAATTAATAAAAAACCAAAGTTTATGTAAAAAGTTCAATACAAACAAGTAAGGAAGCCTAAGTTCGAGTGGAATCGAACATTGGATACTCAGCTGTATGTTTTCATTGTTTGTTTGCGTTTGATAGATTTTATATAAAGCGAGTGTTGCATAAAGTGGGCGTAGCCACGCCCATTTTCAAAATTTTTATCAGTCATCCAACTAAGCATATGAATATTATTCTTTGTGCAAAATTTCATTCCTTTATGACTTCTAGTTACAAAGATGTCACGTTACAAATTCCCAAAGGGTGTTCCAGAAATATCTTTGTTAAAAAGTAGGCGTGGTCATAAACCGATTTCAATAAATTTTTGCGTGTCTATTAACACACAAGTTATAAAAGTGTATAAACCAAGTTTCGTCATAATATCTCAATTATTTGTCGAGTTATAGGCTAAGAAATCTCGTATATTCCTTTGTCTAAAAAGAGGCGGTGCCACGCCCATTTTCCAAAATTTGTATATTTTTTGTTTCCGGTCTATTGTGGAACTCTTGCCACAAAATTTCAATGAATTATCTTTATATTTGACAAAGATATCGCTTAAAATGTTTTTATTAGGCCACTTTATAATACCCATATATAAAAGTGGGCGTGGTCGTCAACCGATTTCGCTAAAATTTTCAACATGTATTACCACAAGTAATAAAAGTGTACACACCAAGTTTCGTCATTATATATCAATTATTTGTCGAGCTATGGGCTCAGAAATCTCGTATATTCCAGCTTCTAAAAAGAGGCGGTGCCACGCCCATTTTCCAAAATTTTTGTGTTTTTCGTTGTATGTCCGCAGGTGGCCTCCTGGCATAAAATTGCAATGATATATCTTTATATTTGACAGAGATATCGCTTAAAATGTTTTTATTAGGTCACTTTATAATACCCATATATAAAAGTGGGCGTGGCCGTCAACCGATTTTAACAATTTTTCGTCCAAACATTTGCCTAAGTAAGTATATGACGCGTACCAAATTTCATCGATATATCTTCAACAGTTTCTGAGTTATGACTCATAAAGCTTTCAATATTTGCTCCTTAATAAGTGGGCGTGGCACCGCCCAATTTCCAAAATTCCATCAAATTTCTTCTTAGGGGCCTGAGCTCAACACGTGGGTAAAATTTCATCACTCTAGCTATATTAGTGGCTGAGATACCAAATTTCCGATTTTTTCTATATAGGAAAAGTGGGCGTGGTCATGGTCCGATTTCGCCCATTTTCAATACCAACCGTCCCAGTGTCGATACCAACTTGCATTTCAAATTTCATCAAAATATCTCAATTTTTGCGCGAGGTAGAGTGTTTACAGACGGACGGACGGACAGACGGACAGACGGACGGACGGACGGACGGACGGACGGACATGGCTCAATCGATTTCTCTTTTCACACTGATCATTTTGATATATATAAGTCTATATCTATCTCGATTATTTCATTCTGTTACAATCCACCGTTATGTGATTAAAACTATAATACTCTGTGTACTAGTACAGCTGAGTATAAAAATAAGTCAATAACTGTGCAAAGTAAGAATACTACATACACACATTTGTACATATACAGTTGTCCACAAAATAATAGGAGAGCCGAAATCAAAACCTTAATTGCTCAATTCTCAAAAAAAAACTGTTTTATTTGCAAGTTTTTTCATGAAATTATTCACTAATCTTTTATTTATATACTCACAGCCCACATATTCCAATCAAGTACCTTAAAAATTATAAATCTCGGTTTTTATACTCAGCTGTACTAGTACACAGAGTATTATAGTTTTAATCACATAACGGTGGATTGTAACAGAATGAAATAATCGAGATAGATATAGACTTATATATATCAAAATGATCAGGGTGAAAAGAGAAATCGATTGAGCCATGTCCGTCCGTCCGTCCGTCCGTCCGTCCGTCCGTCTGTCCGTCTGTCCGTCCCTCCGTCTGTAAACACTCTAACTCGCGCAAAAATTGAGATATTTTGATGAAATTTGAAATGCAAGTTGGTATCGACACTGGGACGGTTGGTATTGAAAATGGGCGAAATCGGACCATGACCACGCCCACTTTTCCTATATAGAAAAAATCGGAAATCTGGTATCTCAGCCACTAATATAGCTAGAGTGATGAAATTTTACCCACGTGTTGAGCTCAGGCCCCTAAGAAGAAATTTGATGGAATTTTGGAAAATGGGCGGTGCCACGCCCACTTATTAAGGAGCAAACATAGAAAGCTTTATGAGTCATAACTCAAAAACTGTTGAAGATATATCGATGAAATTTGGTATGCGTGATTTACTTACTTAAACAAATGTTTTGACGGAAAATTGCCAAAATCGGTTGACGGCCACGCCCACTTTTATATATGGGAACTATAAAGGGGCCTAATAAAAACATTTTAAGCGATATCTCTGTCAAATATAAAGATCTATCACTGAAATTTTGTGGCATGAGTCCAGCTATGTACATAAAACAAAAAGCACAAAAATTTAGGAAAATGGGTGGTGCCACGCCCACTTATTAAGGGGCAAATATTGAAAGTTTTATGAGTCATAACTCAGAAACCATTGAAGATATATCAATGAAATTTAGTACGCGTGATATATGTACTTAGGCAAATGTTTGGACGAAAAATTTCCAAAATCGGTGGACGACCACGCCCACTTTTATATATGGGTCTTATAAAGTGACCTAATAAAAACATTTTAAGCGATATCTCTGTCAAATATAAAGATATATCATTAAAATTTTATGGCAGGAGTCTAACTACGAACATAAGACAAAAACCGTAAAAATTTTGGAAAATGGGCGTGGCACCGCCTCTTTTTAGAAGCTGGAATATACGAGATTTCTGAGCCCATAACTCGACAAATAATTGATATATAATGACGAAACTTGGTGTGTATACTTTTATTACTTGTGGTAATACATGTTAAAAATTTTAGCGAAATCGGTTGACGACCACGCCCACTTTTAAATATGGGTATTATAAAGTGGCCTAATAAAAACATTTTAAGCGATATCTCTGTCAAATATAAAGATATATCATTGAAATTTTATAGCAGGAGTCCAACTGCGGACATAAAACGAAAACCACAAAAATTTTGGAAAATGGGCGTGGCACCGCCTCTTTTTAGAAACAGGAATATACGAGATTTCTTAGCCTATAACTCGACAAATAATTGAGATATTATGACGAAACTTGGTTTATACACTTTTATATCTTGTGTTAATAGACACGAAAAAATTTATTGAAATCGGTTTATGACCACGCCTACTTTTTAACAAAGATATTTCTGGAACACCCTTTGGGAATTTGTAACGTGACATCTTTGTAACTAGAGTCATAAAGGAGTGAAATTTTGCACAAAGAATAATATTCATATGCTTAGTTGGATGACTGATAAAAATGTTGAAAATGGACGTGGCTACGCCCACTTTATGCAGCACTTGCTTTATAGAAAGTACCTACACCGTGTTTCCATCAAACGCAAACAAACAATGAAAGCATACAGCTGAGTATCTAATGTTCGATTCCACTCGAACTTAGGCTTCCTTACTTGTTTTGATTAATTTTTTAACACGCGTTATGTTATGTACTTACCAAGTAAAATACTATCGATGGTTAAAAAAAAAACCAGCACTAATCTGTAGTAGCAGCACATTGGCAGCGCAGTAGATAAAAGCCCATTTACGGGTATAACATGCATAGAATATACCCGTGCAGAGGCATTGCATGAAAATGTCTTTGAAGATATAAAAAACAATTTGTTACTTATAATAATTACGCAAAGACTTTTTTCAAATTTGTCTCAATATAAAAGTCTTTGAAGACTTAAAAAAATATATTTGAAATAACTATTATGGAAAGATTTTTAAAATATAAGTTTCTGAATAATAATTATAGAAGATTTTTATCATTTTCATCAGAAAAAAAATATTGACAAAAGACTTTTATGATTCGGAAGGAAATTTGTGAGACTTTTTTATAATTTTAAAAAGAAATAATAATTATTCTACACCTCTGGCTATGAGCCTTTGATGCAAAAAAATTTGACCCACCCTAATGTACATACATACATACATATGTACATTAGATGCGTTTTTTAGATCCCCCCTCCGGATCCGGAATATGAAAATATGTAGTGTTTTGTAAGTAGACTGAAAAAAATTCACTTTTGCAAAAACTGAATGGAGCTACACAAAAAACCGCACAATTTTCAAGAATTTCAAGGTAAGATTTATGTATGGAAAAAGTTATGATTTTGCTCAACAAGAAAATTGATACATATCTACCCGAACATAAAATTAAATACATTTTTTGGTACACTCCCCAGGGAAGGTAATATCGCAGTCTAATTTGAATATATTTTTGTTTCTCACGAATCTTCAAATTCATGCCCTATATTCTTTCTGTTAGCGGACATTTTTTTTAATTCAATCACAGGCTTCGTAATTTAATGCGGTTTACGAAAAACACTCTGATTAAAAATCTAATAATACTTGGATGAGCTCATCAAGTTTAAGTTAAGTAAAGTCGGGTATAATAGGACTAACGTGCCCAAAATTTTTCTTTTATGGGGTTGGATAACTCCTTAAATGTTAAAAAAAATTTAGAAATGTCGAGACCGTGGATAACGGAGAAAATGTGGACCCGTCGGGGGGATTTTACTTAGGACTTCAATGTGAGGCCATTCAATTTTGCTGTTTCAACCAGGGACCGTAACGATTATCATTTTTATAAAAAAAAAATCATTTTTAATCGTTATAATTTAATTTTTCGATGATATTTGATTGATATTTTATGATTTTTATTTTTTCGATCAAAAATAATTTTTATTATTGGATTTAAAATTTTCCGATGAAACTTGATCGATATTTTATGATTTTTATTTTTTCGATTAAAAATAATTGTTATAATTAGATTTAAATTTTTCCGATCAACTTTAATTATATTTTTTCTTCATATCTTCGGCATTTATTGTCGGATTTTAAGGTGTAATACACCAATTTTTTTGTCTCAAGGAGTGGGTTTTTCCCAAAAAAAGCTCATTGATCTCAGGCGCTCCGTTGTGGTACCTACCCACCATATCTCAGTTTCTACCACCCTAATGTAACAACCTAATGTCAGTTAATTGAAGACCGTAAAAAATCATAAATCTTTTGCGAAAAAAGTATTTCGATTTAATCAGTAGAACCAGTAATATAACACAATTTATTTTTAGTCTAAAGCCATACAAGAAAAAGTAAATTTTATATATGTATTTTCCTCGCTCGCGAAACAGTTAGTGAATCGTTTGTTTTGTAACGGATATTTTAGTCCATAAAATTTTGTCGGGATTCAAGCTTGCTGTATTTCTGCCAGCCCTCGAGCTTAGATAAAATGTGGCCCATGCGTTGTTCATCGGTGACCGCCATTGCCAGGGCCGCGGAGAGGGGGGGAAGGCAAGACAGTACTCGAACTAGGATTTCATAGATACATACATAGGTATTTTGTTGCTACAAAAAATTGTTTTAAAATTGAAGTGTGAACTTAACCAAATCGCCAAACTAAAATTATAAGCATCCAATCAAATATTTACCTTGTTTATACATGGGCAAATCCTAGAAAAGTGAGTTGAAATTGAGGAAAATCGACTTTGATTTAGAGTTTCCAAAGTACCGCAATTGGTAAGGTGGTGAACCAAGCTTCTCAGAAATATTTACTTTTTAAATGAAAAATGTTGGTAAACCTGTTTAAATTCATTTCAAAGAGTTAAGGTACAAAATTAAAAAATTATTAAAAACAATACCATTATCTATCTACTATTATTTCCATGATTTTATAGTTAGATACTAGAGTTATTACCAGGAACAAGTGCAAGAAGGATTAAATAAATAAACTGACATTGCAATTAAATTTAGTTTTTTGTGGAAGTATCAGGATCTGTCGGAAG
Source organism: Urophora cardui (assembly GCA_960531455.1). Taxonomy (NCBI): domain Eukaryota; kingdom Metazoa; phylum Arthropoda; class Insecta; order Diptera; family Tephritidae; genus Urophora; species Urophora cardui. The sequence goes on from OY482673.1 coordinate 81,633,773, forward strand.
AAGAGCTCAGAGAAAAGGCAACGGCATTCTGCACGATTTATGGCATAGATATTTCTACGGATCTAATAGATGAAATCATTTATCTCAAAGCCATCCACTTAACAAATTTGGGATGTGATTCGCTGCCACCATTACAACTTCTGAACAAACTTCATAACTTGAAGATGGAAGTATTATTTCCTAACATCTGCATAGCATTAAGAATATTTTGCACACTTCCAGTGAGTGTGGCTGAATGGGAGCGTTCTTTCAGTCTATTGTCTCGCGTGAAAAATTTTTTGCGTTCTACTATGAGCCAAAATAGCTTGACAAGCCTTGGAACATTGGCATTGGCGTCCAGCCTTGCTCGCAGCATTAGTTTTGACTCAGTAATTTCCACATTCGCAGACCAAAAAGCACGGAAGGTTTTCCTTGGATGATTCAAGCTCTTAAAATGTATTTAAAAAAGTTAATGTAAGCAAATCAAACAATGAGATCTAATACCGGGGACAGACATCCAGTATTCTTTCGTAGCAATTTCATAATACCATATATCTGTCACCAAATATTATAATATTCTTCAAAATACTACACGAGCATCTTAGTATTTTTGTAGTAAAAAATCCAACTCTCCGTAGGTTGTAATTTTGTGGTATTTTCATTGTGAATTAGCATTTCGCACTGAACATACCTAATAGGGATTCCAATCCCGGGATCCCGCCCTTTCTGACCCCGAAAATCCCGGGATAGCTAGAATTTTATCCCGGGATTTTCGGGATAAGATAAAGAGAGAATATTCCGCTATTATAGCAAAGAAAATTTATATTTTATATAATTTTTATTGGTCTCAGATCTGTATACTAACAGCATTTCCTATTCTGAATGAAAATGTTGCATTATTACATTGCAGCATTATCAACATGAGTCCTGTGTCCTATTAAAGTGTTGCATTTTTCATGTGATGAATGAAACAAAAATAATGCAACCTTTTACTTGTGCTAAGAGCAGAAAATGTTGCCCGTAGTCGGGCCAGTTTTATATTTTGTCAATAGAACAAACATCCCTAAAAAAGAGTTGAGTCTGTGTGGAAGAGAACAAAAAAATGTGACAGCCGGAAGAAAGTGCGACATTTTTGCTAGAATAAAAAAGTCCATTAGTCAAAGTAAGGATTAAAATTTTTGATTTTTTTTTTAATAATTAAATTTTTTGTGTTGAAGTACGCGTTGTAAGGAAACGTACGTTAGGTATTTTTAAAGCTTTTAGCTTGTGGCAAATTTCATTTGATAATTTCTATTTCCTGATTTTTGGTCATTTATTTCTCAAATGTTTTTTGGAATTTTCCCACACGGAAAGTAAATAATGGAAGAAAATGGAAACAAAATTTTAATTAGACTTGATAGTCTTACAACACTCTACTAAAATTAAATACGCAGCTGCATACTCGGAATTCATATCAAAATTTTGCCTCCGATATTTATCTATTCAGAAGTTGCATTTCTGAATTTTTCGGCAAGCTTGGAAATATTCGCTTAAACAAAGTGCGTTGTTAAATTCTAAAAAAATTTCTATTGGAAATTATCAAATGATTGCAAGCCTTTTTATTAATATCCTAAAAGTACCAACTGTAAAGGCAAATGTTTTGTTCACCAAATGTATGTAATTTTCGTTGTTGGTTGTGCTTTTTAAAGTAACTCTTAGGTATTATTAAATAATACGAATGATTTTACATTCCTATTTTATTTTGTTACTAAGGAAATAATAAAAAATAGCAATAAAAATCTATTTTTTCTTTGCATTTTAAAGTTGTAGCGTTTCTCTAAAAATGTATTTACTTTCTTCAACCCCAAATGTGGGAAAATAATACTGATTGAAAAATTTTAGTAACAGAAATAAAATTCTACGATTCAAAAGGATTCGGTGTAGTTTTTGAGATATTCATGTCCAAAGAGGCGAAAAACGCAGTTTGTGGCCATATCAGCGTTGCCGTTTTGTGGGTAATTCCCCAAATTTGGGGAATTTTCTAACATTTGGGTAATTTTTGGGGAACGCTATGATTTGGGTAATTTTGGGGAATTCGCCTCTTAATAGTTTTATATGAATAATAATATAAAAAAATTTACTATTTTTATGAGTTTCTATTACTTTTGCATTGTGTGAGAGTCTGCATGAGTTTTTGCAGCATTTATTTAATTTTGAATTACCAGCTGGTCGTGTGTGTACAAGCCTGAAAATTCCATAAGCCCATTAAAGTAAGAAGTTAGCTAGGAAATAAAAAGCAATTTTTATGCCTTTCATGAACATGAAATGGTATTATAACACTGAGCCAAAACAGGTTTGTCGAAAGTACCAGTAGGAGAAAAATTAGACGCTCCAAAATATATACCGATATGATCAGAATCATGAGCTAGTTCCTCAGTTGTTAAGATAATCTGATAAGCTGATCGTTTGTCGGAATCGGCCAAATTGGACCATTATAACATATAGCTCCCATACAACCAACCATACATTTTGGGGTAAAATTTCTCCACCTAAATAGCTAAGATCATTACAATATTGTTTATAATAAATATTTGCATAAACAACCCACAGAATTGGAAGTACCTATAAATTAAAGAAAATCGGACTATTTAATATTACAGCCGCGCTTTTACTTGTTTTATGTTTCTTTATAACATTTTTTTAACCACACATTATATGTATGTATATGCACATGAATTTAAAAGTAATACAAACCGTTATGAAGTAAAATACATTTGAAAATACCAATTTATTGGAAATCTCTTGATAACACTACCCGTAAAAAAAATATCCTCAACATTTGATATTTGATTCCAATGTAGAATTTGCTGCTGATTCCAAATATGTACTCAAATGGCTCAAAAGTAGACCAATTTTAGAGATATTTTGAAATTTCAGTTTTTGAGCTAAGAAAAAAAAAAGCAGGATTAGTTATCTGTCAATATCTCCGCCATTACCGTCTTGGGTTTTATGTTATTTCATATCATTTTGAGAGGATGAAATACCCTTTCCAACAAAATAAAAATAATTAAAATCGACGTTAAAGTGACGCAATTTTGGCGAACAAACATTTGTTTTTATGCAAAAAATAAGTTAAATACAAGATGTATAAAATTTCGAGGATATCAAAATTTTGTTGAGTAGTGTAATTTGAAAATTTGTATGGGGAATTTTGGGAAATTTTGGGTAATTTGAATATTTTTTTGGGTAATCTCAAGAATTGAAAACGGCAACGCTGGGCCATATTCACTCCTCAATATTTTTAAAATTACTGACTTTCATTAAAAACTGATTACATCTATTGGAAGCACGATACCCGAAAAGGCAAAGCGCTGCTTTCAAGAGAAATGATCGTTCTTTCAATAGCTGCAATCATCTTTTAATGAAAGTAAGTAATTTAACAGATTGAGCAGTCTTGGACATAAATATCTCAAAACCTACACATATTACCGAAAATCCGACTTCAGATTCAGAATCAGCGCACCGAAATCCTTTAGAAAAGTAGAAATTTATTTGAGTTAGAAAATTGTTTGGAAATTTTTTTGGCCTGTGTAATTAAAGTCCAAATCCCGGGATCCCGGGATTATAAAATAAAATCTCGAAAATCCCGGGATCGTAAAAATCGGAAAAATTGGAATCCCTAATACCTAAATGTGACAAATGTCAGCAGGAGCGGATATAAATAGGGGCAACATGGGCAGCTGCCCAGGGCGCCGTTTCAATAGGGGCGCCAAAACTAAGAAAGAAAAAAAATTTTATTTACCAAAAAAAAATTTTTTTTCAATATTACAACAAGAATGAAAGATTTTTTCAATATTTTACAGAGAAAAAATTAATCAAAGTAAATTTCAGAACATTGGTACAGTTCTTAACCTTCGCCCCAGTGGGACTTACATGTCGCTCATTTGCTGCATTTGCACTTTTCAAAATACACAACTTTTCAGGAAGGGAAATTTTGAGATTCAACCGCCATATGGTGCGCAAGTAACTGCAACATTTGGTTTGTATCTGAAGCGCTTAGTTTTCAACAAATCATAAAGAATTTTTTACTCAAATGAAGTATGATGTAACTAACTATTCTGCAGCATTAACTCAAAAATCACGTTTTTTGATTTATTCCGGTCCTGCAGCAAATGAGCGATGTATAAACACCAAGCTTGTGTGCAGTAAATGACGTGAAAGATTCAAATTTAATTGAAATTTCAAATATTAATGTTTTTGTGAAAAATAGAAGAATGAGTGCAAATATGAAAAAGTTAAGCGGCGCACAATGGGAACGTTTCATACAAAAAACGGCCATAAATAGTAAAAATGGACCTAGAGTGCTCAAATTTTGAAAATATTATTTATTATTATATATTTATGAATATTAGTACATGGTGTAAAAATGAACTTAATCTGATGACAAATTCTCCCACCCCTCATATAACGGGTGTCGCGAAAAACCATTAAAATGCATTTATTTTCGAAACTAATTAAGTTACAATGCTGAAATTCAGTACGCAAGCTTCTTTGATGAATATTAGTACATGGTGTAAAAATGAACTTAATCTGATGACAAATTCTCCCACCCCCCATATAACGGGCGCCGCGAAAAACCATTAAAATGCATTTATTTTCGAAACTAATTGAGTTGGAATGCTGAGGGGCAATTATATATATAGGTATAAGCATATATTTGTAACTATTTCAAAAATATTTATTTAATTATCTATGTGACGTTTATGTATACTTATTTAAAATCTGTACTCTTGGGGCTTGGATCCCCACGTAAACTCCCATTTATAAGGTAACGGCACAGGTGGGAGACGAAATAGATAAATGCAAATATCAACAAGTTTATGCGTACCAAAGACTTTATACCATTTATGAAACATAGAAATTAAATTTTATCTGTTTAATTGAATAAGTTACAAATACTCACATTGTTCATATGAACAATCCGTTGTATGGGAGCTATATTTTATACTGGATTTGGGCGATTCCGACAAATGATAAACTTTACATAAAAATACATAGTATTCCGGCACAAAGTTATAACACTATTTCATATTCATGGCTGGTATAAAAAGCAGCAAATGATAGTATATCGCTCATTTACTTCTATACTATCATACCTTAATAAGCTGATTTTACGAAAAAGCCCTTTAAGGTTTCGATCGCTATATATGTATGTACATCAATAGTACATATAGCACAAATAATTTTTTGATCTCAAACTATAAATTTTCAATATATCACACCGAAATTTCGTCATATAATGCACATACATATATGTACATACACACACATGCATGCATACCCATCCTTACCTGAAAACTCGCGTTTTTGAGTTATGATACTTTTGAAGTAAATAGGCTAAAAGTAAGTATATATGTAAATATTCTATATAAAATTGCATTAGTTAATATATTAGCGATTTTAAAGCATAAACATATGTCAAAACTGCTCATCAATGCTTTTCTCTCTAGCTACACATGTGTACATATGTATGTACATCCATAGTGATAGCGCGCATATACACCACGTCGAAAAATATGAATTAGTGAGGAGAGCGCGCGTGAATGATGAAACTGAATATGGGGGGTTATAAAGCACACTTGGGGTGAACATATATTAAAAAATTGAGGAGACCTTTTTTTTATTTCTTATTTGATTTCAAACTTTTGGAATTTTTTTGATTTTTTTTTTTACCCTGCAAAAAAAACAATATATAATAGAATCTATATAGCACTTTTAGCCAGTTAGGAGAATAATTAAAACACGCGAAGGCGCGCGTGAAATTAATATCTGTTAATGTGATTTGATAAAGAATATATTAGTTCATAACACACAAAAAAAAACCAAGATACCTTTTTTTTGTTTTTTTTTTTATTTTATTCCTTAAAGTGGACGAAGAAAAATTTTTTTCTATATTTTTTATCAGTATTTGAAAAATCATATAAAATCAGATTTCAAAGTTAGAAGAAACGAGATTACTTCCTAGAAAAGTAGAGGTCATTTTCTATATTTAGATGTCAAAACCACATATATACGTCGATAAATGGCTTAGATAGAACTTTTCGTATCAGGTCATAAAATTCATAATTCATATGACATATTTTTTGTTCAACTTTGAGCACCCTGTATGGCTAAACGAAACGGAACTCAAAAAATTTTACATGGGCTTTTTTTTGTCCCATAAGATATCTGTCGATTGCAGTTAAAAAATATTTATTTATCACTACTTTAATTTCGAATTTATTTTTGGCCAACAAATCCCATTGTGCGGCGCTGCATACAAAAAACGTGCAGCCGAGAAAGTGCAGAAAGAAAAAGATTTACTGTCGAAAATCCCTAAACTTTCAAACTCCTCGAAAAGAAAATGACTCCGTTGTTGATCATAAACAAAAAGGTAAAAATGCATAAGTCAATTGATCGACAGCTTGGTTAGCCCAGGTAAATTCTGGGCCAGAAAGCTAGATTTCGCTACCTGGGAGGCACCCTGCTGTCAAAAATTGTGAGTTTGTTGGGGTAAGTGGAAAAAAATTCAACAACTATTTACAGCGAAGGTTGAGTGTATAGCTATTTCACGAAAAACCATTTTCGATCATCAGCACTCTTTTTCGGAAGTGGATGCACCGGGGATTGAACCCGAGTCCATTCCATCTTCAGCCGCAATGACCCAACGGATAAACACACTCGGCCATTGAGACTCTGTGCAAGCTGTTGGATTTTCCCCACTTTTGCCTTTTTCATTTTCAACATTAACGTTAGTGTGTATATGCTTTTGCATATATTCTCCACAAACGTGCTGAATTTTTGTTGTAGGCAGTTCGCAATGAACATTGTTGTTGGTATTTATTTTATGTATGTATATACCAAACAACGTTAACAATTTTACTTGAAAGAGTTTTTAGTGCTTAGCACGAAATTTTTATTTTAATTCAATTTTTAATTGTTGGGGTAAGTGGAAAAAATTCAACAACTATTTACAGCGAAGGTTGAGTGTATAGCTATTTCACGAAAAACCATTTTCGATCATCAGCACTCTTTTTCGGAAGTGGATGCACCGGGGATTGAACCCGAGTCCATTCCATCTTCAGCCGCAATGACCCAACGGATAAACACACTCGGCCATTGAGACTCTGTGCAAGCTGTTGGATTTTCCCCACTTTTGCCTTTTTCATTTTCAACATTAACGTTAGTGTGTATATGCTTTTGCATATATTCTCCACAAACGTGCTGAATTTTTGTTGTAGGCAGTTCGCAATGAACATTGTTGTTGGTATTTATTTTATGTATGTATATACCAAACAACGTTAACAATTTTACTTGAAAGAGTCAACCTTCGCTGTAAATAGTTGTTGAATTTTTTTCCACTTACCCCAACAATTAAAAATTGAATTAAAATAAAAATTTCGTGCTAAGCACTAAAAACTCTTTCAAGTAAAATTGTTAACGTTGTTTGGTATATACATACATAAAATAAATACCAACAACAATGTACATTGCGAACTGCCTACAACAAAAATTCAGCACGTTTGTGGAGAATATATGCAAAAGCATATACACACTAACGTTAATGTTGAAAATGAAAAAGGCAAAAGTGGGGAAAATCCAACAGCTTGCACAGAGTCTCAATGGCCGAGTGTGTTTATCCGTTGGGTCATTGCGGCTGAAGATGGAATGGACTCGGGTTCAATCCCCGGTGCATCCACTTCCGAAAAAGAGTGCTGATGATCGAAAATGGTTTTTCGTGAAATAGCTATACACTCAACCTTCGCTGTAAATAGTTGTTGAATTTTTTTCCACTTACCCCAACAATTAAAAATTGAATTAAAATAAAAATTTCGTGCTAAGCACTAAAAACTCTTTCAAGTAAAATTGTTAACGTTGTTTGGTATATACATACATAAAATAAATACCAACAACAATGTTCATTGCGAACTGCCTACAACAAAAATTCAGCACGTTTGTGGAGAATATATGCAAAAGCATATACACACTAACGTTAATGTTGAAAATGAAAAAGGCAAAAGTGGGGAAAATCCAACAGCTTGCACAGAGTCTCAATGGCCGAGTGTGTTTATCCGTTGGGTCATTGCGGCTGAAGATGGAATGGACTCGGGTTCAATCCCCGGTGCATCCACTTCCGAAAAAGAGTGCTGATGATCGAAAATGGTTTTTCGTGAAATAGCTATACACTCAACCTTCGCTGTAAATAGTTGTTGAATTTTTTTCCACTTACCCCAACAATTAAAAATTGAATTAAAATAAAAATTTCGTGCTAAGCACTAAAAACTCTTTCAATTGTGAGTTTATTTTCAGGACGAAACATTTTCACTATAAAATTGTTGCAATTTAATGATATTGCGAAATCTGTGCCACCTAATAATGAGGGTTTAAGATCAGATCATTTTGAAGGTTAGAAACTGCAAAAAATGTGGTGCCTATATAAGAATCGAATCAAATTTTTTTCAATCCGTAAAATATATCAGTAATGAAATGTCACCACACGAAGGCAAGTACGGTTTTTTTTTTTTGGAAATATTGGGGCGCGACTTGATTTGTTTGCCCAGGGCGCTTCTAGAGGTAAATCCGACCCTGAATGTCAGTCAAAAATCCAAAAACGTTTATTCGAAAAATCAAAAAAAAAAAAAAAATTAGAAATTAAAAAAAGCAAACAAAATACATACATACATATTTACAAATTGTAAAAAAATATTAAAATGGACAAAAAGAAACGTACATACATAAAAGGGGATGTAACCCATTTAATAATAGATATGTGGCGTGAGAATATTCAAAAAATGAGAGGTAAGTTTTTATATTATATTTAAAAAGTGTTAATAATCTCATAAAAATATTAACTTTGCAGGAAAGAAAAAAAGGAAATGGGAAGTAGCGGTGGAAGTCCTTCCTGCTGGGAACACCATAATGAATTAAATAATTTCATAGGATCCTTCAAAAGCAATAATGCGACAGATGAAATAGAAGATAGCATCAGTTACTATCTAGAAGAGTTGGATCAAGAAGTCGCACAGGACTCTCAATCATCAGCATTAACAACTGCGCCACCAGCAGAAGCAACACCAGCAACATTTTCAGGCCGAGCAGCATCACCAAGTTCATCGATGGCCATTACAGCGTTCCCATCTGGATCAACATCAACAAGACCAGCTTCAGAAATACCAACAACATCAACAGCTGCAAAAAACAAAAAAAGGTTTGAAGAACGTTTTTTGGAGCTCGCCGAAAAAGACAGCCAAACTGCAGAAAAATATTTGCGTCTTTCTCATGAAAATGAAATAAAAATTATAAAAATCATTGAAGAAAGTAACGATTTACTTCGGAAATTAATAAACAAATAACACTGCGCGACAATTTTAGAGCTTTTGTCTGGGGCTGAATAATTCTAACACAGAATGAAAGGCCTTGGCTCATATTGTAAAACCTCCAAATATTTTTCCGTTCTCAGGTCAAAATTTTTTGCTATGGTCACTTTAATCTGAAATTTTTTTGGAAAAGTGTTTTTAGAAAAAGTGGAAAAAAGGGTTAAAATCCATATCGGACCGAAATATGAAGTTCAGGTGCTTATAGTAATATTACGCGAAGAAAATTTTTATAGAATATCTTAACCCATTGGCTCTCTCCGAAAAGGGTCTTTTTGACCCTTTTTTCGAAAATTCCAACAAAAATATTATTTTCGAGGTCGTGATATGGTTAAAATGTTCTAGGATATTGTGCGCCGGAAAATTTCACTAGGGGTCTTTCTAAGGCCAAATCTTTATATAAAAGCGTTTGAAGTCCCAAGGAAACAAAATATGCAAAAATGCCCCTTGAAATATGCAACGATTTTTATATTTTTATATTTTATTATTTTATATTTAATTTTCGAGTGTACCCTTAGCTCTTTTTAATGGTAATGGCTCGGATACTATGTTATCAATATCGCAAACACTGATATCATCAGAGTCTGAGTCGCGCGCTCTTCTAAGTCTTCATTTCCCTTATTTTCGTATATAGGTTTACTCCACCAGCAAATTTCTGCAATTATTGCCGCCGGTGACTGTTTTCCTCTGTATCTGTATTTTGTATTTATTATAATTGGGCAATTCACTGGCTATTGTAAAGTTGTATGTTGTAAAGGAAAATGTGCATAAGAACGCAGTACCTGTGAACAGACTCTCGTATGTGTTTTGTTGTATTTCGTTATTGTTTACAGTTTGTTGTCTACAAAAATTTGAATAAAAAAAATGCCAGGCGAAAGCGAAAAACAGTTATTAGATTTGTTAGCGGCGGATTCAAGTCCTAATTGATATATGATACACACGATGCAAGTAATTTGTTTTTTTTTTCGTCTCACCGCTTCCATATTTTTGTTTAAATTTTTTTTTTAACAAACTGTCAGAATAAAAAACAAATCAAATAGCACACTCAATAAACATAGGCTGCCCAGTTGTATTGGTTGTATTGAAATTTGTATGAAAAAAATCAACCCTACTGATACACCTATTGTAAACCTTTACCAGTGTACAACATTACAATACTTTACAACAGCTTGTGAATTGCCTAAATAAGTTAAAATTTGTTTATACCCAATCCAAAAACATGTTTACCTCATTTCAAATGGTGCAGCAACTTAATGATAACGCTCGCCTTGTTCATCGGATTCAGTGGATAACTGCTTGTTAAAATATGACAAATGATGATGCAAATAGTGTATTTTCAATGACATATAAACACCTATTTTTGAAAATGATTTGAGCATGTTCCCAAAAGAGAGATTTTTCCCCAGCAAGTCATGGATTACGTCTTTGAGCGATTTCCAAGCATCAATTTCATTGTTGATTAGAATATTGTTGAAAGAATCACTTTTTATCAGTTTACGTATATCGGGGCCATTAAGTACTCCTGACAAGAGGAACGTATACCAATGGACCTACTTTTTTATAAATAAATAATTTTTAGATTTACCTTCTTTAATTTTACTTTCGCTTAACCTCGGGTAAATTTCTTTCAATCACAGCAGTACTTCATTTCTTTTTACGATAGTAATTTATAATATTCATTGAACCCATCAGTTTTTCCACATCCGGGCAATATGCCGACGTTTTTTCCTTATTAACGACGAATAAGCTTTGAATTTTCGGTTGCCGTTTTCGATAGCCTGTTATTTTAACACCTTCCGCCAAAAGATTATTTGATGCCAAAAACGATGCCAATTCCTCCGACTTACGCTGAGTTAACTCCAGCTTGGCAACAAGTGAATCAAGCTGACTTTGACTTACTAAAATCGGCTGGTTTGATACATTTTGCTCATACAGAGGGTCGTTATGATCATTTGGAATAAAATTCTCAAACGGCGCCGTAGGTAAAATTCCGAGGCTCGGACATTTTGGCACAGGGATGTCGTCCGAATGAGGCAGTGGTGTTTGAGCACTTGGTACATATTTAAATGACCTCATTTCTTTGCTTCGTAATGCAGCTCCTTTGTTTGCACATGCATAGCAATTTCCTGAACAAGGCCAGGATGAGTCCAAATCATTGGGACACCAAATTGCATATATTTGCGTCTTCCATTATGCCAATCTATGAGATGGTTATAACAATTTTTACACACTATATTTGGCACCCAAAACTTTTTCAATAAAACGTGCTGGTTGAAATACTTTTCATACGCTTCTATGAATTCAGCACTGAAATTTGCTTTTTTTCACTTTTTGCAACATATTTGCCACAGCAATAACAAAATGTGTTTAATTTTGATGTGCACCCTTTCATTTTTACTTTTATATAAATACTTTTAATTAGTCGGACAACAAATAATGCTAAGAATATATGTTTATGCAATCAAAGGTAATTTAAATTGCAAGTATATTATGTTTAAAGTACCTAAAAGAGAATTGTAGACATTTAAATATTTTTGATAGGAGTTACTTCAAAATAGGATAAAAGCCATGTTTATTTCAGAAATAAAAGCTTCCGAATTAAAGAAAAATATAAAAATCGTTGCATATTTCAAGGGGCATTTTTGCATTTTTTGTTTCCTTGGGACTTCAAACGCTTTTATATAAAGATTTGGCCTTAGAAGACCCGTAGTGAAATTTTCCGGCGCACAATATCCTAGAACATTTTAACTCCCTCACGACCTCGCAAATAATATTTTTGTTGGAATTTTCGAAAAAAGGGTCAAAAAGCCCCTTTTCGGAGAGAGCCAATGGGTTAAGATATTCTATAAAAATTTTCTTCGTGTAATTTTACTATAAGCACCTGAACTTCATATTTCTGTCCGATATGGATTTTAATGCTCTTTGGGGCTGTTGTCTTTCGTTTTCTACATCGAAATTTTGCAGCCAGGTTTTATTTATTTTATCATTTCTATTGTTGCAAATATTGTGCAAAATGCAGCATGCTCTGATTAAAATATTGGCGTGCTTTATATTTACTTCTAATCCCTTACCAAGCCTTCTGAAGCGACCTTTGAGATGACCAAACGCGTTTTCAACTACTCTTCGGGAAGAAGATAGGCGTTTATTAAAAAATGTCTGACGTTCACATTGATCAACCGAAAAAGGAAATGGTTTCATAACGTATTCAAATAATCTAAATGCTGAATCTCCAATTAAAAGTACAGGTACTACTGTTCCATTTATCATTCTGGAATGTTTCTTAAATAGGTAATTGTTGAAATGAATTTTTTGCAGAGCTGAACGTTCGAAAATTGATGAGTCATTACTCCTTCCTGGTACTCCAACATTAATGTAGGTAAAACGGTATCGATAATCAACTGCTGCAAAAAGAACTACGGAATACCAGCCTTTAAAATTGTAGTAGTCAACCGCTTCATGCTTTGGTGGTCTGACTTCAATATGACAACCATCAATTGCACCATAGCACTGTGGAAACCCTAATTTATGAAAACCTTCAACTATTTCTTGAATTAATAAGCTAATAAGGATAAGCATCAATCCAATTCTTTTGTAGAACCTGGCAAACTTCTCTGCATACTTCAACCATAATTTCTCCAACTGTTGTCCTACCAATGCCAAACAAACTACCAATAGTTTTGTATTCTGCTGATGAAGCTAGTGCATACAGTGCAACGGCAATCCGTTCATTAAGGGGAATTGCAGATCGCCAATAAGTATCTTGTTATACTCAGCTGTACTAGTACCAGAGTATTATAGTTTTAATCACATAACGGTGGATTGTAACAGAATGAAATAATCGAGATAGATATAGACTTATATATATCAAAATGATCAGGGTGAAAAGAGAAATCGATTGAGCCATGTCCGTCCGTCCGTCCCTCCGTCCGTCCGTCCGTCTGTCCGTCCGTCCGCCTGTAAACACTCTAACTCGCGCAAAAATTGAGATATTTTGATGAAATTTGAAATGCAAGTTGGCATCGACACTGGGACGGTTGGTATTGAAAATAGGCGAAATCGGACCATGACCACGCCCACTTTTCCTATATAGAAAAAATCGGAAATTTGGTATCTCAGTCACTATTAAAGCTAGAGTGATGAAATTTTACCCACGTGTTGAGCTCAGGCCTCTATGAAGAAATTTGATGACATTTTGGAAAATGGGCGGTGCCACGCCCACTTATTAAGGGTCAAACATGGAAAGTTTTATATGTCATAACTCAGAAACCATTGAAGATGTATCGATGAAATTTGGTACGCGTGATTTACTTACTTAGGCAAACATTTTGATGGAAAATTGTTAAAATCGGTTGACGGCCACGCCCACTTTTATATATGTGAACTATAAAGGGGCCTAATAAAAACATTTTAAGCGATATCTCTGTCAAATATAAAGATATATCATTGAAATTTTATGGCAGCAGTCCACCTGCGGACATAAAACGAAAAGCACACAAATTTTGGAAAATGGGCGGTGCCACGCCCACTTATTAAGGGGCAACCATTGAAAGTTTTATAAACTATAACTCAGAAATCGTTAATATCTGTGAAATTTGGTACGCATGATATATTTACTTAGGCAAATGTGTGGACGAAAAATTACCAAAATCGGTTGACGACCACGCCCACTTTTATATATGTGTATTATAAAGTGGCCTAATAAAAACATTTTAAGCGATATCTTTGTCAAATATAAAGATAATTCATTGAAATTTTGTGACATGAGTTCCACAATAGACCGGAAACATAAAATAGACAAATTTTGGAAAATAGGCGTGGCACTGCCTCCTTTTGGACAAAGGGATATACGAGATTTCTTAGCCTTTAACTCGACAAAGAATTGAGATATTATGACGAAACTTGGTTTATACACTTTTATAACTTGTGTTAATAGACACGCAAAAATTTATTGAAATCGGTTATGACCACGCCTACTTTTTAACAAAGATATTTCTGGAACACCCTTTGGGAATTAGTAACGTGACATCTTTGTAACTAGAAGTCAAAAAGGAATGAGTTTTTGCACAAAGAATAATATTGATATGCTTAGTTGGATGACTGATAAAAATTTGGAAAATGGGCTTGGCTACGCCCACTTTATGCAGCACTCGCTTTATATAAAATCCATCAAACGCAAACAAACAATGAAAGCATACAGCTGAGTATGTAATGTTCGATTCCACTCGAACTTAGGCTTCCTTACTTGTTTTCGAACTCCTTTCAATTGGGCAACTAAATAATCAAATGTACTACGGTCTACCCTGAAGTAATTTTTAAATTTTTCATTTTCAAATGCAGGCACATCCTTTTCCCAAAACCTGGACTTTTCAACCTTCGGAATAAATAAATTAGAATAATATATTTGCATAATAGAGAAATTCTTACCCTTGTCCAATAACGTCTATATTCAGTCATTTTCTTTTTAAATAATGCCATCGCCAAATGGCGTTTACATCTTCTTCGCGCGATTAACGCCAAGAGTTTATATCGCGAATTTTGATGCAATATATAAGCAATTTCTGCATTATTATTGCTTAATATTACACAAATGTTTTCCATTTTTATGTTGTTTACTTCCTTTTTCTGAAATAAAAAAATTTTATTTGACACTGAAATACCAAGTATGTCTGTAGTATTTTAAATACCACAATAAATTTACCAAAATGCAAATACCAGATGTCTGTCCCCGGTATAACATTTCATTTATGTATGTATTGGGGTCTATACACAGTGCGTCTGACTCGCGAGTCATCTGTGTACGTCTGGGCTCACTTGCGTCATTCATTTGTGAATAGTTTTCATTGCAGAAGGTTCGAAATGAATATCTCAGACGAGCTGTATACTTCGATGAATTCAAGAAAAAAAAAATTTATCTTCCTCAATATCGAACTTATTGGCAAACATTTTTGAAAATAAAATATATTTTTTCTTTTCGTTATTTATTTTTTTAAAGGTTTGGAAATTAACTGACAAAATTTGACAGGCGAGTCACAGCAAAATATCAAACTAATTTTGATTTTCTTGAGTCATGCCAGAGTCATGTCGGTGTAACTACTACATGCGCATTTTCACTAATACACCTAAACTGACTCTTGAATCAGACGCATCTTGCATAGACCCTATATGTAAGTGCTCAATGTGAATTGAAAAATTTTTGTATGTTATTTTTTACTAGATTGAATTTATTTTTTAGGGAACTGTCCCAGGGGCCCGGCTCGGCTCTATGTGGGCCTGGCCATTGCAGATTCATGAACTGTATGAACAAATCGCTCGGTAATAATGCAAAATAGGGATATTGCCTCGTGTTTAGACCGGTAGTCTAAATATTTAGTAGCACCCTAATGCATGTGCATCCTCTATGCATACCCTGCAGGGAACTCAATAACTAGTGAGCAAAATTTCTAGTTCCGAACTAGCGAAAAGGTGTCAAAAGGGAACTAGATCAATTGTAGTTAGACCCTCACCAGTTCATAAGGAGTGAATTGAGTGACCATTATAAGACACACTTTGATTTGTAAGCAATTTCGAAGTGACAAAAATTCTATGAAAATTTTTCATTCGTTCAATTGCCGTCGGCTTTGTATATTTCTGCAATTCTCAGATGTTTAGTGAAGCATTTTATATAAAGAGTTTTCTATTTCCATCTTGTATGAAATGAAATGTTCCTCTAATTATGCTTTTCCGATCCCTCAGGCTTATTTTTAATTTTTTTTTATTTTATTACTTTTTAAATATTATTGTAAATTTTTATTAAATAAATAAATAAAAAAATATTAGTTAAAAAAAATTAAAAAAAAAAATATCATCCACCTTGACACTGACAGGATTCGAACCCGCGCCCCTCAGATTGAAAGGCACATGCGTTAGCCAGTCGGCCATCGTGCCACTTGCATGAAGTATGTCAAAGGCTGCACTTAAGCGACAGATGTAAAACTGTAGAATTTCTAGGTACTTGTAGCTAGTTCAGAACTATCGAAATGGTGCCAATAAACGAACTAGTGTAAACTGTAGAATTTAGTACTAGTTCGGAACTATCTAAAATGTAGTGCAGAGAGTGACAATTGACACCGCCTAGGACATCGCCGTGTTAAATTCACCAGTTGATAACATGCAAAAGAGATTTAGCTCGCACTAGTAGTGTCGAAAAATGCACTAGAAGCGACCTAGTTCGGAACTAGAGATTTTCCCTACAGGGTATGTAAACTAGTGTTATCACACTCATACATATGTACGTATATATTCACATATGTATGTACGTACATTAAGGTGGAGTGAAAGCATATGAAGATTTTTTTTTGTTCTTTTTTTGAACGTACCAGCTAGACATATACGCCGCCGATTGACGCCGCCGCCGCCGATTACCTTCATAATCGGCCGCCGCCGCCATAATCCGTGAAATCGGCGTATCGGCGCGGCGGCGTGCGCTGGCGCGCCATACCCGTATGGATCGAGATGTGTACATATTTTCCTAGTTTTGCTAACTGCTAAAGTTCTTCAAAATTAAAAAAAAGGAACCAATCGACGTGTTTTGACCTCAGGAACACGAAGCTGAATACGGAAATGTTTTATTTTTTGCCGGTTAAAAGTTATTAACAAAAACTTTGGCTGTTCCCTACTTTACTAGCCTCAGTCTTTAAGAATTTAAGCTACTGGAAAATTTCAGTTCGTTGGCTTACATAATTTTTTCTCAGATACGGTACTTTTCTGGGATCTCTTCCATTTAGTCCTACTTCTCGAGGTCTGTTGCTAATTGTTCTACTCAAAACTGCACCATCTCAACCCTCCTTGATATCATTAGATGCCGAAAATGATCCCAAACATGCCTCCAGAATCGGAAACTCATAGTTTGAACGTAAGAAAGTTGCTGTTTTTGAGTAGCCCTCACAGTTGTCGAACCTCAGCCCTATAGGGAATATTAAAGAAGACGATGGGGGATCAAAAATGGAAAAATAAGCAAGAGTTATGGAAAAAAAATTAAAGAAGCTTGGTACTTAATACCAGTTGCAAATTGCGCTGATTTGGTCAACCCTATGCCTCGAAGAAGTAAGGAAGTTATAAAAAATAAAGGAGCTTCAACTAAACATTAGTTTAAATCTAGCTGCAGCAGTAATATTGTAGTTTATTTGAAAAAACAATCGAATTTAAAGTTTGTCCCTATTATTATTTCGAACTTAAATTATACATTTCATTATTTTTATTCATAAAAATAAAATTATTATACAAAAACCACCCCAGAGTCATTGAAGCATGTCCTCTCCGTGTAAGCATTAATATATGGTAATTATTATTTGGTCTTAAAATGAAATAAATGGAGAATTGCAAAATTTTGCCCCTATTTGTGCATGGTATAAAAATCCAGAAGGTAATTTCACTTTAAACTTTTTGACAGCTATTGAATTTTTCTGAAGTATCTGTTTTGTAAACATTATGAGTGAGGCTGCCATATTGGACAAATATAAAAGTGGAGATTTTTTAAGAATATTTTGGTAATTTTAGTGTTAGTTGAAGAAAGCTCAGAAATTATCAAAGAAAGTCATATATTATTATAAGGGATGTGACAAGTGGGAGGTATTTGGCTCGAATATTTAATACAAAGCCTTGCGCAATACAATACAACAGACAGAGCATTTAACAAAGAAGTAAGGCTGGAGTCATCGTTATGTCCGAACAAATTTTTTGTTTACATTTTGCTCGTCCTTTTTCACTTCTATCTTACAGAAAGGGAAGAGAAGGAGTACAATACAAGCAAAAATTTGGTGGAACAGAAATGCAGAATTCAGATTAAAAGAAGCAAGAAGGTATATTTTAAAGTTCTTTATTAAACTCATTTAAGTTGTAATTTTTTTCAATATTTTTGTTTTTGTAATCATTTTTTTCATCAGGATGTTTTCGAGATATTTTCAATTAAATGTTTGTTTATAAAGCACTTGCGTATCTACAGCCTCGAGATTTTTGTTCACAAAGCTTTCCACTAATTGCACTTTAAAAATACATATTTTTTTAAGATTTATGCACATTTTAATTATTGCGTCCATACTTTGTTTTCGCATTATAACTTGGCACTGCAAATTTCGATAATAACGTTTGGTTATTTGTGCTACTAATATCGCTATCACCGAAATGCACTGAGCACATCAACGGTTTCTCTGGAAGATCAACTTCCTCTATTTGGCACGCTTGAAGCCATTGAGTTCTTATAAACGGAATTGCTGGAAACCTAAAAAACTTCACCGCTGAGCCTTTGCAAAAGTGCACGGTATTTTCGCATCCCCTGAAGATGCAGCTCATTTTTCAAATCTTTTTTCACAAATTACGCGTATGAAAGTAAATTTATTTATTTGTTGGGGTAAGTGGAAAAAAATTCAACAACTATTTACAGCGAAGGTTGAGTGTATAGCTATTTCACGAAAAACCATTTTCGATCATCAGCACTCTTTTCGGAAGTGGATGCACCGGGGATTGAACCCGAGTCCATTCCATCTTCAGCCGCAATGACCCAACGCATAAACACACTCGGCCATTGAGACTCTGTGCAAGCTGTTGGATTTTCCCCACTTTTGCCTTTTTCATTTTCAACATTAACGTTAGTGTGTATATGCTTTTTGCATATATTCTCCACAAACGTGCTGAATTTTTGTTGTAGGCAGTTCGCAATGAACATTGTTGTTGGTATTTATTTTATGTATTTACCAAACAACGTTAACAATTTTACTTGAAAGTAAATTTATTTATTTATTTAGTTTGCACAAATCACAATTGTTTTTTTAACACGCTTTTATTAGCTTCACCTGTATGTATGTATGTATGTATGTATGTATGTAACTTCATCCCATCCTAAAAGTTGCAACATTTAACTAAATTATTATATCTTTAAAACATTCACTTTTTTGTGTTCTCTCTATTATTTCTATTCTCCTCCTTATTCGAAACATGACATCAACAGCCCAACGGCATCATATAGTAGGACATTCAACATTATATTTTATGCTTCATTGCGGCTTTTATGTTACCTTTCTTAAAAATAGCCTCTATGAATTTCAATTCACTCCCGTATACAAGCCAATAAGTAACAAGCTTGCAGGGTACGGAAAAACTCACTCACGAACGCTCAAAAATACATTCTTCTCAAATCACAAACAAATGTTCAAAGAAAAACGTATAACCACTCAAATAGCTAGCGAACTAACGCACAACAGCCAGCGACCGCTCATAGCGTTGGCGATAAACTCAATGCATAAATTCACTCAAAAATAAAGCTTGAAGCTTCTGTTTTGGGTTTGTTGTATTTGCAATGAAATCAACCGCATGTACAATGTACATACATACATACGTATGCAGAGCAAGAACTGGTTTTGTGTTTTGTGTAACAAGCTTTCTGTTGTGTTTGCAATAAAAACAATCGCATGTAGGTACATACATATGTATGCAAAGAAGAACTGGTTTTGTTTGTAATTCATTTAATAGTAAGTGCTGAATCAACGAAAAGGAACCCTAATTACATTTTTATACAATGTTTTGTAAACGTGAGGTGAAAAAAATTTCTCTAAAAAAAAAAATAAAAAATAAAAATAAAAAAATAAAAAAATGCGCCACTCGGGACTCGAACCTGAGCTCCTTGGTCCGTAGGCAGCATACCTCACCATTACGCTACAAACGTATTCGGAGCTTCATTGTCTAAATTCGAATTTATTCAATCAGGTTTCTTTTTTTTTTGTTCTATTCAAATGCTTCACCTCAACTTCTCTTCACTTTCTGATTGTAAAATATAACAAAACGTTTGGGAAATTTTGTATTTCCAAACTAGTTTGGAAAACCTTGAATAAAAGGGTTTGGAAAATATTGCATAATAAGCTAGTTTACTTCACTGCATATTGGGATTTTTGGTAGAAGTTATAAATACATATGTATGTAGATCTATTTCGGAGAACACCACATCCCATCAGACTTCTTTTTACTTTTATTCTTGCGTCCGCATAAAACATCCTTTAATGAAAAATTTCACTAAAAAGTCAAAAATAAATAATAGCTTAAAAAACTAAAAAACACGTTTTAATCCTAAAAATCGTACTAAAAATTTAGAAATAATTTAATTAGAAACAAAATGATGAACGAAAATATAAGTATTTAAGGAAAAGCGTGGGGCTGCTCAATAATATTTGAACATGAAAATATTCGATTCGTACAACTAGTACAAAAATATACCTAGTTGCGAAATTAAAGAGTACGATATATGAAATCTCAAAAAAGTCAAAATAAAATTATTAGTAAAAAAACACCGATTTTAAATATTTTTTGACATACTGAGCACCCCACGCTTTTCCTTAAATACTTATATTTTCGTTCATCATTTTGTTTCTAATTAAATTATTTCTCAATTTTTAGTACGATTTTTAGGATTAAAGCGTGTTTTTTAGTTTTTAAGCTATTATTTATTTGAAAATAAATTAATTTATTTTCATAAACTTCAAATCTCGGCACAAAAAAACATTTGCTGCTGTTTACTCTGGCTGCATGATTTCAATGAAATGTCATAAATTCAATAAAAGTCAAATGGCTAAGATGGCTGCCAACGTCAATAAGTGATTTTACCTTCTATTTTTCTACCATGGATTTGTGTATATTCTTTAATATTTATTTTCTTTATTTTATATTTTAGTTTATGTAACAATTGTTTTTTGCTGTTAATAAAAAAGTTTCAACGATTTAAGGTGGAAATTAGTTTATTTATCCATTCAGCCAGCGCTATTTAGGTAACTAAATAAAATTAATATTTGAATAAGGATTGTGATTTGTAGATTTGGGGCAGGCGCGCCGGCGCGAAAAAGCACGCCGGCGTCGCCGCCGCCGCCGAAATGTTTTTGGAATAGCGCCGCCGCCGCCGGAATCATTTTGTTTTTTGAACGTACCAGCTATGAAAAGTTGCCTTTATACGAGTTAATGAACCCCACAAAATTTTATGGCGATAGGATGACGTTTTGAACTGCCCCACAATGGGATTTTTTGGCCAAAAATAAATTCGAAATTAAAGTAGTGATAAATAAATATTTTTTAACTGCAATCGACAGATATCTTATGGGACAAAAAAAAAGCCCATGTAAAATTTTTTGAGTTCCGTTTCGTTTAGCCATACAGGGTGCTCAAAGTTGAACAAAAAATATATCATATGAATTATGAATTTTATGATCTGATACGAAAAGTTCTATCTAAGCCATTTATCGACGTATATATGTGGTTTTGACATCTAAATATAGAAAATGACCTCTACTTTTCTAGGAAGTAATCTCGTTTCTTCTAACTTTGAAATCTGATTTTATATGATTTTTCAAATACTGATAAAAAATATAGAAAAAAATGTTTCTTCGTCCAACTTAAGGAATAAAATAAAAAAAAAACAAAAAAAAAAGGTATCTTGGTTTTTTTGTGTGTTATGAACTAATATATTCTTTATCAAATCACATTAACAGATATTAATTTCACGCGCGCCTTCGCGTCTTTTAATTATTCTCCTAACTGGCTAAAAGTGCATTTTTCAAATTACATTTATAATGACATATTCAAAATTAAAAAAAATAAAGTGTATAGAAGATCTATCATCCAATTTACATCTGTAATATAGAAAATGGTTCAAAATATGAAATACAGCAGCTCATTTTTGAATTAGCTATATAGATTCTATTATATATTGTTTTTTTGCAGGGTAAAAAAAAAATTCAAAAAAATTCCAAAAGTTTGAAATCAAATAAAAAAAAAATAAAGAAAAGGTCTCCTCAATTTTTTAATATATGTTCACCCCAAGTGTGCTTTATAACCCCCCATAGTCAGTTTCATCATTCACGCGCGCTCTCCTCACTAATTCATATTTTTCGACGAGGTGTATATGCGCGCTATCACTATGGATGTACATACATATGTACACATGTGTAGCTAGAGAGAAAAGCATTGATGAGCAGTTTTGACATATGTTTATGCTTTAAAATCGATAATATATTAACTAATGTAATTTTATATAGAATATTTACATATATACTTACTTTTAGCCTATTTACTTCAAAAGTATCATAACTCAAAAACGCGAGTTTTCAGGTAAGGATGGGTATGCATGCATGTGTGTGTATGTACATATATGTATGTGCATCATATGACAAAATTTCGGTTTGATATATTGAAAATTTAGAGTTTGAAATCAAAAAAAATATCTGTGCTATATGTACTATTGATGTATATACATATATATCGATCGAAAACTTAAATGGATTTTTCGTAAAATCAGCTTATTAAGGTATGATAGTATAGAAGTAAATGAGCGATATACTATCATTTGCTGCTTTTTATACCAGCCATGAACATGAAATAGTGTTATAACTTTGTGCCGAAATACTATGTCTTTTTATGTAAAGTTTATCATTTGTCGGAATAGCCCAAATCCAGTATAAAATATAGCTCCCATACAACGGATTGTTCATATGTACAAGATAAATTTGAGTATTTGTAACTTATTCAATTAAACATATAAAATTTAATTTCTATCATTCATAAATGGTATAAAGTCTTTGGTACGCATAAACTTGTTGATATTTGCATTTATCTATTTCGTCTCACACCTGTGCCGTTACCTTATAAATGGGAGTTTACGCGGGGATCCAAGCCTTAAGAGTACAGATTTTAAATAAGTGTACATAAACGTCACATAGATAATTAAATAAATATTTTTGAAATAGTTACAAATATATGCTTATACCTATATATAGGCTGACCATCCGTTCTGTTTTTTGAGGGACCGTTCTGTTTTTCAGACGCCTGCCCCACGTATTTTTGTTTTTTCGGAAAACCTCAAAATGTTCTGTTTTTTTCCTAGTGTCCCTCATTTGTCCCTCATTTATTTATTTTGGGGCATATTCATAGTCTTGATAAAATCTGATTTTAAGTTAGTTAAAATCAATATTTTATTTTGACTATGAATATTCCCCTTTTTGTTTAAAATCTGTAGTGAGTTTCTGTAACTCATATCGATCAATGTTCTCTACTGAAATAGTCGATTTGACGTCATCATGACGTCATTCTCGATGCATGCGTTTCTGTATGAAAATGAGTCGAATGGATCGATAGAACTGACAAATCAGCTGATATGTTCCATTCCAATTCAGTAGGAATGATCGATTAAAGGTGTTTCTGTAAGCAAAATAGTCGATATATTATCTATCAATATACTCGCCAACTTTTTAAACGGTGAGAAAGCTTTCACCGGTCGAAAAAATGGACAAAACAGCCGAATTCAGCCAGAATGTAAGTATATTTTAATTAAAACAAATTATTTATGTATATATGTACATACTATATATTAATGAATATACATTTAAATATATTTAATATATATTTAAAGGATTTGTAGAGTCTCTTAAGGAGCGTCTTTGTACTCCCAAAATGCACACATACACACGTTTCTGCCTGTACATGCGCATTGTCGCTTGTCAAATTAGAAATAGGTCTATATTTACGGCAGCGACAAATGCAACCCTTCTGCCGTGAAGTCGTGCTGGCGTTAAAATGTGTGCGCCCATAAGAACGTGTGCATTTTACTTTTGACAGCTGGCTGCTTTTCGCTCGCCGGTTCGAATGTGCTTAGAGCATTACATTTATTTTGGCGTTTAAGTTCTCGATTGGCGTTTCATTTCCATCACTGTTCCGAATTTTATCGATTAATGCTTGTAGAAACACTCGCTATCGATCAGTAGAGAAGTTTTGATAGAATCGACGTGACGTCATCAAAATAGACAAATCCACTCGATTTCTTACAGAAACTCACTACTGTTTTATATTAAAAAGGTTGAGGTGGCAGCCCTTCTTCTCATCAGAATTTAAGTAGTTATCGATAATAACTACCATCCTCATTGACTATATGTTTGTTGGAATGTAATTTTTGTGGTTGCTGTGTGGCAAATTAATTTGAAAGAAATTGGTAAATCGTATTAAAATTGATTTGTGGACATTAAACTAAGTTACCAAATTCTTTTTTATCGTAGCATTACGCTTGCTTTATTGTAGATACCTATAATTAAACTTACAAATTTGTTTATTTTTGTTAAAACAAAAAGTCTGAAGAGAATGTGAATTACATATGCCTGTAAGCCCATTATTTGATGAATAAATATTTTTTACGATTTCAAGTTTCATAAATATACATACATATGTATGTTCGTACTTATATCATTTGAAATTTTGTCCCTCATTTTCGATTCATATTTATGGTCAGCCTACCTATATATATAATTGCCCCTCAGCATTCCAACTCAAATAGTTTCGAAAATAAATGCATTTTAATGGTTTTTCGCGGCACCCGTCATATGGGGGGTGGGAGAATTTGTCATCAGATTAAGTTCATTTTGACACCATGTACTAATATTCATCAAAAAAGCTTACATACTGAATTTCAGCATTGTAACTTAATTAATTTCCAAAATAATTGCAATTTAATGTTTTTTCGCGACACCCGTTATATGGAGGGTGGGAGAATTTGTCATGAGATTAAGTTCATTTTTACACCATGTACTAATATTCATCAAACAAGCTTACATACTGAATTTCAGCATTGTAACTTAATTAGTTTCGAAAATAAATGCATTTTAATGGTTTTTCGCGACACCCGTTATAGGGGGGGTGGCAGAATTTGTCATCAGATTAAGTTCATTTTTACATCATGTACTAATATTCATAAAAAAAGCTTATTTTCAAAATTTGAGCACTCTAGGTCCATTTCTACTATTTATGGCCGTTTTTTGTATGAAACGTTCCCATTGTGTGCCCCCAGCCCCGCAAAGTTGAAAGCAATAAGCACGATCTCTTACAAATATGAAATTTTGAAAATTATAAAATCAAAAAACGAAGTATGAGGATTGATAAAGATGGCTAAGCTGAGTATTAAAGTAATTTTTTTTTTTTTGGAAACAACAACAACAAAAGTTATTAAAGGTCAAAGTTTATATTATGCATTTTTTAACCGATTACGAATATTTTTACACCATTCGATAGGTATTTTGATTCCCTTTAATTTGATATACATTTTATATATGAAAAGTAAGGGGGGTAAATGGGGGGTTGACCCCCGCAGGGGGGTCGATGGAATCCACTTTTTTACTTTGAGTTTGACATTTTGATGGACAAAAACTTAAAGCGAATCGAGGCGAAATCGAGCCGAATTCGCCATGCCATTACCATAATGAATTTGCCTTGCGCGCAACCAAAGAAAGTTTATAATTAAGAAAAATTGAAAAAATTTTTTTGGTATAAGTTATGGATCCATTTCGGAGACCACCACATCCCCTCATCAGACTTCTTCCAGCGGCCTCAACCGAGAATCGAACTTAGGTCGTTTCGATTGGTAGTCCAATGTCTATCCCATTGAGCTACCACCGCCGTCAGCTTTGTTTCGCTTAATTTTCAATTTTCCTTATTTTACAATCCACATACCATGGTACAATAACTTAGAGGTAGGCGCACGGGCGAAACAACTTTTTTTATTTCCAAAGGTAGAGTGTAATGTCAAAATCCAAGCGAATTATAATCATGACCAATAGGAATGAGCGAGTCCTAAGCGAATTCAGATTTTAACCACGGGGAAATATCATTTTGACATTACACTCTACCAATTACAATAACAAAATACATGGGGATTTTCTGAATTCGCCCCTGCGCCTACCTGGTATATCTGCCTTGCCACATACCAACAATAGTAGCTTAATGACACTCTGTCTTTGCTACCTAGTATGTTGGTGCGATTGTGTGTTTGTTTTGTACAAAGTTCTAAACCTATTAACAGGCAAAGCTTTTGTACAGGCAATGCTTGTTATTGTTTCAGATTTTTGTTTTTTGGGCACACATAAAATAATTATTAGAATTAAAACGGCCATGTAAAAACAAACAAAGAAAGTTCAATTTTTTCACTGGTTTTTCGACAGCGAGCCACAGCGGTAAGTTCTAAATCTCCATACATTTCCATATATCTACATATCTGTGGACAATTGGAAAAGCAACCTAAGTCTAAATTCTTAATTTTACAGGAGAGCAAAAAACAGTTTTGCAAGTGCACAATGTCTTTCCATCATACATATATTTTCATAGAAGGAAGGGCGTGGCATGATAACACAATCATCTGTTGTTCATTTTAAATTGAACTTTTATTTCTTGTCATAACGGTTTTTATTTAAATGGATTTCAAATAAAATAAGTGCTTTTTCCAAATTGTTTTTTGAAAAAAACAC
This sequence comes from Urophora cardui, assembly GCA_960531455.1. Classification (NCBI taxonomy): domain Eukaryota; kingdom Metazoa; phylum Arthropoda; class Insecta; order Diptera; family Tephritidae; genus Urophora; species Urophora cardui. The sequence continues at coordinate 81,660,438 of OY482673.1, forward strand.
CAACTTATCTCAATTTAGGTTCTTTTTTCAAATTGATTTTCATCAAAATTTTATACAATTTTAGCCTCCTAATTGGAATTAAGTTCATTTGGCAAACTGGAATATGATAGAAAATCGACTTAAGTTAGTAATTAGGTTGGTTTTTCAAAAGCATATTGAAAAAAAATATGCCACCTAAATTAAGTTAGGTTCTTTTTTCAAGAGGAATTCTTGCAATTTTTGTTATCACTTCTATCTTATCTTAAGTTAAGTGGCTTTTGCAAATGCATATGTGAAAAATATGGACTTAAGATGATTTTCGATTCATCATATCTCCTGAACCCGAAATGATATCATAACACCGATTAGACAGAAAGAAGCGTATTTTAAAATGTATCTTTATGATAAAAAAAAAGCTGAAATGCACTTAAGTCGACTTAGGTTGTTCTTTCAAATGTCCACAGATATGCCTTAAAAAGAAAGAGGAGTTTTTGGACCCTAACTCCATATTTTGGGGGTGTATTGGGAATTTTGATACCTATGCAGTTTTTTTATGCTTGGTAAGGTCTACTAGTACATGTGAACCTTGAAAAAGTTAAAATTTTTTTTTTGTCATGCAGTGTTATTAATAATTCTGTGGACATTTGGAAAAGCAACCTAAGTCTAAATTCGCAATTTTACAGGAGAGCAAAAAACACAGAGCCTTTCCATCATATATTTTCATAGAAGTAAGAGCGTGTCATGATAAAAGAATCTTCTGTTATTCATTTTAAATTGAATTTTTATTTCTTGGCGTAACGGTTTTTATTTAAATGGATTTCAAATAAAATAAGTGCCTTTTCAAAATTGTTTTTTGAAAAAAACACCAACTTATCACAATTTAGGTTCTTTTTACAAGTTGATCTTCATCAAAATTTTATAGAATTTTAGCCTCCTAATTGGAATTAAGTTCATTTAGCAAACTGAAATATGATAGAAAATCGACTTAAGTTGCTAATTAGGTTGGGTTTTCAAAAGCATATTGAAAAAAATATGCCACCTAAATTAAATTAGGTTCTTTTTTCTTGCAATTTTTCTTATCACTTCTATCTTATTTTAAGTTAAGTTGCTTTGGTAAAAGCATTTGTGAAAAATATAAACTTAAGATGATTTTCGATTCATCATATCTCCTGAACCCGAAATGATATCGTAACACCGATTAGACAGAAAGAAGCGTATTTTAAAATGTATATTTATGATAAAAAAAAAGCTGAAAATGCACCTAGATCGACTTAGGTTGTTCTTTCAAATGTCCACAGAATTGGTAGTGACTCAGATCACATATTGCGTGTTTTTCCAATTTCAGCGCCAACCTACCCTGTCTCAATAAAAATCTGTGTTCCAAATTTCATCAAAATATTTTAATTTTTGCGCAAGGTAGAGGGCGTACGGACGGCCAGACGGACATGGCTCAATCAATTTATTTTATCACCCTGATCATTTTGATATGTATGTATAAGTCCATGTCTATCTGGATTAAAACTAATATACTCTGTGTATACTCTATAATAACTAGACTGCGGATCTTTATGCAAAAAATTTAAAATGATTTATTAAGAGTTATATTTATGCAAAATTATATATTCACATTCCAAAGCGAATTTTTTTTGCTCTGTTTTGGATATGGAAAATATATGCAACTTATATGCAGGTTATATGCAAATTATATGCAAATTAAAAGTACACCTTTTTTTACATCAGATATGGAATTTTAAGTGATATACACAATAAGTAAAGTATAGTTGAATGCAAAAATCATATGTTCTATGCTGAATCTTTTGTTCTATGCAAATATAAAACCCATTAACACCCAAAAACAAACTGCAAATGGGAACTAATTTTTATTATAATAATTTTTAATGTAAAGAGGTAATTTTAGTTGTAGTTAAGACCACAATATACTACAAGTGTTTTCTCCACATTTTCAATGGAAACATTGTGACGCTTATCGGTTAAGATCCGTTTATATGCTGAAAAAGAATTCTCAACATCACAAGATGTAACCGGAGCATACTTAAATTCGCTCCAAAATTGACTGGGAATCTGTATTCCAGTTTCTAATATTTTGTTGTCACCTAAAAGTATTTTGGCTACTCCTAATATGACTTCAAAACCAGGTTCTTTTTTGAAATAGCTTCAATTTTGACCAGAACTATTTGCCCACATGATCCTGACGTAGCGTCAAGTCCTTCAAAAGCTTCTGTTATTAGGGCCATTGAAGCCATTAGGGGAACTCCGCGAGACTCTAACTTGCGGATTAAAACTGCTAAACCTCAATTATTATGCAAATATGCAAGTTATATGCAATATGCAAGTTATATGCAATATGCAAAATATGCAGAAATAAATATGAAAATTTAAAATATTTTGTTAATAACTTTAATTTTTGTTTTTGGAACCATATCGCTATCTCTTTTCCTTAAAAATATGCAATTGCATAAAGATCCGCAGTCTAATTATTATTGGAAAATGCGCCGCAGGCGAAAAATTGGAATAAAAAATCGCGCGATTTTTAATTCTACTTTTGGTTTTTTTCTTCTTCTTGATTGGCGCTTAACCGTCTAGACGATTCTGGCCGAGTCCAACAGAGCGCGCCAATTGCTTCTGTTTCGTGCAGCATGGCGCCACTTGGGAACACCTAGGGAGGCAGCATCGCTGTCCACCTGATTTTCCCAACGCAGTGGAGGTCTCCCTTTTCTTTTGCGTTCAGCGGGTTTCGATTGAAATGCTTTCTTGGTCGGAGCGCCTTCGTCCATTCTCACGACATGACCTGCCCAACGCAGCCGCTGGATCTTTATTCGCTGAACAATGTCGATGTCTGTGTAAAGCTCGTACAGCTCATCGTTAAATCTCCGTCGATATTCGCCCACGCCAACGCGCAAAGGTCCATAAATCTTACGAAGAACTTTTCTCTCGAATACTCCAAGTGCCATCTCATCTGATTTTGAAATTGTCCATGCTTCCGCGCCGTACATGAGGACTGGAACGATGAGCGTCCTGTAGAGTGTGATTTTTGTTTGTCGAGAGAGGACTTTACTTTTCAGTTGCCTACTTAGTCCGAAGTAGCATTTATTGGCAAGCGTGATTCTTCGTTGGATCTCCGTGCTGACATCATTCTTGGTGTTAATGCTGGTTCCCAGATAGACGAAGTCCTTAACAGTTTCGAATTTGTAGCTATCAACATTGACGTGGCTGCCAAGGCGTGCTGTTTCTTTGTGTGATGACAGGAGGTACTTCGTCTTGTCCTCGTTGACCGCCAAACCCATTTTCTTAGCCTCTTTATCCAGCTTGGAGAAGGCAGAACATACGGCGCGAGTGTTAGTGCCAATGATGTCGATATCATCGGCGTACGCCAGCAGTTGTACACTCTTGTGGTATAAAATGCTTCCTGTATGGTTAAGTTCTGCAGCTCGTATTATCTTTTCCAGCATCAAATTGAAGAAGTCGCACGAAAGAGAGTCACCTTGTCTGAAACCTCGTTTGGTCACGAACGGCTCGGAGAGGTCCTTCCCAATTCTGACGGAGCTGGTGGTGATAGTCAACGTCATTTGGCATAGCCGTATAAGTTTAGCAGGGAAACCAAATTCAGACATTGCGGCATACAGGCAATTCCTATTCGTGCTATCAAAAGCGGCTTTAAAATCGACAAAGAGATGGTGTGTGTCGGTTCCTTTTTCATGGGTTTTTTCCAATATTTGTCGTATTGTGAAGATCTGGTCGATGGTAGATTTACCAGGTCTGAAGCCACACTGATAAGGTCAAATCAGATTGTTGACGATGGGCTTCAGTCTTTCGCACAATACACTTGCTAAGATCTTATATGCGATACTCAGGAGGCTTATCCCACGATAATTGGCGCGTACTGTGGAGTCTCCTTTTTTGTGGATTGGGCAGAGCACACTTAAGTTCCAATCGTCGGGCATGCGCTCGTCCGACCATATTCTGCATAGGAGTTGATGCATGCTCCTTATCAACTCTTCGCCACCATGTTTGAATAGCTCGGCTGGCAAGCCGTCAGCTCCCGGGGCCTTGTTATTCTGGGACGTGGGCGCAGATGAGGGATATATTGAAAAATCTCGCTTCGATGCGGATGGTGGCTATACGCTCGTTCACTGGCGTGCACGACAGTACTCGGCGGCTGAGTCTCTTTCCCACCACAAAACCAACACCAAATATACGCTCCTCTGAATGGCCACTGTAATATATAGCGCAAGGCCCACATTTCTTCTTGCCTTGCCCCTCCCACCGCATCTCTTGTATGGCGGTGATGTCAGCTTTCACTCTTTCGAGGACATCAACCAGCTGAGCAGAGGCACCTTCCCAATTAAGGGTCCGGACGTTCCAGGTGCTTACCCTCAAATCATAGTCCTTTAAATGTTTGCCGTGGTTGTCATCAGAAAGGGGTGGTCTCATCCGAGGCTTTGTTGTTGTTTTCATTGGATAGGATTTTTACGTGGTGGGTCCCAAGCCCGACGCACAACCCGCCCTGCGGGAGTTGTATATTGTTACACGTTTATATAGCGAGCCGCTTGCTCCAAGACAGACGCCCGCTCGAAGCCGCACCTTCTGGTGAACAGACGCTGCAGTTATTCCCCTCAACAAGCCCTTAAACCGAATATGTCGGAGTGGCCTTGTCGAGTTGTCGCCTTCTCACTTTAGTTCACCACCAAACGGGTGTTCGGTGGCTATCCAGAGGACACTGCGCGGAAGTCGTGAGCTGCTTGCTCCGCATGCAAAAGAATCGCTCTGGCCACCCCCAGGTGGATGGCAGTCAGAAGCTTTCCCCACTTACGTGGACTTCTACACACGGAGCCATCCTCCAACACACGGTTTTTTTAATATGGTGTATTATTATTGGAAAAAGCGCCGCAGATATACTTATTTTAAATAATGTTCCATTTAACTAAGCCTCTCTGTTTATTACTGAGACAGACATATGTATATGTACATATATACTATACTATATACATTAGATAGGGTCGAAAAAAAATGTTGTAAAAGTCCGCCCCTAAATTTGAAGCTTATGTTGAGAGGGTTAAGGGACACAAAAAAAAAATTTTTTTTTTACCCCGCGAAATACCGCCGAAATTGTTTTTTTTTGTAACTTTGTTATTTATCATCCGATTTTTAAAATTGATACATCATTAGTTTCGTATTTTGAAGCTCTACACTTCCTTTGTTTATTAATTTAGTAAAACCCTTTAAAGGAAAAGTGGGCGTGGTCATGATCCGATTTCGCCCATTTTCAATACCAACCGTCCCAGTCTCCATACCAACTTTCATTTCAAATTTCATCAAAATATCTCAATTTTTGCGCGAGTTAAAGTGTTTACAGACGGACGGACAGACGTACAGACGGACGGACATGGCTCAATCGATTTCTCTTTTCACCCTGATCATTTTGATATATATAAGTCTATATCTATCTCGATTATTTCATTCTGTTACAATCGACCGTTATGTGATTAAAACTATAATACTCTGTGTACTAGTACAGCTGAGTATAAAAAATTAGATATCACATTCAATATCTATCATTATGTCGTCATCACTAATCGACTCTTTCTCTTCATAAGTTAATTCTTTCTTCATTAATTTAATGAGATCTTCTGTTATTTCAAATTCATTGCACCATTGTTTTACATTCTTTAAGCCATACCTTATAGTTAAAGTTGCATTCAACACTGAATGATTCATTTCGTTTCGATTTTTGGTTTTGACAATATTCATTACGGAAAAGGTTTTTTCACTTCGGCGTTGCTAAGTGGTAGAAGTAGCAAACAGTATACAAAGTCAGTTAGATCATGATACGGACTTTCATCGACAGACTACTATTTCACTAGCGAGTATCAACAGGCATTTATAGATAGTTGCGTTACTTGTTTTGTTTTTTAACACTTAAATCGATTTGTGATAATCGCTGAATTGAATTAGCGTTACCGCATCCTCCCTATGTGCAAAATTATGGTTCATTACAAGCGGTGCCAGCGTTACCACTTCAAAAATTTTAAATTTACCAAAATAAACAAGTAAGGAAGCCTAAGTTCGAGTGGAATCGAACATTAGATACTCAGCTGTATGCTTTCATTGTTTGTTTGCGTTTGATGAAAACACGGTGTATTTTATATAAAGCGAGTGTTGCATAAAGTGGGCGTAGCCACGCCCATTTTTAACATTTTTATCAGTCAACCAACTAAGCATATGAATATTATTCTTTGTGCAAAATTTCATTCCTTTATGACTTCTAATTACAAAGATGTCACGTTACAAATTTCCAAAGGGTGTTCCAGAAATATCTTTGTTAAAAAGTAGGCGTGGTCATAAACCGATTTGAATAAATTTTTGCGTGTCTATTAGCACAAGTTATAAAAGTGTATAAACCAAGTTTCGTCTTAATGTCTCAATTATTTGTCGAGTTATGGGCTCCGAAATTTCGTATATTCCTTTGTCTAAGAAGAGGCGGTGCCACGCCCATTTTCCAAATTTTCCTATTTTTTGTTTCCGGTCTATTGTGGAACTCATGCCACAAAATTTGAATGAATTATCTCTATATTTGACAAAGATATCGCTTAAAATATTTTTATTAGGCCCCTTTATAGTTCCCATATATAAAAGTGGGCGTGGTCGCCAACCGATTTCGCTAAAATTTTGAACATATATTACCACAACTAATAAAAGTGTACACACCAAGTTTCGTCATTATATTTAAATTATTTGTCGAGTTATGGGCTCAGAAATCTCGTATATTCCTGCTTCTAAAAAGAGGCGGTGCCACGCCCATTTTCCAAATTTTTTGTGCTTTTCGTTTTATATACGCAGTTGGACTCCTGCCATAAAATTTCAATGATATACCTTTATATTTGACAGAGGTATCGCTTAAAATGTTTTTATTATGTCACTTTATAATACCCATATATAAAAGTGGGCGTGGTCGTTAACCGATTTTGGCAATTCGTCCAAACATTTGCCTAAGTAAGTATATCACGCCTACCAAATTTCATCGATATATCTTCAACGGTTTCTGAGTTATGACATATAAAACTTTCAATGTTTGGCCCTTAATAAGTGGGCGTGGCACCGCCCATTTTTCAAAATCTCACCAAATTTCTTCATAAGGGCCTGAGCTCCACACGTGGGTGAAATTTTATCACTCTAGCTCTATTAGTGACTGAGATACAAAATTTCCGATTTTTACTATATAGGGGAAGTGGGCGTGGTCATGGTCCGATTTCGCCCATTTTCAATACCATCCGTTCCAGTCTTGATACCAACTTGCATTCCAAATTTCATCAAAATATTTCAATTTTTGCGCGAGTTATCGTGCGTACGGACGGACGGACGGACGGACGGACGGACATGGCTCAATCGATTTCTTTTTTCACCCTGATCATTTTGATATATATAAGTCTATATCTATCTCGATTATTTCACTCTGTTACAATCCACCGTTATGTGATTAAAACTATAATACTCTGTGTACTAGTACAGCTGAGTATAAAAATAAAAGTAACCAAAACTAGAAACAAGTAACCAAGATACATAATATAGGCATATCGCTAGCTTAGAGTGCAAAGTGGACTTACTTTTATGAAAAAGTGTATTTTTATGTAGAACGCTAGAAAAATCAAATACGCACCACGCTGAACAAGTCTGTGCCACTTGTCATATTTCTACTGTTATTCAGTGATACGCAAATTGTGTAAGACCAAAAAGCGAAGAAAATTATGTAAGTCCAAAATATTTACATGAACAGAATTTTTTATTCATTTGGAAATTTGAATAAAGGACTTGCCCAATTTGCACTCTAAGCTAGCGATATGTCCCACTAACGTTAGGGCTATTTATTTGGAAGCAAAACAATATATACGGTTAACAAAAACTAAAATATATAAATTGTTTTAATAATAATATAATACAATGGCGCTATTATAACTCAGACGAGTTTTATGGCCGAGCTTCTCTCCCAATTCGAGGTGTGCTCTTTTTGTTTTTCCTACTAATTGGGTGGACCTACAGTTTTATGCCGGCTCCGAACTGCGAATGCATTTTTTGTGCGAAGCTTTTTCATGGCAGAAATACTCTCGGAGGGTATGCCGTCCACTGCCGAGAGGTGACCGCTGCTCTTAAAAACCCAATAATTGGATTTTTACTAATTAGAAAAATTGTTTTGGTGTTTTGCTTGGACCGTGGTTTGAACCCGAGACCTCTGGCATAGCAGGCGAGCACTCTACCCACTGCACCACAGCGGTTTTACACATTTAAAAACACGGCCAGATATGAGAATGAACAGAACCAAAAAGCTGACGAAAATCGCCCGACGAAAATTCGCCAGAATAGATTTTCGTCAAACAGCTATACACTCAACATTCGCTGGAAATAGTGGTTGAATTTTTTCCATTTACCCCCAACAATAAATTATTTGGAATATGATAAAAAAAAATACAACAAAACAATTTAGAATACAAATATTTTATTGTTTGGAAAAATTAAAAGCGTATTCCTAAAAATTTAATGTAACCATGGTGTACTCAATACATGGACCATGAATGTAACCAAAATTGGCCGAAAGTAACCACGTAACCAAACGAAAAAATTTTAACCAATTTTAGTAAAAAGTAACCAAAGTGGCAATGCTGAGCGGTGGCTAAAAACGTGGCTAGTGGCAAAACCGAAATTTTGGTGGCTAAAAAAACACAGCGGTGGCTAAATCTAGCCACCAAATGGCTAAAACGGCAACGCTGGTGGCAACAATCATAAAATAACATGAGAGCGCTCTCACGAAATAAATAATTTTGGAATTTATTCCACTCAGCCCTGGAAATTCTGAGGGAACACATGCAAATGAGAAGAAATTCTCCACTATGCCGTGCTACCACCTTGCTATAACAATCTTGGACTAAAATTAGGGTTGCCAGATGTACTGATTTGATCAGTACAATACTGATTTTTCGTGGCCCGTACTGATGGTTTTAAAAACCTTAAGAAATACTGATTTTTTGGATTTGGACTGATTTGTACTGATTTTTAGCCGACACTAAAAAAATTCATTTTTATCACCCTGCACTTAATTTTCCAACTGTTTTCATTTGACATTTGTAATGCAACCACGGCATTGCGAAAATACTCGACGAGCAATGTGTAATTGTTATTGCGCACTCCGACGAGTGAGAGAATTTTCGGGCTCTCACATCGATCAAATTTGCTGGGTGAAACAAGCACCCAGCACGCCGAAGTTTCGGGGTAATAATGTGTTATGTTGTGTATGTGCGTTCTAATCATCGATTTAACCACCTCTCACCGATGATGAAAATGTGTCCGAATTTCATCGGTGTTTTGCTCGTAAGCATAACCACGGCATAACCATGAAACAATTAGGAAGGAGGAAGCAACGCGAACGTTAAATGTTATAGAAACATGATTGACAGTTAACGATACGGAAACAAAAACAAAATGCCAGTAATAAAGCCGCGTTTCTCCGCATATATTGTTTTTTTTTTTTTATTTTTGGAAGTCAATGTACTGATTTTTTCGGGAAACATATCTGGCAACCCTAACTAAAATGAATATATATATACCCTCCTTCGATTTGCAATGTGTATTTTAAAGCTAAGTGAAGGCAATTTTGTTTTAGGTTTACAGGTGTCATACCTGAAATTTGCATATCTTGTGGTATATTTGCATTTTTTGTTTATGCAATGTTGGATTTATAGCCTACCACAGAGTATACAAATTAGTGGTGAGTTGCGCACCAGCATTTTTAGATTTGTTTGCTATTCAGTTCCATCTGTCGGAGAATGATGCGTAAGACCGTAAAATTGATTTACGATCTTCTTATTTTTGGAGACTGTAGGTTGTGGTTGGTGTCTTTGCTGCGGAACGTTGGAAGCAGCGTTCGAAATTAAACACTACGATAACATTCAATAATGTAGCGTAGCGTTCATGCGACAACGATATACACAAACACAACCCCTAACAAACCTAAGGGTACTTCCCTGCAAAAATCATTGGATTATATGCTCCATTTGTGGTAAGTTGGAGTACTTTCAAAGTGACCACTAACATAGCCCAAACGACCGATTCATGTATCTACATCGGTTCGTAGTTAGCCGAACATAACAAAAACCAAATTTTTATCGCGACGAAGACGATATGTGTATCCATACATAGCTACATACATACATATGTTTGAATGTATACACGTCATTCGTCGGCGTCGCGATAAACATTTGGTTTTTGTTGTTATGTTCGGCTAACTGTTAGGTACTCCATCAATTAATCCAATGTAGGTACTCCATGGATTAATATGATTGTTATGCGGGACTGGAGTATATACTCCATTGCAATGACATGCAATGTTAAATGGACCATATTTTTTGTATGAAATGTGGCAAGTTATGGAGTACTCGGTTGGTCCATAGCGAGCACTCCATGGATTAGCGAATGGAGTACTCGGAATTTTTGCAGGGTTGTAGTGTTTGCGTTTAAGTTTGTGTAGATGAACACAAAGAGAACACTATGCGTAGTGTAGCTGGTGGAAGTACGCTAAGTGTAAATGAACCCTACTTAGCTTTCAGTTAGTGTTCTTTCTTAAATTTTGCAAATTTAGTTGTGCAAATCGGCGTTTCATGTATGTACCTATACATATTTTATATGTATGTATGTATATACTAACGTATGTTTTTCATTAATGGATGCACATATGTACATATATATGTATGTATGTATGTATATATTTTCTTTAATAAAAGACTTGTAAAAATTATTTTGCTTAAAAAATTTTTTGCGGCAACCCTGTTAGTGCGCAGAAGTGATTTTTTACTCGGTGCTATATAATTTGATTTTTTAGAAAGTTGAAAGACTTTAAAAAGTTGTGTTATTCAAAAACACATAGTGGCTGTGCCTCCTGTGTGGAGAAATATAAAAACTTGAAAGCTAAGTATCGAAAAATACTTAAATTATACTTGCAAAATTACATTTGTACATGTGTATGTATGTATTTACATATTTACATATGCATGTACATAGTTAAGTGCGTGTAATAAGCAACAACAATTGTTTTTTGTCTCCTTTTACTCGCATAGATTTTCTCAAATCAGCTGTGCAGGAAAGCAAGTGGCGCTGCCATTCGTACTACCGATATTTAGTTCAACTATTGGCCGGTAGATGGCGCTGCACGAACATCCGCGTGCAGAGATCTGCACTATTCCAAGAGTGTAGAACTCAACCAGAGATCTGCCCCACTCTAAATTATAAACAATATATTAGAATAGATTAATTAATACTAAATAAAATAAAGTAAATAAAATAAAATAAAATAAAATAAAACAAAATAAAATAAAATAAAATAAAATACAACAAAATAAAATAGATTAAAATAAAATAAAATACATGAGTACATATGTACATGTGGGTCTTTTCTTTTAAAACCAGCATATTACTCACAATTGCGTAAGGGTGCGTTTATGTCGGAGCAATAGAAGAAAAAAGATAGCTGTGCGTGATATACGCTTATCGGAATAGCGCTATTGAGTGTTTATGTCTGAGCAGTGATAAGAGCAATAGTAGCGAAGAGATCAATAAACGGAGGTAATAGCGCTGTTCGACCACAGCATATAGCGCTATTGAGTGTTTATGTCGGAGCAATAGAAGAAAGAAAGATAGCAGTGGGTGATATACGTTTATCGGAATAGCGCTGTTATCTATGTATATTGAAGCTATGGATTTGTCTTTAGTGTGTTTTGGTACTTAAATACATAAAATGTTTAGAGTAACTGAAAAGGTTTAAAGGTGTATAATGTCCATTAAGAATATATTGCAAAATCCTTCCGTATTCTGAAAAAATAGCATTAAATACGATTACACTTTCAAAAGTCTATATAGATTTTATACATATGTATGTAATAATAATTGTTGAGCCACAGTACTTACAGGCGCCCTTACTTACATACACCCGTTGATCCGCCCCTGTACTAACATCGTTAAATCCGCTCCTGTAATTATCCCGTAAGCGCTTAGGCAGCCGCTAGTTGCTTGCCCTTGAACTTAAATTCTTATAAGTTCATACATATATACCATAGGTGGGCAAATGCGACTCATATGAGCAATGAGAGCCCTGCAAAAAAGCCGAGTACTCCATGCACGCGTGTATAGAGTACTCGCTGTGGACCAACCGAGTACTCCTCAACCTGTCACATTTCATATAAAAAATATGGTCCATTTAACATGGCGATGTCCTAGGCAGGGATCACATACTCCGATTTCCGCATGACACCCGAGTAATCCAAGGAGTAACTACATGGGATTAATCCATGGAGTACCTACATGGGATTAATCCATGGAGTAGGTACTAAAATTAATGAAATTTAATAATCGATGAACAGATGTGAACGACTGCCAATTCAATTTGATTATTAGGATTACATACATATATAAGTAAGCTTTTCTTTAATAAAAATAAAATAATAAAATTTTTCTAGCGCAATCGCCAACATGTTGTGCTGCGTTCAATGTCTATTTATTACTAGATCGTTCACGTTCAAACGAGCATGCATACATATGTACATACATACATACATACATACAAATGTACGCACTTGCTTCGTCGTTATCGCGATATACATACATTCGGTTTTTGTGGCAATGTTCGGCTAACTACGAGCCGATGCAGATAAACGAGTCGCTTACTTGAGTCTATGTTTATGATCACTTTGAAAGTACTCCTACCTACCACAAAATGGATCATATAATCCTATGATTTTTACAGGGAGTAAGCACTTGTGTACGTATACACACCGATTGTCACTACTACAGACAAGTAAAGAGCGTAAAACGAGCGCTTACGATGGGACTAGGCGATCGTCGATTAGCAAAAATAATTAAGTGTATAGCTGTTTCACGAAAATCTATTCTGGCGAATTTTCGTCGGGCGATTTTCGTCAGCTTTTTGGTTCTGTTCATTCTCATATCTGGCCGTGTTTTTAAATGTGTAAAACCGCTGTGGTGCAGTGGGTAGAGTGCTCGCTTGCTATGCCAGAGGTCTCGGGTTCAAACCACGGTCCGAGCAAAACACCAAAACAATTTTTCTAATTAGTAAAAATCCAATTATTGGGTTTTTAAGAGCAGCGGTCACCTCTCGGCAGTGGACGGCATACCCTCCGAGAGTATTTCTGCCATGAAAAAGCTTCGCACAAAAAATGCATTCGCCGTTCGGAGACGGCATAAAACTGTAGGTCCACCCAATTAGTAGGAGAAACAAAAAGGAGCACACCTCGAATTGGGAGAGAAGCTCGGCCATAAAACTCGTCAGAGTTATAATAGCGCCATTGTATTATATTATATTATTATATTATCTTTGTCAAAAATAAAGATAATTCATTTAAATGTCTCATGAATCCAAATATAGACATAAAACAAAAAATATAAAAATGTTGGAAAATGGGCGTGGCACCGCCTGTTTTCAGACAAAGGAATCTACGAGATTTCGGAACCCATAACTCTACAAATAATTAAGATGTTATGACGAAAATCAGTTTGAAAACTTTAATAACTTGTGGTAATACATGCTAAAAACTTTAGCGAAATCGGTTTATGACAACGCCTAATTTTTAATAAAGATATTTCTGGAAAAAATTTTGAAAATGGGCGTGGCTGCGCCTGCTTTATGCCGCACTCGATTCATATAAAATACACCCTAATCGAAAAAACGCAAACAAACAATGAAAGCATACAGCTGAGTATCTAATGTTCGATTCCACTCGAACTTAGGCTTCCTTACTTGTTAGTTTTAGTCTAAATACAGAGAAAATGCAATGAATTGAGGTTTAAAAGGTGCCTTTGTTTAAAAATTGTCTGGACGAGTTTTAAGTATTTTTTTTAAATTTTCCGTTGGATATTGAAACCCCCCCCCCCCCAAAACATTTTTCTGTGTGCGCCACTGTACACATGTATGTAGATACATTCGAAATGGAAAATATCATTACCCGCATTCCATTATTGAATAGACATACATATGTGCATGCATTAATATTATATACATACATACATACATATGTACAATTTAATAAAATCCGAACTTGTATTTTGAACGTACGCTCAGTTGTTCAATTCCAGTTTTAAAGTAAAATCTAAAGATGTAGGTACCTATGTTAAATAAAATATTTATATAGACTACATATCGACGACTATTTCAAAAATTGTTTGAAAAACGTCTTATTTCAGAATTTTTTTCAATAACGTCCTATTTCAGAAAACATATACATATGTATGTATGTGTCGAATGAACACAAATATGTATGTAAACTCATACATATATAAAATTTTTAATAGATTGAATAAATCATATATATTATTTCTAATTGGTGTTTTATAAATATCCCTTTTTCTGCTCACATAATTAACCAAAATTAATAAGTAAGGCATCGTTTTAAAGGTATTAATTAGCTATGCATGCGAAACGGTGTTTTATTGGGCGTGGTACTTTATATGAAAAGTAAGGGGGGTAAAAGGGGGGTTTACCCCCGCAGCGGGGAGTGTTATGGAACCCACATAAAATGTATATCAAATTAAAGGGATTCAAAATACCTACCGAATGGTATAAAAATATTTGAAATCGGTTCAGTAGTTTTGAAGTAATTGCAATTTAAAAAATGCATAATATAAACTTTGACCTTTAATAAATTTGGTTGTTGTTGTTTCCAAAAAAAAATTCACTTTTATACTCAACTTAGTCTGTTTATCAATCCTCATACTTGGTTTTTTTTGTTTCATAATTGTAGAAATTTCACATTTGTACCAGATCGTGCTATTTTTTCAACTTTGTGGGGCTGGGGGCACCTCTAAACATGCGAGTAGGTCAATAAAATTTTAAAGGCTTATTACTGGGCTAGAAAGGTGCCGTTCTGGCTTTGGAACAAATTGAATTTCCAAAAAAAAAATTTTCACTCCACCTTAATATATACGAGTATATCAAAATGATCAGGATGAAAAAAATGATTGAACCATGTCCGTCCGTCCGGCCGTATACACTCTACCTTGCGCAAAAATAGAAATATTTTAATGAAATTTGGTACACAGATTCTAATGGGAACAGAGAAAGTTGGGGTTGAAAATAAGGTATATGTATGTATTTCGAAAAACACGTAAAACATGATAATTCAGTCACTAATTAAGCCCGAGTGATGAAATGGCGTTATGCAGTTATGAGGAAACGTGCTGAAATTTTGAAAAATGGGCCAAGAGGAGCAAATTTTCAAAGATTTATAAGTCAAAACTCAGGAACTGTAGCAGATAAATCGATTAAACCAAGGCAAACGTGTGGAAAAAAATTACCCAAGTCGGCAAGAACCACATATACGCACATAAAAATATATATAAAATATATAAAAATATATTGCACATACCTATATAGGAATTATAAAAACATTTTATGCGATATCTTTGTCAAACATATATCTAGGTAATTCATTGAAAGTTCCATAAGGTCCACCAAACCAAATAAATAATAAGTTTTATAAAATGGGCGTGACAGCACAAACCATACCGACTGGCGCCACGTATGTTTTGTTATTTTTTGCGCAAGATGCGCACGGGTCCGGCTAGTACATAATAAAATTGTTAAAGTGCAACTTCAATATACATATGTACATATATATCGCTATAAGACCTAAGGCTTTTTAAAATATTATAAATATATACATACTAGGGATTCCAATTTTTCCGATTTTTACGATCCCGGGATTTTCGAGATTTGTTTTTATAATCCCGGGATTTATCCCGGGATTTGGACTTTAATTACACAGGCCGACAAAATTTCCAAAAAATTTTCTAATTCAAATAAAAGTCTACTTTTCTAAAGGATTTCGGTGTGCAGATTCTGAATCTGAAGTTGGATTTTCGGCAATACGTGTAGGTTTTGAGGTATTCATGTCCAAAGAGACGAAAAATGCGATTTTTTGCTATATTCACTGCTCAATCTGTTAAATTACTTACTTTCATTAAAAGATGATTGCAGCTATTGAAAGAACGATCATTTCTCTTGAAAACAGCGCTTTGCTTTTTCGGATATTTTATTCAGATATATACGTTGTCTTCAAAAGAAATGATCGTGCTTTCAATAGATGTAATCAGTTTTTAATGAAAGTGAGTAACTTTAAAAATATTGAGTAGTGAATATGGCCACAAACTGCGTTTTTCGCCTTTTTGGACATGAATATCTCAAAAACTACACCGAAATCCTTTTGAAACGTAGAATTTTATTTCTGTTACAAACATTTTTCGACCAGTATTATTTTCCCACATTTGGGGTTGAAAAAAGTAAATACATTTTGAGAGAAACGCTACAACTTTAAAATAAAAGAAAAAATAGATTTTTATTGCCATTTTTGATTAAATTACATTCAAAATTTCTGAAATCACTTATGCGCCAACCTTCCTAGATCTGCCTTGGGTTCTTCTTTTTCTTCCCTTTCATTCACAATAGACATTTTTCACCAGGGATGTCATTACAAAATGCTCTAATCCGCTAAAATTTTGAGGACTAACTCAAGAGATATTCCGGATTACCTCCACTTAATTCTCAAGTTAAGTCCGAATTAGCTAGATATTCCGGATTATCGCTGCCGTCTGTCAATGCTATAAGAGTTACTTTAAAAAGCACAACAAACAACGAAAATTACATACATTTGGTGAACAAAACATTTGCCTTAGCAGTTGGTACTTTTAGGATATTAATAAAAAAGCTTGCAATCATTTGATAATTTCCAATACAAAATTTTTTAGAATTAAACAACGCACTTTGTTTAAGCGAATATTTCCAAGCTTGCCGAAAAATTCAGAAAATTAATGCAACTTCTGAATAAATAAATATCGGAGGCAAAATTTTGATATGAATTCCGAGTATGCAGCTGCGTATTTAATTTTAGTACAGTGTTGTAAGACTATTAAGATTTTGTTTCCATTTTCTTCCATTATTTACTTTCCATGTGGGAAAATTCCAAAAAACATTTGAGAAATAAATGACCAAAAATTAGGAAATAGAAATTATCAAATGAATTTTGCCACAAGCTAAAAGCTTTAAAAATACCTAACGTACATTTCCTTACAACGCGTACTTCAACACAAAAAAATTTAATTATTAAAAAAAAATCAAAAATTTTAATCCTTACTTTGACTAATGGACTTTTTTATTCTAGCAAAAATGTCGCACTTTCTTCCGGCTGTCACATTTTTTTGTTCTCTTCCACACAGACTCAACACATTTTTAGGGATGTTTGTTCTATTGACAAAATATAAAACTGGCCCGACTACGGGCAACATTTTCTGCTCTTAGCACAAGTAAAAGGTTGCATTATTTTTGTTTCATTCAGGGTTTGAAATTGCTTAACTACTTTTGCTGCATTTGCTTTGCTTTTGCTAACGAAAAGTAAATTAGCAAACTCGGCCAGCCGAGTAAAAAACGAGAACACGATTCATTCGCTTCAGTTTTCAGCTGAGCCGTGTTTGCTTGTATAGCAGAGATCCCCAAAACTCTACCCTGTAAAAAAGTGTGCGACGAGTCTCTAAAAAGATTTGTCCGGGAGCGCTCTCTTTCGGGTACAATTAGTCTACAATTGTTCCCAATTGTACCCGAACGGGTACATATGTATACTAATTGTAGACGAATTGTACCCGAAAGGGTATCAAACGGGTACAATTAGTCGCACAAATGGATGTGTCGCATTTGCTACCTGTTCGGGTACAAAACGGGTACAATTGTGCGCTTTTGCTACCCGTTCGGGTACAAACTGGGTACAATTAGTCTCTTCATAGGACATGCTCAAACAAAAGAGAACACTTCAACCCATATAAAGAGATACAAATGGGTAGTAATCGCATGCTCCCTTGCGAGTTGTCCCGGATGTATCCCGGAGTGATCGCATTTTTTGCAGGGTAACTGCAGCAGTGTTAGTAACTGCAGCAGTATTAGTGAAAAACGACTAGTTGAGTGCCCAGCTACTACCGTCGCATCGTTCAGTAGCTTGCGGGCAAGCAAAAAGACAACAACGTGCACGCATATATTTTTCGCTTTTATGCGCTGCTATACCACGTCGCACAATGAAAACGAAGTATGCGTGTACGTTCGTATGAAAACGAAGTATGCGTGTACGTTGTTATCTTTTTGCTTGCCCGCAAGCAACTGAATCGCCGCACGGTCGTAGATGGTCACCTAACTTTTGCGCTCTTACTACGACAAAACGAGAGAGTATAACAACCTGTGTGAGTTGAGCGTTGCACCTCAGTGCTATGAAACGAAGACCCCTGTTGTATAGTTAAGCAAAGCAACGCGATTTGGGAGATTTCATTTTACTTCCAGCAATTAGTTGTGTCTTTGCATTTTTTCTGCTTTTGCTTATTTTGCTGAAACGATTTGTTTACGCATATTTCGATTTTTATACATATTTACTTATGAATGTATGTATGTACACATAATATGTATGTATGTCCATTTGTAAACATCTTTTCGTGTTGAATTTTGCTTAAAAACTAGTTTCAGCAAAATAAGCAACTGTAAGCAAAAATTTACCACTCAACTAATTGCTGGAAGTAAAAGCAACCCTCTCAAATTGAGTTGCTTGGCTTAACTATACAAGCAAACACGACTCAGCTGAAAACTGAAGCGAATGATTCGTGTTTTCGTTTTTGGCTCGGCTGAATTCAGCAATAAGCAAAAAACATCGGCTATTGCTATTTTGCAGCAAGCAAATTCAAACCCTGGTTTCATCATCACATGAAAAATGCAACACTTTAACCCTAATTAGATAATGCACGTCGAAATGACGTATTCATTTTTATTTTTACTCTCTCAGACTTTCATTTATTTCCGAAGCAACTTCATACGCTCAGTTTTCTCAGTAGTCGGTAGTTGTAGCTCATTGCTGGTGCTCGATTTTTATACTCAGCTGTACTAGTACACAGAGTATTATAATTTTGATTTCATAACGGTGGATTGTAACATAATGAAATAATCGAGATAGATATGGACTTATATATATCAAAATGATCAGGGTGAAAAGAGAAATCGATTGAGCCATGTCCGTCCGTCCGTCCGTCCGTCCGTACGCACGATAACTCGCGTAAAAATTGAGATATTTTGATGAAATTTGAAATGCAAGTTGGTATCGAGACTGGGACGGTTGGTATTGAAAATGGGCGAAATCAGACCATGACCACGCCCACTTTTCCTATATAGAAAAAATCGGAAATTTGGTATCTCAGCCACTAATATAGCTAGAGTGATGAAATTTTACCCACGTATTGAGCTCAGGCCCTTATGAAGAAAGTTTATGAAGTTTTGGAAAATGGGCGGTGCCACGCCCACTTATTAAGGGTCAAACATTGAAAGTTTTATATGTCATAACTCAGAAACCGTTGAAGATATATCGATGAAATTTGGTATGCGTAATTTCCTTACTTAGGCAAATGTTTTGACGAAAAATTATCAAAATCGGTTGACGGCCACGCCCACTTTTATATATGGGAACTATAAAGGGGCCTAATAAAAACATTTTAAGCGATATCTCTGTCAAATATAAAGATCTATCACTGAAATTTTGTGGCAGGAGTCCACCTACGGACATAAAACAAAAAATACAAAAAATTTTGAAAATGGGCGGTGCCACGCCCACTTATTAAGGGTCAAACATTGAAAGTTTTATATGTCATAACTTAGAAACCGTTGAAGATATATCGATGAAATTTGGTACGCGTGATATATTTACTTAGCCAAATGTGTGGACGAAAAATTACCAAAATCGGTTGACGACCACGCCCACTTTTATATATGGGTATTATAAAGTGACCTAATAAAACCATTTTTAGCGATATCTCTGTGAAATATAAAGATAATTCATTGAAATTTTGTGACATTAGTTCTACAATAGACCGGAAACAAAAAATAGAAAAAGTTTATAAAATGGGCGTGGCACCGCCCCTTTTTATACAAAGAAATCTACGAGCCTATTACTCGACAAATTAACTGAGATATTATGACGAAACTTGGTTTATGCACTTTTATAACATGTGTTAATAGACACGCAAAAATGTATTGAAATCGGTTATGACCACGCCAGGGCCGTGCGCACGGGGGGGAGGGGTTTTTGGGGGTTAAAACCCCCCCCCCATGACCAAATCTAAGTTGCAATGATTTTGCAAAAATTTTCAAAACACAGTTTATAAATTTTGCATTCAATCTTGACTCATAATTTTTGACAAAATTAGTACAATAATTTTACGGAAGAAGAAATTGGTGAAAGTTGCAAAAAATAAGGTTGGCCAATACATAAGTTCGGCACTTTGAATTGCACTTGGAGCTTTCCGAAATTACAAAGTTGTGTAGCATATGTTCGTTTGAAATTTTTCAAAAAATTGTGCTGATAACAAAAAATTTTAATTTTGTGAAAACAGTGAGCAGTTTCAATTAACAAGTACTGTAAACAGTACTATTCAGGACCTGGTTAACTAGGTTTTGATGAATCAGAATTAGACCAGATAATTCAACTATTTTGGCAAAGGGATGTTCTCATTGTTTGTTTACGTTTGACGGAAACACGGTGTATTTATATAATGCGGATACCGCTTAAGGTGGGCGTAGCCACACCCATTTTCAAAGTTAGTATCAATTATCCGACTAAGCATATGAATATTATTCTTTGTGCAAAATTTCATTCCTTTATGACTTTTAGTTACAAAGATGTCACGTCACAAATTGCACAAGGCCATTTTAGAAATGTTTTTGTAAAAAAGTAGGCGTGGTTATACACCAATTTCGCTAAATTTTTTAACGTATATTAGCACAAGTAATAAAAGTTTGTGGCCGCTGTGGTGCAGTGGGTAGAGTGCTCGCCTGCTATGCCAGAGGTCTCGGGTTCAAACCACGGTCCGAGCCAAACAAATTTTTCTAATTAGTAAAAATCCAATTATTGGGTTTTTTAAGAGCAGCGGTCACCTCTCGGCAGTGGGCGGCATACCCTCCGAGAGTATTTCTGCCATGAAAAAGCTTCTCACAAAAAATGCATTCGCCGTTCGGAGCCGGCATAAAACTGTAGGTCCACCCAATTAGTAGGAAAAACAAAAAGGAGCACACCTCGAATTGGGAGAGAAGCTCGGCCATAAAACTCGTCAGAGTTATAATATCGCCATTGTATTATATTATTATTATTATTATTCGTCATAACATATCAATTATAATAATTATTTTTTGAGTTATGGGCTCCGAAATCTCGTAGATTCCTTTGTCCAAAAAGGGGCGGTGTCACGCCCGTTTTCAAAAGTTTTTCTGTTTTTTGTTTCCGGCCTATTGTGGGACTCATGCCACAAAATTTCAATCAATTATCTTTATATTTGACAGAATTATTTTCCGTACCTCGAAGAATCACAAAGGGTATTCATTTAACCTTATAAATGCCTCGTAAAGTGTGTAAACTTGTAAATTTATAAAGTTTGTAAACGAACTGTCAAATTTTGTATGGAAAATCATTTACGCATGGTTGAGAAATTTACGCGCACATTTCAGTGTGTAAACGCTGTAAACTCGAAAAAAGCAACCTTGCGCAACAGAAACCTCTAGCATCAGTAAGTCATTTACAAAAATTTCCTTGTAAAGTCGTTTTAATTTGGATTTCTCACTTATTTTTGGCATATTTTAATATATGTCTTTAATATATGTAGATATAGTTTTAAATAAATTTTTACAATAGCACAGCTGATGCGAAAAAAAATTATTAGGTGCGTTCATATAACAGTGTGTGTAAACTGATAGAAATTTACACTTTATAAACTTATACTCTTAAATGAATACCCTTACAATGTTAAGCGGACTTTAATTATAGCCATGTATTCATAAAAGTGCGAATAATATGCCACCATATCACAAATTCTCTATCAAATACAGAAAAATTTTTACAACCAAAAAAATTTCTTGGGTATTATTTTAAGCATCAGAGTATGCAGTTTCAGAAAAGTTAGAGAACATTTAAATTTATGATGTATGGGTCTGGATATCTGTTTCAGCAAATATGTTTATCTTAGCGAAAAATGTATGCGAATGCAAACCAAAATTAAAAACCCCCCCCAAGGCTAATTCCTGCGCACGGCCCTGGACCACGCCTACTTTTTAACAAAGATATTTCTGGAACATCCTTTTGGAATTTGTAACGTGGAGTCTTTGTAACTAAAAGTCGTAGAGGGATGCAATTTTGCACTAACAATAATATTTATATGCTTATTTGGATGATTGATACAAATTTTGAAAATGGGCGTGGCTGCGCCCTGTTTATGCAGCACTGGTTTCATATAAAATACACCCTATATCGAACAAACGCAAACAAACAATGAAAGCATACAGCTGAGTATCTAATGTTCGATTCCACTCGAACTTAGGCTTCCTTACTTGTTTGCCATAAGTTTTTTTTTTATCTGAGTTATGATCACAACGTACGTCAAAACGACGTAGCTTTATCTTTAGTGTGACATTTTGGTTTTTCCATTGCATGAATTTTTTAGCCCTTTTGTGTTTCAATTTATTAGATTAGTACGTTGTTTTTGTTTTTTTTTTTAGTTTTAATTTGTTAACAATTCTATGGATATAAACAAGACTTAAAATATCTTCTTGGCAAAGAACTTTGCGCAACACCATACAAGTTGCCCTACAAAATTCAGATGGAGTTAGTGATACCCAAGAAGACGACAAAAAATAACAACAGCAATGATCTCGAAGACAGTAGAAATCAGGCTCTTCCCACAAAATAAAATACTGTTGGTTCTGTCCTTCTAAAATAAGACGCATGTCAAAAAAATAATGTTTCACGTGTAACACACCTCTGTGTGGACAACACCAAAACCAAGTTTGTAACACATGCATATAATCTTGCTTGATTTTATTTTTTTTTTGTTTTAAAATATTATTTAAAGGGTTGTTTTGTTAAGTAAACTAAAAAACTTCTGTGAATTTAGAATTAAGAATGAAATTTGCACCTTTTTGTGAAGGCTGTCTAATTTGTGTAGCTTTTTGTCAAAACAAATGAATTTCTTTATTAATCTCATATTATCTTGAATTTTATGTTTAAATGTTCCACATAAGACTGAAAATAAATGAAATAAATTATCTTAGTCAAAAAACAAATAAATTTTATATTTTTCACCTCATTAAAGCCATTAAATGAAGATACGTC
Source organism: Urophora cardui (assembly GCA_960531455.1). NCBI lineage: Eukaryota > Metazoa > Arthropoda > Insecta > Diptera > Tephritidae > Urophora > Urophora cardui. The sequence continues at coordinate 81,683,660 of OY482673.1, forward strand.
ATTATGACGTATCTTTATATTTGCAGGGGTATAAAATAGCGTTATCTATCTAGGGTTAATAGGGCACAGGACACATGTTGATAATGCTGCAATGTAATAATGCAACATTTTCATTCAGAATAGGAAATGCTGTTAGTATACAGATCTGAGACCAATAAAAATTATATAAAATATAATTTTCCTTTGCTATAATAGCGTAATATTCTCTCTTTATCTTATCCCGAAAATCCCGGGATAAAATTCTAGCTGTACCGGGATTTTCGGGGTGCCAAAAAAGGCGGGATCCCGGGATTGGAATCCCTAATACATACATATGTACATACATATATACGTACACAAATGCATTCATATGTATGTACATTAGAGCGTATCACGGTGTATGGAGGAAAAAAAAGTTGAAAATGTTCCCCCCCAGTTTGAACACTTACCTTATGAGGTTTTCAAAAAAAATTTTTTTAATTTTTTTTGTCACCCTGTAAAAACAGCGAAATTTGTTTTTTTTTCTATAATTTCTATATTTTACGTTCGATTTTCAAAAGTGATACATTTTTAGAAAGGTATTCACCAAGGCAATATTTCATCCATAGAAACTTTTAGCCCATCATGCCAAGTTCAGCTTTTATTCTATTTTTACTAAATCCAACACCCTGTATTTGAAAAAAAAAATTGTTTCCTGAATACTAAGAAAAACAAGTAAGAGCGCGGCTGACTTCGGACGTACCAAAGACTGCATACCTTTCATGAATGGGGAAATGAAAAGTTGCATAGTCTGATATTGTTTAATTTATACTTTCAATTCTCTGGGTAATTTATACAAAGATTCCTTAGAAAAAGAAGTGTCATTATTTAGATGGAGAAGTTATACCCTAAAATATATATATCTGAACAATCGGTTGTATGGCAGCTATATGATATAGTGGTCCGATTCGGCCGATTCCGACAAATGATAAGCTTCTCCTAAAAATACACTCACATTCCGAATTTCATGCAGATATCTCAAAAATTGAGGGACTAGTTTGCGATTAAACAGACAGACAGACAGACAGACGGACATGGCTTAATCGACTCAGCTCATGATCCTGATCATATTGGTATATATTTTCGTAGGTCTGCAACGCCTCGTTCTGGTACTTTCACCATTCGTGTTTCGGTACAAAGTTATAATACCATTTCATTCCCATGAATGGTATAAAAAGAATATTTACCTGCATATAATGAGGAAATAAATGTAATGCATTTATGCTAAATCTTTTCTTGGCTCTAATTTTCTGTAACGTTCTCGGCTACTTACTTTAGCGAGTATATAACCTAGGCGTTCCTCGTCGGCAACTTCTGTACAAGAATCACTTACTACCTGAACAAATCGCTCAGTATTTTGAGAATGGCATAGAAAATCTAAGTAAATTAGGTTATAATTAGTATAATTAGTATCAATCACTGCTGTTTGGAAATATTAATCAGGTATTTTTATAACATCATTAGAAGTTTGTAGTTCCTGCAAGTCCGTATCAGAATAAAATTGCAAGCATGGTGGCTCTGTAATTCTAAATGAGCTCCAATCGATCATTTGAGTGTACTATGTACTTTTTCATAGCATTTCTGCTCTGAGTTGCTCTATGTTGCTCTATTTCGACAGCTGCCCTACTTTGCTCTGCTCTAACCTGCTCCGAACTTTTTTTGTTCATTAAACAGAGCTAATATTAATAAGTAATAATGTTTTTTACTCATATAATGATGTCAAAACTAAATTCAAGGCTAAATTTACTTTATTCAAAAAAATTTTTTTTTAATACAGGGTGTTGGTTTTAAATAAATTTTAATAAAAGCTAAAGTTGGTGTCGCAGGTTAATGGCTTATATGGACGAAATATGACACGGGTTAAAACCTTTACAACAATATATTGCTCGTTAAAATCAAACACCAAATAGAAAAGTTATAAGCAAAAAACGAATTTCGCTGTTTTTACAGGGTGCCGAAAAAATTTTTTTTTCTATTTTTGAAATCTCCAAGGAGTAAACAGTCGAACCAGAGGGGAACATTTTAAACTTTTTTTTGGCGATACGCTCTAATGTACATACATACATACATCATATTTATCATCTAATAAACGCACGCCACCATCCAAAAACTGCGCTTTCACGATACCAGTAGCTTCTTAAACCTCACAAAAAACCCTTGTGAACGCATAAAATGATAAACTCAAAGAGCGATCAAAAATGATAAACTCAAAAAATGATCGCTAGCGCAAAAAATTATAAAATAAACTCAAAGAGTGAATTTACCAGAGAAATTATGAGTGAATTTATGCATTGAGTTTATCGCCACCGCTATGAGCGATCGATTGCTTTTGTGCGTTAGTTCGCGCGCTATTTGAGTGTTTATACATTTTTCTTTGAATATTTGTTTGTGATATAAGAATGTATTTTTGAGCGTTCATGAGTGAGTTTTTCCGCACCCTGATCGGTTGTATGGCATCTATATGTTATAGTCATCCGATTTCAATTATTTTCAGGAAAAGTTAAGGTAATGCTAAAATATGGTCATGTGCAAAGTTTGGGCAATTTAACTCATAAACTGACTGAGTTATTAACAAAAAAGTCCAAATTGATGGTAATTTTTCAATACCGTTATAGAAATTTGCGATTAAAATGTTTGCATATTTCTAATTGAAATTTTTGTGATCATATGTTTTTGACGCTTCTATTTTTTTTAAAGCTGCAAGTAGTTGCAAGTGAAAATTTTACTTGCAACTATTTTCAACTCTCTCGAAGTCTTACTCTCCCAATTTGGCTCTCTTTTGCAAATTTTTTGGGTTATTAACATAAAATTCGTAACTATTCATAAAAGCAATCAAAAATTTTGAGTTATTGAACAAAGCTATTGTGTCTATTGGAGGCATCGTAAAAGTAGTGTTATGGTAATTTTTGACTGTTTATCTTAATTTATTGATTACTGATCTGCAGACCTCTAAGTCCTTTTGAACAATTTTGAAAAAATCATGTGCATGCTCATATCCACATAAAATTGATATGGATGTGTTCGTATGAGTGAGGAGCAGTGCATAGGCATATAATTTTTTCTATAAATTATTTAATTTCTTTATAATTAATAAATAAAATTTTTAGTTAAGAGAAATAGATATCGTAAACGTGTTTACAAATATCGTAAACAATTTAAAAGCGCTCTCTCTATTTTATATGCATTGGCCCAGTTTACGCTCAGATCAAAATCAACGCGGCCAAATATCTCCTATTGCTTTTCCATTAAAGCGAAAAATGAGAGAGAGGGCGGGAGAGCACACTGAGTAATTAATTAATTTTGGCCAAGGCATAACTAACAGGTAGGCTCGGCGGCGAATTGAAAAACTTCTTTTTTTATTTACAAAGGTAGAGTGTAATGTCAAAATCAAAGCGAATTCACACCATGGCCAATAGGAATGGACGAGCCCCAAGCGAATTCAGATTTTAACCACGGCGAAATATCATTTTGACATTACACTCTACCAATTACAATAACAAAATACATGGGAAATTTCTGAATTCGCCACCGGGCCTACCTTCATAGATCTGCCTTGATTTTGACCATGATTTCACGTCGGACCTGGGCAAACAAATCAAGCCGCGCTCCAATATTTCCAAAAAAAACCGTACTTGCCTTTGTGTGGTGAAATTTCATTACTGCACTCAGAAAAAAAATCATCAACACGATTCATGTAAAATTAACACGATCGATCTTTACACATAGAACAGCAACAATTTTTTCAAATTACACGATATTTGAACCATGATTTTGGCTTTGTAACTGTCATCTGAAAATTTGGTAAATTCAACCAAATTTTATTGTTGATACAACATGAAGAAATTTTAAAATATACAAGATGATTCAAATATAAAATTTTATTCCTTAATGTCATTTGGAGTTTGGTTTATTTAACATGATGATAGTGTCAATATAAACTAAAAAAAATGTTAAAAAAAATTACGTCCCAATTGTAGTGTTAATACAACATGAAAACAAATGTTAAAACAACAAGAACCAAAATTAACAATAAAAGTTGGTTGATATAACACGAAACAATTTTGAAACGTAAACGTCATTTGGAATTTTGTTTTATTCAACACGATGATAGTGTAAATATGTATAATCTAAAAAGTGTACATACACAATTTTTTGCTGTTCATTGTTCTTAACAAAAAAGAAAATTTTGTGCAACCGATATCCGGACGGTATTCCAAGGTGAAATTGTGTCCCATCTTAACCGAAAAACTAAACGATCCACAACTATTTATGGAATTTGAAAGTATACCTAAGCGTCGCGAAAAATCACGTTACGATTGCGCTTTATTGGAGGTGAATGCAAATAAATATTCCTATCCAAACTTTTTGCCATATGACGACAATCTTGTTTGTATAACACCAACGATGGAGAATCGGACGGGCTATGTGAATGCATCGCGCATATCGCCCACAGTCGCCACTAAGCAACGTTGCTATAAAATCGCTCAATCACCGCAAGAAGAACTGACCACACGTATTTTCTGGCAATGTGGCTGGGAAGCGGATGTCTATTTAATTAAACGATACGGAAGCAACTTCTTTATTGATATGATGATTGTATATTTTATGTTTTATATGTTTTTTTATATTTATAAAAATAAATTGTAAAATCGACGAGACTTTGTAGTTAATTTAACAATAAATTTAAGGTAAAATCAAAAAGATGTTATTGTTAATTCAACACGACCATTTCGTGTTAATTTAACTAGCTTAAATTGTAACATTAACTAGTTAAAATTGTAAACTCAACAGGAAAACTCAAAATTTTTAGTGTTAATTCAACAGTTATTATCCTCTTAAACTAACACTTGACAGTAGTGTTAAATTTACACGTTTACAGGATGGCATACATTAAGAATCGTGTTGAAAAAAATTAACCACAAAATTTGTTGATTTTTGGTTTATTTCACACGATTTTTTTTCTGGGTGTGATATATTTTACGGATTGAAAAAATTTGATTCGATTCTTATATTAGCCCAAGAGGCAGCGGCTTTTTTTTTCGATCAATTTTATAAAGGCTGAGATTAAAACTGTGTCGCTCATTTGCTGCAAGACCGGCATAAGTAAAAAAAATCGATTGTCCAGAAAACGCTTTTAAAGTTTTCAACTGACTCTAATCTTACACAGAAAATAGGAAATCCTACAAATTCAAAACAAACCAATTCAGTATAATATATTTAACATATCCATAAAGGAAAATCAACACCAAGTATCCATTTATGGTTTTTTCCTGAATAAGAACCAACTCTCCTTTGCGTAATGACGTTATTGTTGCAAAAATATATTCAATAGAGTGTCTTAAGTTATAATGTGTCATTATTGTTGAAAAAAAAAACAATAATTTCGTATTAATTCATTTTATTTTCAGTCTTTTGAACTTCAAATATACATATTATGTACTTATGAATATCACAAAAATAAACATAAATTAATTATAATTCATACACCGAGAGAAAAGATACTGGTAGATCAACGGGATTACGGGTTAAAACAACAGATTCCACAGTCAAATCACATCCAAAGGATATATCTGTTAAATTGACAGACGATATTTTGTTTTAACAGTTTTATTGTTGTACTACTCTGAAAACAAAAAATCGCTGTGAATCCAAACACTTTTGCTGTTAAATCAACAATTTTCCGAAGTTGAAATTTTGTCACTTAAAAACAAATCCCTTTGTGTTTTACATGGCCATTTATTACTAACAATTACTTTATAATGTGTATTTTTAGAGCTATTGGCAAGTTTTTTAAATCTTTTGTTTGCATTTTTCTCTTCATCCTCCCTCCGTTCTGTTTCCAAGTACAAATATGTAGCTTCATTTCCGCTTGTTTTCCATTGCGGCACCTTCTTCGCCTTCACTGCTTGCTATATTGTGTTCTCTATTTTATATTCTCCTCCGATTTCAAACCATGACATCAACCTGAAATTCAATCAAATGGCATCATATGTATAGTGCGAAATTCAACATTCAACTTTATATTGAATATTGAACTTTAGTGGCTATTATACTTACCTCTGTTCGAAAAAGCATCCGTGAATTAAAACTCACTCACGCAAGCAAAGCAACAAGTAACAACGGAGAAAGCTGGCAGAAAGCTTCTTTTGATAGTCAACAGTAATGGTTTGTTGAATCAACAAATAAATATAAAGGTTACAGCAACAGATATTAGGGTTAAGTTAACAGTGACTCAGTTATATCAACGAAAATTTCTGTTAATAATTGACGATCAGTCCTGTTGAACTAACAAATAGGTTATAATAGATATATTTGTTAAAGTAAAAGATGTTTTCGTTTATATAACTCTAAATGTGTCTACTTAAACATATTTCTGTTAATTTAACGAATTTAGGGATTAACAGAAGAAAACTGTTGATACTACTGTGATTATTTTTCTGAGTGTAGAAACAGTTTTTTGAACTTAAGAAATTAAGGAACTCTTCAACATCTTTTCATCTTAAGTTATAATTCATAAACGAAAAATGTCAATTTTTTACTTCAAGTAATTAAAAAATTAATGGATTACATGTTTCGTCTTGCTATCCTCACTATCACTTTCTTGTTGTGGTGATTTTGGACAGTATGTTGCATCAGCCACGGAGTCGTCAAATTCTTCCGAAAAAGAGGATGATCGGGATAAACTCGAAGATGATTTGCTGCTGTTGCAGTTTGACATTTTAAAATAACATAAAACAACAACTTTTATTATTGTGATCGTGCGTTTTATTCATACATAGCTATATTTTTTATCAGCAATAGCATCATATTTTGTGTTAGTGAGAGCAATTTATTGTTACTGTTAATAATGCTATATTCAACAACGACACATTTTGTTATAATGTAAAATGATGACTGTTTATTAGTCATTCTTTTATATGTAATAACGTCATATCACGAAATACTTAAGTTGGCGATAGTATTTTTATCAACTAGAACGTCATATTTTGTAATATACCCTGTTTGAATTAAATCAAACTTTTCAACAAGATAGTCATAACTCAAATTAGCGCTGTGTACTTGAAAAAATCTAGATTAAAAATACCATTACCTTTCCGCGAAGAACTCCACAACACAAAATATGCCTCTGTTTGAGAAAGCCAAACGATCTTAACACGACGGCAGCAGTCGCACAACTGAGATATGTCGTTCTTACGTATAAAAAAAGTTGAAACAGATGAAATGAAATAACGGCATATTCTCTTCTCAAGCGGAGCATGTAAGAGGTATTCATATGAATTTTTTACTCAACATTAAGTATGATATAAAGAACAATTCTGCATCATTAACTCAAAAATCACGTTTTTTGATTTATGCCGGTCTTGCAGCAAATGAGCGGTGTGTTGTAGTCATGTTCCCAATTACGAAACCGATCGTCAGTCACAATACCATCGGTGGGTGCGCGGGTGGGAGGCTGCGGAAGTCGTGAAAAAAGCACTTTAAGAAGCAATTTTATAAAGGCTGAGCTTTTGTATATATAATATCTATATATTAATAGGCTAACATTTTTTCCATACAAACAATTGCCAGGCTGTTTAGCACATTTAACATACTCATATCCACATAAAATTGATATGGATGTGTTCGTATGAGTCAGGAGCAGTGCATAGGCATATAATTTTTTCTATATATTATTTAATTTGTTTATAAAAATTATAAATAAAGTTTTTAGTTAAGAGAAATAGATATCGTAAACGTGTTTACAAATATCGTAAACACAGTTGAAGAATCGCTTTAATTTAAAAGTGCTCTCTCTATTTTATATGCTTTGGCCCAGTTTACGCTCAGATCTAAATCAACGCGGCCAAATATCTCCATTGCTTTTCCATTAAAGCGAAAAATGAGAGAGAGGGCGGGAGAGCACACTGAGTAATTTTGACCAAGGCATATCTAACAGGTAGGCTCGGCGGCGAATTGAAAAACTTCTTTTTTATTTACAAAGGTAGAGTGTAATGTCAAAATCAAAGCGAATTCACATCATGGCCAATAGGAATGGACGAGCCCCAAGCGAATTCAGATTTTAACCACGGCAAAATATCATTTTGATATTATACTCTACCAATACCATAACAAAATACATGGGAAATTTCTGAATTCGCCACCGGGCCTATCTTCCTAGATCTGCCTTGATTTTGACCATGATTTCGCGTCGGACCGTGATCAAAAGGGCAAATCAGTGTTGCGGTACAACTGGAATTTGGAAAGTGTTGCTTATCTCCGCGAAAAGGATTAATTTTTATACCAATACAAAGTTGAAAAAATAAATTGCATGGTCGAATTTTGAGCACCGGCGATACTAGTTTATATTAATAAGAAACTAAAAACAACCGTCAGTCATTCCGCGGGCGGTGGATTATGCTTCAGTCAGGCACCTAAACTTGACAAAAACGTATGAGAGCACCCATGTAGGTAATTATACCAGTGGCGGACCTAGCATAAATTGTCTGGGCAAGCCCATGTATGTGTGAAGCATAAACATTAGCCACTTACGTAATTTTCTTTGCTGTATTATCTAAAAGTCTGATTGCGTTCCGTCATTGACTTTGATCTAGAGCTCTCGATTTTTGTTTTTAACATTTGCGAGTAGCCCAAATAAATGATTTTCAAATGCTCAAACACTCGTTTGTTTGCTTATTACCCGTATGTTTGTACAGGCATTTGAACAATTCGCGTATTTGAAGTTTGTTTTTTTCTCGTTTATTTTTTTTTTTTGTCTTCATATGTATTTTTTATTTTTGTTTTCTTGATGCACATTTTTTTGTTTGTACACTCAGAGAAAATGAATCAAAAATATTTTTAATTTCCTTATACTGACGGAAATTTCAGCAGTAGCAAGTGTATTTGCTTATTATCTAATATCTAAAAAATGGGTGCTTTAGTGTTTGAAGAACTGAGGTCCAATTACCAAAAGTCGTGAAATGTTTGATTTTATTTGATTTTGATTTCCGTCGCTTTTTAAAATTATCTTGATATTGTGCCAATAGTCGCCAAAAATCACTATCAACGCTTTTATAATCTGGTATTTGATATTTATGTTTGCATGTACATGTACATGTAAGAAATTATGTACATAAGTATGTACATGCAAACGAAAATATCAAATATGCATATGACTGTGAATACTGTTGAATGCCGAAGCCAGCTTCTCATCCCCATACAAATTTCATGTGAAAAATAAAAAGTGTTTTGCTAGTTTTTTTTTTCAATTTAAGTTTGAAAATAAGCAATTGATTTCTCCTTAGAGAAAGCGAGAAAACAAGCTATGTTATCTTGTTTTGAAAGCCAGGTAAAAGCCAATGTGTTGAAACGTTAAAGCATGCTCACTGTGTTGTGATTGGCTGTACAAACAAAATACACATTGTGAGGTGGATTGGTGGTGTATTTGCGCTATTTTCTTAGCATGCTTTTAGGCACCGGATGTACAGTAGGGGCTATATTATTGAGAACTTAAATAGTAAACGCATTTAAAACGTAAAATAACCAGATTTTAAAGAAATTTGTAAAATGAAATGAACGAAAATATGTACGCAAGCCGGGCTTCTCAGCTTGTATGAAGCGCCGGCCTCTGAATTATACGATGCGCAGAATTTTCTTTTGGCTGATTGACGACTTTTTTTCCAATAGACAATCAGTTGATGGTTGTTATCATCACCCCGATTCTAAACGAAAAATCCACAAGGATTTTTCCGCTTCTCCCTGTTCCCTTATTCTAAACACAAATTCCTTGTGGATTTTTTCGCTTCTCCCTTTCCGGCTATTCTAAATGATGTTCGAAAAAGTGAAAAGCGAGCAAGGAAGAAGAGTAGGTATCATGAATGAAAATAAAAGCGAGAATTTATGCAATTATTTTGTGAGATTTTTCACAAGACAATTTTAAGTGAATGTTGAACAAAATGTGAGTGAATATAACTTTTGTTAATAAAAAATACATACTTGAATTAATTATGTACTGGTTTGTTTATTTTTATGACGGAAAGTATAAACAGCAAATAGATATTTTAGTAAGTTTATTGAAAGGGCAGCCGGATATTTCGCGGCTTGTAGGCTGTAGTATCCCTTCCGGTTGTAGTAAGGGTGCTTGTTTTGATATGGAGCGATGATACGGACATGTGTTCCATCAATACATTCAAGGACACTAGAGCTGTCGTAGTTTTAAAAACCGCACTTAAAAACTTTCTTTTTCGTCGCTGTTCATAGCTTTATGAATCCAAATCGGATACAACTCATTTTCAAAAATTTCAACAACTTTTAGAACTTTGCTGAAGGTGGATTGAGCCAATCAAACGTCAGAATTTTTTTTTGATATCCGTCTTCAAGCAAAAATCGGAAGAATGCGCATAGTTTTATTATAGGAGAGATTGCAAATAGTTTCTTTGGCTGCTGTGTATGTGATATTAAAATGTCCAATAAATATTTGAACGCAGGTTTATTAATTCTATAGTATTTAATAAATCTGCAAATTAATAAAATCAATGCAATACTCTCAAAAAACTTTTATTTCCTATAAAGATTCCGTCAAACAGATTCGTACCATCGCGCAATCTTCTTCTTATAGACCTCTGCTACTTTCGAAAAGCAATACCATGTATATTCACTCTTAATTTTGTTAAATTTGCAATTTTTTAACAAAAATTCAAAATTTGTGGGGAAATTTCGATACGGGCCAGGCCCCTGAATTTTCGGTTTTTTTTATTTTATGGTAGGGGGGTCATATGGATCACTAAATGCAAACGAAATCTTGGGAAAACTTATAGTTTATTAATAATAAATTATTTTTGCGTAGTACACCCTAATGCTTTGGCGGCCTTCGGCCCTCAGCCGACAGAATTCTCGGTAATTATCTAGTTTACGGTGCATCGACTAAAACTGCTCCAATTTTAACAAATGGGGTACCAATCGACGCGTTTCGATCTCAGGAATACAAATCCGAAGGACATCACCGTGGCGGTAGCCACGGTTAGGTTGTATATCCGGACTTTGGTGGCGTAGCCCAGGGTTATTTTAAATAAGCGCGGCCGAAGGCCGCCAACGCAGAAAAGTGTTCTGCGCAAAGGCATATTTTTTGCAACTTTAAATGCCTATGTGTGAATGCGCTGTAAATTACACCTAATTGAGTGGCAACGCTACTCATTTTGACAATTCAATAATCGGTCGAAAAAAGCAGAAAAAGGGAAATTGTTTACTTCCATTTTATTAAAATATAGTATTTAATTGTAAAATATTGCAACTTTTTGTGTGTTATTTAGTAAATATAAGGTATGTGTGATACTATGATAAATAAATCAGTTGAATTTATGTGTTGGTGTGTGTGTAATGACCAAGCAAAAAGTTAGATAGTTTTTTGTTAATAATTTTTTATTAAAATAAAAAAGTTAAGCTCCGCCTTCGGATTCCTGAGATCGAAACGCGTCGATTGGTACCCCATTTGTAAAAATTGGAGCAGTTTTAGTCGATGCACCGTAAACTAGATAATTACCGAATTCTCTTTCTGGAGTAAAATCTACGGACCGATCCACAGTTGTTTTGAGTAGAAAAACATTTTGCGTTTGCGGCCTTCGGCCTCCCTTCAAAAAAAAATTACCCTCAGCCGGCGGAATTCCCTTTCTGGATTTATATTTCTGGAGCAGTCCACAGCATTTTTGCATAGTGGGGTTTTAAAATTTGTAAAATTAACATTCACATAACATTTCCAGAAAATTTTATTGAAAAATTCTTAGTGGTTTGAAAATAAATACGGCATTCGCATAATATCGAAGGCGACACGGGTAGGCGCATAGGCACATTCCGAAGCTACTTTTTTATTTACAAAGGTAGAGTGTACTGTAAAAATCAAAGCGAATTCACATCATGGCCCAATAGGAATGGGCCAGTCCCAAGTGAATTCAGGTTTTAACCAAGGCGAAATATCATTTTGACACCACACTACCAAATACAATAGCAAAATGCATCGGAAATTTCTGAATCAGCTTATGCGCCTACCTTCCTAGATCTGTATTGCAACAAAAAAGCTGACTTCCAAAATCCGCTCACATGTTCGAAATTCTGTTCGCCAGTTTTTCTTCTCGCTAGTGAAAGAGAATAGGAGGAAATTTTCCTGGTGAACAAAAAAATCCACAAGGGCTGAGATCCTGGCGGATATTTAGAATCGGGGTGCATATCTCTATTAGTTGAAACTATAGCCCTGTGCGCTAAGAAATCCATACAAAATTTAAGCGCAGATGTATATGCGCTTAAATAAAAACAGGGCTTATATTACAGGTTTCGAATGAGCTTCTTAAGTATAAGCCAAGGTAAATACGTACATATACATTATTAAAAAATCAATTTTTTATGCGATTTGCTCGAAATTTGGTACATTGGTAGCCCTTTGCTTATGTTAATATTTCGTATTCTCGTTTTATGAGCAGTTTCAAGCAAAATGTTTTTAAGGGTTCGATTTGTGGACTGTCTAACATAATGGAAAATGACCATATTTTGGCAAGTGGTTCAGTAAATGGTTTCATAAATGGCAAACATTTCAACAGATGCAAACGTCTCCATCCTCTTTTGTGTTTAGCCCTGGAAAATTTACATCTTGACCGGTCGAAATTCTGCGGAAGTCTTCAACGTACATACAAGCACTCAGCAACATTTCACCGATTCCAAATTGTAACCTCGATGAATTGCTTACAACATTGGAAAGCTATGTTTGCAAATTATATTCATTCACAGGAATGGATGATATTAACATGGCTCGTGTTGTAAGAATATTCAAGTACAAGTACAAGTACAAGTACAAGTATAAGGAATTGAAAAAGAATTGAAAGCACTTGAAAAGAATTGAAAAATGTACTTGAATCGATTTTTCAATTCTTTTCAAGTACTTTCAGTTACTTACAATCGAGGACGGAACGTCAAGTTGAAATCAATATTAAAAAAAAAACTAGAGTGCGCCTACTGTCGGATTTCGACAGTTTTTCTAGATATTTAGGATTAAGATACGTTATATTTTTTCTTATAATTTTATTTATGTTGAATTATTTTTTTGTTTTAAATTAAATTTAATTATTTATTTATGTTAAATTTCAAATGCATTTTGTTAAATAAACATAATATGGACCTCAAGCGACATGTAAAAAATATAAAATATCGTTTATTTTTGTAATTTTTTTTTTTAAATATTGGTTTCAAGATTGTAAGTAATTGAAAGTACTTGAAAAGAATTGAAAAATCGATTCAAGTACATTTTTCAATTCTTTTCAAGTACCTTCAATTCTTTTTAAATACTTTGAAGTATTTGCTAAAACTTCAATTCTTTTTCAATTCCTTGTACTTGTACTTGTACTTGTACTTGAAAATTTTGGGAATACCAGTACAATTGCTTTAAAATGTGCTTGTCACAAGTCGTACTGGTACTTGATATTACCCAGGTCTGGTCCAAACAAGGTTACCGAAAATTATAAAGATCGGACCACTATAACATATAGCTCCCATACAACCGATTTGCACTTTTTTGTCAAGTTCAGGTGCCTGACTGACGCATAATCGACCGCCCGCGGAATGACTGACGGTTGTTTTTAGTTTCTTATTAACATAAATATTATATATACAAAAGCTCAGCCTTTATAAAATTGCTTCAGAAAGTGCTTTTTTTACGACTTCCGCAGCCTCCCACCCACGCACCCACCTAGGGTTGGGCGATATATATCGATATATCAATATATCGATATTTCCGAAATAGTACAGCCGATAATATCGGCGATATTTTGAACTACCGTGCATCGATAATCGATATATTTCGAGCCAAATTCGATATTTTTCATACATTTCTGATGCGCTTTGAATTTAACAGCAGAACATTTTTTAAGAAGTGGTATAACCATAATGTAATGTGGTATAGTGGTAGGTGATATCAAAACCCTTCTCACTCAGAAAAGTGGGGGTTATCAGAAAAGGGGGCGTGGCACCTCCCATACAACCTTAATTTTTAAAGCTGATTATCTCTAAAACAGTTTAAGGTAGGGAGCTGAAAATTGGTACAGTGGTAGGTGATATCAAACCCCTTCTCACTCAGAAAAGTGGGGGTTATCAGAAAAGGGGGCGTGGCACCTCCCATACAACCTTAATTTTTAAAGCTGATTATCTCTAAAACAGTTTAAGGTAGGGAGCTGAAAATTGGTATAGTGGTAGGTGATATCAAAACCCTTCTCACTCAGAAAAGTGGGGGTTATCAGAAAAGGGGGCGTGGCACCTCCCATACAACCTTAATTTTTAAAGCTGATTATCTCTAAAACAGTTTAAGGTAGGGAGCTGAAAATTGGTACAGTGGTAGGTGATATCAAACCCCTTCTCACTCAGAAAAGTGGGGGTTATCAGAAAAGGGGGCGTGGCACCTCCCATACAACCTTAATTTTTAAAGCTGATTATCTCTAAAACAGTTTAAGGTAGGGAGCTGAAAATTGGTATAGTGGTAGGTGATATCAAAACCCTTCTCACTCAGAAAAGTGGGGGTTATCAGAAAAGGGGGCGTGGCACCTCCCATACAACCTTAATTTTTAAACCTGATTATCTCTAAAACAGTTTAAGGTAGGGAGCTGAAAATTGGTACAGTGGTAGGTGATATCAAACCCCTTCTCACTCAGAAAAGTGGGGGTTATCAGAAAAGGGGGCGTGGCACCTCCCATACAACCTTAATTTTTAAAGCTGATTATCTCTAAAACAGTTTAAGGTAGGGAGCTGAAAATTGGTATAGTGGTAGGTGATATCAAAACCCTTCTCACTCAAAAAAGTGGGGGTTATCAGAAAAGGGGGCGTGGCACCTCCCATACAACCTTAATTTTTAAAGCTGATTATCTCTAAAACAGTTTAAGGTAGGGAGCTGAAAATTGGTATAGTGGTAGGTGATATCAAAACCCTTCTCACTCAGAAAAGTGGGGGTTATCAGAAAAGGGGGCGTGGCACCTCCCATACAACCTTAATTTTTAAAGCTGATTATCTCTAAAACAGTTTAAGGTAGGGAGCTGAAAATTGGTACAGTGGTAGGTGATATCAAACCCCTTCTCACTCAGAAAAGTGGGGGTTATCAGAAAAGGGGGCGTGGCACCTCCCATACAACCTTAATTTTTAAAGCTGATTATCTCTAAAACAGTTTAAGGTAGGGAGCTGAAAATTGGTATAGTGGTAGGTGATATCAAAACCCTTCTCACTCAGAAAAGTGGGGGTTATCAGAAAAGGGGGCGTGGCACCTCCCATACAACCTTAATTTTTAAAGCTGATTATCTCTAAAACAGTTTAAGGTAGGGAGCTGAAAATTGGTACAGTGGTAGGTGATATCAAACCCCTTCTCACTCAGAAAAGTGGGGGTTATCAGAAAAGGGGGCGTGGCACCTCCCATACAACCTTAATTTTTAAAGCTGATTATCTCTAAAACAGTTTAAGGTAGGGAGCTGAAAATTGGTATAGTGGTAGGTGATATCAAAACCCTTCTCACTCAGAAAAGTGGGGGTTATCAGAAAAGAGCGCGTGGCACCTCCCATACAACCTTAATTTTTAAAGCTGATTATCTCTAAAACAGTTTAAGGTAGGGAGCTGAAAATTGGTATAGTGGTAGGTGATATCAAACCCCTTCTCACTCAGAAAAGTGGGGGTTATCAGAAAAGGGGGCGTGGCACCTCCCATACAACCTTAATTTTTAAAGCTGATTATCTCTAAAACAGTTTAAGGTAGGGAGCTGAAAATTGGTATAGTGGTAGGTGATATCAAACCCCTTCTCACTCAGAAAAGTGGGGGTTATCAGAAAAGGGGGCGTGGCACCTCCCATACAAGCTTATTTTTTAAAGCTGATTATCTCTAAAACAGTTTAAGGTAGGGAGCTGAAAATTGGTATAGAGGTAGGTGATATCAAAACCCTTCTCAATCAGAAAAGTGGGGGTTATCAGAAAAGGGGGCGTGGCACCTTCCACACAACCTTAATTTCGAAAGCTGATTATCTCTAAAACAGTTCAAGGTAGGGAGCTGAAAATTGGTATAGAGCGTGGCACCTCCCATACAAACTTAATTTTTCAAGCTGAATATCTATAAAAGCGTTTAAGGTTGGGACCTGAAAATTGATCAGGAGATTAACGATATCAGTAGCATGCTTATGAAAAAAAACAGTAGTTTTGGGAAAAGGGGGCGTGGCACCTCCCATGCGTTCTTAATTTTTAAGGCTAAATATCCCTAAAAGCGTTCATGGCATGTACATATAAATCACTATGCAGATATACGATATCAATATTTGTTCACCCAAAAAAAAAAAAGATTTATCGAAAAATGGGGCATTGCACCTCCCATACGTACTAAACTTTTTTGGCTGAATATATCTAAAAGGGTTGGAGGAAGGGCCTGAAAACCATTATGGAGGTATACTATACGTATCAATACTCTTACTTAATTGGTTAAAATAGCCAATACTCATTGAAAATAAATATCCGGAACAGAAAACTAAAAATTTTGTGTATCGTGCAGCCTTAAACTGAATACTAAAATTATATATTTTTGAAGTTGCATACACATTGAAGTAGTGAAAAATCGTTAATTTTCTATTAAAAATAATACCGGTGTAATAACAATTTTTGAAATGAAATTAATAAAAAAATCTGTTTTGGGCAGAACGAAGTTTGCCGGGTCAGCTAGTTTTATTTTAAAAATGAAATTTTTTAAATTAAAAATGAAATTTTTGGAATTAAAATGTATTTGGGATTTAAAAAGAAAATGTTTAAATTAAAAATAAAAATGAATGGAAAAAAACATGTTTTTGGTTCAAAATCTCATAGTGCTTAAAATAGAAATAAAAATTTTTAAATTTAAAATGTTTTTTCTTGATTTTGCAATTCTACAATGGACATTTAAAAAAAATGTTCGTATTTACATTACTTTTAAACACAGGAATTTCTACATAGGGATCAAATTTTAAAAAAATCTCCAAATTTGGGGAATTACCCACAAAACGGCAATGCTGCCTTTTACCAGCTTCTTTCCGCGTTTATCAGTGATGGATCCATGACCGTCGATATATCGAATATCGGAAAAAAAATATCGATATATCGAAAAAGTTCAAAAACATCGATGAATCGATATTATATCGATATCGCTTCCAGCACTAATTCAAAGTCACGTGGTAGGCGTCGCTATGTGGCTGCAGCAATTTTTTAAAATACTTGTCATCGTCAAATAATCTAAAAGGCATATTATTCACCGTGACTAACCCAACGCAGTAGTTCAAAAACACGTCCTTGCTTAGTTTTAAAGAAACTTTAGGCAAATTCTGCTTTCTTACTGATGTTGTCTCAGCCAACTCAGTGCCATAATGCCGTTTTATGTTTCCTAGCAAATTCCCTTTTAAAGGTTTTTGGCAACGAAGACACTTCGACAAATTTAGTTCTTTATTACATTCAACATATTTTTTTTTGTCGATACTTGAGACTCTACCCATTTTGAACACTAATTTTCGCTAATTCACAAAGAAAAAGAATGTTATAAGCACAATATGTACTATCTACATAGATTCAAAAAAATATTTTTGGAATAAAAAATAACTTTTGTTTTTGAATATACTCGTATTGCGAATGAAACGAAAAACAAATGAATTTCAAATATTTGAAAATAAAATCTTTCCCAAAAATTTCTAATTTTTCATTTGAAAAAGAAGTTGAAATTGTATTCCAGGTGTTCAAATAATTCGAAAATGTATAATATTTTTCAAATGATAAGATAGATAAAATTCAAAACAAACATTTTAGGCAAAGAATAATTTGTGAAAACAAATTATATTTCAAATATTTTCTGAACCCTGCTTTTATTTTGGCCGGAAAAAATAAAAGTCCGGATTTAACTTTTAATCTCGGACTTTAAAATTAAAGTCCGCATATAACTGTTATTCTTGGAGTTAAAAAATAAAAGTCCGGATTTAGCAGTTATGAGAGGAGATTTTTCCAAAAGGTTAGAAAAATAAATACATATTTTGAAATTTATAACTATTTGGGTCACTGAAATAAACAAAATGTAAAATCTTCACAAAAAATAGCAAAAATTCCTAATAAAAACAATTAAAACTCAAAAATATATTAAATTTTTGTTATTATCGCAACAAATATAGCATTTAAAATTCAAATCACACAATAATTTTAAAGATTTCAAAATTCGTTTGAATTTTTTTTTTGTATCTTTTGCACAGCACTGCATTGTGACAGGCACAACATGCTAAACGATCAGCTGAGAGTGTCTCAACTAATAGATATAAACTATGATCATAACAGCCAAGAAATCAAAACAAAAATTATCAAGAGTAAATAACAGTCCAAAGCTAAATTTTCACACTGTTAGCCAAAAAAAATTGAGGAGGGCACTCCCAGTTGTTGGTCAAAATACGCAGTCATGTCCTCCTATCGCAGTAATTATGTAAGTAATGAATATTTTTATGAATATCTACATACACATACTTACCTATTTTTTTAAATTAGGATAGTCCAAAATGGTATGAAGAAAATAAAGTTCACCCGAACTCTGCAAAACTACCCGCATCTCACATGATTGTAATACTGAAATCTATTCCGAAAATTATCTCTATATGGCTTGATATATTAAGGTTTACACAGAGCCAAAATACCACCTAAAATGCCCTATAAATTAGAACAAAGTTTAGCGGATTTCTCTATGCTTTCTCTCCAATAAGATGTCCGTCTTATTATTACTGGATATTTCATTTTAATAAAACTAAGTAGATAATCTGTAAAACTAATATGAAAACCTTTTCAATATAATTAAGAAGATGACCCGTGGATTTTAGATGAAATCATTTTCAGTAAAATTTAAGAGATAACCTATAAAACTAAGATGAAAACCTATTAAATAAAATTAGAACATGACTCCTAGAATAAATATGGAAACTTTTCACATAAATTTAGCAGATAACCTGTAAAATTAAGAAGAAACTCTGTTTAATATTATTAAGAAGAGAATCTTGATTTTCATCGGAAAACATAATTAGTCAACTAGTATTTTCCTAGGACTTATTCAGACAAAGGGCAACATTTCATTTCATATAAGTGCAGATGGACATAATAAACTCTTTATACCAAGTGCTTCATTAATCGCTTGAGAATTGTAGAAATGTGCAAAGCCGTAGTGAAATTGACGAACGGAGGAAATACATAAGAGCTCTTTTAAAAATAAAAAGTTCTCCCTTTTAATTTCTTGAACATGTAATTGCACGCATAAAACGTGGCTGATGCAATAACTGTTATGCATACTTCTAGTATGTACGAGTATATATGTACATATGTATGTATGTACGTATGTTAAGACGTTTAAAGCAAAATTTGAATTAATAAGGGCTCTTTTAAAAATAAAAAGTTTTCCTTTTTAATAAATTCAAAAAGGTTCAAGTAAAAATTAGAGGATGTCCTTATTGATTTGCTTTATACAAATTTTCTCCTAAAAACAAGCAGATTTCTTCTAACAATTTAATTTTTTTTACAAAATGACATAAAAAATTAATAAACAAGAAGTTATCTCCTCGTTTTCAGACGATATCCTTTTAAATAAATTTAAGAAGAAATTCAAGCTAAAATCCAGAAGAATTTCTAGCAAAAATTTCTTCAATTTTGTCCCCTCTCCCTCTCCTCGGCCAAATAGCTTTTTTAGGTGGCATTCTCTTTGATTGTAGGTGAACTTTTTGGCTCTGTGTAGAGGTCGCTCAAATGCTTCCAAATTTCCCTCTAACGCTTTTATTACCCAGCAGTTCTATGATATCCGCTTGAACATGCAATTTCTCATGCCCCTGCTACCCTGTCCTTTATCAAGCCCTAAATGTATAGAAAATGTTAAAATTTTTTTGTTTTTATGGGGCAGCATGCCATGATTTTACGAGAAAGTTTGACAAAACAAATGTTATTTTAATGTCCAAATAAAATTTCAAAACAAAAAATAGTGAAAATTATTGAAAAACAGATTTGGTCTGATAATGTGTAATATCGATAGTTTTACAACTTTTGCACACCTTCATATTGCACATTACTATTTCAGAGTACCACACAATGGGAACGTTTCATACAAAAAACGGCCATAAATAGTAAAAATTTACCTAGAGTGCTGAAATTTGGAAAATAAGCTTTTTTGATGAACATTAGTACATGGTGTAAAAAGGAACTTAATCTGATGACAAATACTCCCACCCCCCATATAAAGGGTGTCCCGAAAAACCATGAAATTTCAATTATTTTCGCAACTAATTAAGTTAGAATGCTCAAATTCGGTATAAAAGCTTTTTTGATGAGTATTAGTACATGGTGTAAAAAGGAACTTAATCTGATGATAAATACTCCTACCCCCCATATAACGGGCAGGCCCGTAGCTAGGGGGGGCATTGTGGGGCAATGCCCTACCTTAAAATTAGAATGCCCTACCTTAAAAAGGCCAAGAAGTGAGATGAATTATTATAATTAAATTTTTTGTCATAGTTTGAGATAAAAAATTATTGCGGTTGCAATGTATGATATGGAGAATCCACCCTGCACCACAAATATAATTAAATAAGACCATCGAATTTTTGTAGTTTGGTTAAACGAATGGTTCATTCCGACACTTTTCTGACAAAATCTAATCTCACTGTGAGCGAACAACACCAAAAGCGCGGAATTGATTTCTAAGGCTATGTGCTAATCTAAAACATTTTACTCGATGGACAAATGAGGAGTCTAAATTTTCTATGGTTATCGTTTAATCATTTTGGAGAATTTTTTTCTCACCTACATACCTACAGGGGACCCACATACCAAATTTAAAGATCATAGCTCTCTTAGGTATGGAATAATCGAAGGAAATTAAATTAAAACTAAAAATTTTAAAAATTAAATTTTCTGTTGCATTTAATTTTTTAATAATATTTTCGTCTTTAATTTTGTCTCTCGTTTATTTGCGTATGGCGGTTGGTCCCTATGTTCACCGCAATGAGAGGCGTTTAAAGACACATATGAACTTTTTGCATTTATAGCGACCATAGGATGTAGTACTGCAGTATGCGAATCAACCTTTTCAACACTAATAGGGGTGTCAGAATGAATACTTTTCCGTCAATCCAGCAATCCGTTTAACTAGGCTTGCCATAATTTTTTCACCCCAATGCCTCACTAAAGCGAAATAAAAACAGCCTAAAGTTAGAAAACCATAAAATTCATTCAAATATATTTAACAGTCTAAAAATTAGAGCTCTAGGTACCCGGGTATCGAACAATTCGATCTGATCATTTTTGTTTGAAGCCCGTTTGTTGTTCAAATGCCCGTACAGAGATTCGAGCATTCAAGCTTACAAACAAAAAAAATGTGTATCGGAAAAACAAAAATAAAAAAACTACATATAAAGAAAAAAAATAATAATAAACAAAAGAAAAAACAAACTTCAAAATACCCGAATTGTTCAAATGCCCGTATGGGTAACAAACAAACGACCGTTCGAGCATTTGAACAAAAATTGTTCGGGCTACTCGAAAATGTGCAAAAAAATCGAGAGCTCTAATATATATATGTAAATTTATCACATTTAAAAAACAATTCACTTATGATAAACAAAAAACAAATTAATTAAATTAAATAAAGGTAGATACCGTTGTTTAGTTTCAAAAACACGACAAAATAATACATAGAAGGTACAAAGGCAATCGTTTTTCTTAACTTTTAGTATCCCACTCATACTTTTCCGATGAAGGTGCTCTTTTTAGTATCTGAGTGTTAGTCTTTATTTTATCGTAGAACGCTGAACAGTCCTCGACACTGTTTATTTGAATATTCAAAAGCTGAAAATATTTTCATCATAAAAAGCAATATTGAAAAGAAAGCTTAATTCATTTCATTAAATTTAACCCAGTGTTTAAATTCTAAATATGTACATATACATTTTCTGACAAAACTGATACTTTTTTGTCAAATATGGGCTATGAATTTGTCTTTTTATGCTTATTAATTCTATTAGATTCTTCCAGAGACGAAAAATAACTCTTATTGAATTTTTTGAAATCAAAAACGTTGGGCACATTTCAATGAAAAAATTTTTCCCTTACATTTAAAAGTTATTATGGGAAAGAAAAATTTTTCTGTTGCTCATAACGATTATATTCAGACTTTTATTTTTTCAATTGCCTCATAACTGTTATTCATGAGAAAAAATTTTTTCCGTTGCTCATAACGTTTATTTTGAAATTTTTATGTTTTCCGTTGCCTCATAACAGTTATTCATGAAAATAAATTTTTTCTGTTGCTTATAGCTAATTTCTATTTCAGATTTTTGATTTTTCGTTGTATTGTGTTATTTTGTGGATTTGGTTCCTTTTTTTGCTCATAGGACTTCATCATTCGGTATCTAGTGTATGTAATTGGATGGTGCTATGTAATACAGTATATTTATTTTATTCCCAAACCCGAAGCTAGAATGTTTCAATTGGTACTAGCTGTAAATATATCCTAACTAAAATTAAAAAATGCTGATTAGAAATCGGTTTAGGCCCATGGTTTCATATGCAAAGTTACATAGAATAATCCTTAGGATTTTTTCCACGCAAACGATTTTTCGAAAATAAAATAATCGATCTCGTGATAAAAATCGATAGCAATAAGAAAACAAATCATTGTGGTAGTCAAACTTAGCACGATATTGTCCGGAAGCTTCGATATGTATGTACATTAGAGTGCGTTTAAAATTCAAAAATATTTTTGTAAATTATCTAATACCCAAAATCAATACTTCTCTACCCAAGGATAACAGATGTAAATTTTGGTCCCGATTGATAAAGGTTTGGTGGTCTTTCACGTGGGTCAAATTTCAATTTTTTTCACCTCACGTTTACAAAAAATTGTATAAAAATTGCTTTCCAAACGTGAAATGCAATTATAGAATTAGGGTTCCTTTTCGTTGATTCAGCACTTACTATTAAATGAATTACAAACAAAACCAGTTCTTGCTTTGCATACGTACCCTGCAGGGAACTCAATAACTAGTGAGCAAAATTTCTAGTTCCGAACTAGCGAAAAGGTGTCAAAAGGGAACTAGATCAATTGTAGTTAGACCCTGACCAGTTCAGGAGGAGTGAATTGAGTAACCATTATAAGACACACTTTGATTTGTATGCAATTTCGAAGTGACAAATATTCTATGACAATTTTTCGTTCGTTCAATTTCCGTCGGCTTTGTATATTTCGGCAATTCTCAGATGTTTAATGAAGCGTTTTATATAAAGAGTTTTCTATTTGCATATTAACTTGTATGAAATGAAATGTTCCCGTAATTATGCTTTTCCGATCCCTCAGGATTATTTTTAATTTTTTTTATTTTATTGCTTTTTAAATATTATTGTAAATTTTTATTAAATAAATAAATTAAAAAAAAATAATTAGTTAAAAAAAAAAAAAAATTATCATCCACCTTGACACAGACAGGATTCGAACCCGCCCCCTCAGATTGAAAGGCTCATGTGTTAGCCAGTCGGCCATCGCGCCACTTGCATGAAGTGTGTCAAAGGCTGCACTTAAGCGGCAGATGTAAAACTGTAGAATTTGTAGATACTTGTAGCTAATTCAGAACTATCGAAAATGTGCCAATAAACGAACTAGTGTAAACTGTAGAATTTAGTACTAGTTAGGAACTATCGAAAATGTAGTGCAGAGGGTGACAGTTGACACCGCCTAGGACATCGCCGTGTTAAATTCGCCAGTTGATAACATGCAAACGAGATTTAGCTCGCACTAGTAGTGTCGAAAAACGCACTAGAAAAGACCTAGTTCGGAACTAGAGATTTTCCCTACAGGGTATGCATGTAGTATGTACATGCGGCTGATTTCATTGCAAATACAACAAACCCAAAACAGAAAGCTACAAGCTTCATTTTTTTTGAGTGAATTTATGCATTGAGTTTATCGCCATCGCTATGAGCGATCGCTGGCTGTTGTGCGTTAGTTCACTCGCTATTTGAGTGGTTATATGTTTTTCTTTGAACATTTGTTTGTGATTTGAGTAGAATGTATTTTTGAGCGTTCGTGAGTGAGTTTTTCCGTACCCTGAAAGCTTGTTACTTATTGGCTTATATACGGGAGTGAATTGAAATTCATAGAGGCTATTTTGAAGAAAGGTAACATAAAAGCCGCAATGAAGCATAAAGTATAATGTTGAATGTCCTACTATATGATGCCGTTGGGCTGTTGATGTCATAATAGAGAGAACACAAAAAAGTGAATGTTTGAAAGATATAATTATTTAGTTAAATGTTACAACTTTTAGGATGGGATGAAGTTACATACATACATACATACATACATACAGGTGAAGCTAATAAAAGCGTGTTAAAAAAGAAACATATTCTGCAAAATAATACTCGCAATATAACGAAAAAATTAAAAAATTTGAAATGTAGAAGTTATGAGGCAACGGAAAAAATAAAAATTTTAAAATAAAAGTTACGAGCAACGGATAAAATTTTTTCTCATGAATAACAGTTATGAGGCAATTGAAAAAATAAAAATCTGAACGCAATCGTTATGAGCAACAGAAAAAAATATTTTTCAAACATAATAGTTACGACTGAAAAATATTTTTTTTCGGTTTGAAATAACTCTTAAGAAATGAAAGAAAAAGATTTTTGAATTTTTTAATTGTTATGAGGCAATTTTTTTGAATATATCTTATAACAGTTATGTCTCTGGATTCTTCTGTTGATGACTTATATAAATTATGTTGAAGTAAATAGCACCAAAAGCACAAGTATAAATGAAAAATAATTGTGACAATTCGAACAAACGGGGTTATATATTGCACCAGAAATTTATTTGGTTTTATTGTCCTAAAATCGTAGTTATTGCATTCGCATGTAAAATTTTTGAAGTTAACTTCTTAGGCGGCGATACAGAGTTTTTATGGAGAGTGAAATTTGAAATTTGATGTAACGGAAGTTGGCCCCGGAAATAGCAGCCATTTTAGCTGATTTTTAATTTCTAAAAAAATCAACCTTGATATCGCGTGGTTCGAGAACCTACAACCCCTCGCTTCCAGACCTGACACTCTACCGCTGCGCCATCACACCACCTGCGTTGGGTACGTCAAATGCTGCACTTAAACTGAACTAACAATTACAACTCACTCACGTATGTACATATACGTGTAAGTACATAACAGCGCTGTGGTGAAATAAACGTGGTGAGAATGTTAATAACACAACTACGACTAGAAAGTGAACTAGAACTTCAACTAGAACGAACTAGTAGATGAACTTGAATATCTACAACTACTATTGCAATGCACATGTCCTTTCCTTGAATTTTGTATACTTAATGTACATACATATGTATAAGTTATACGCATACATATACATATGTATGTATGTAAGTTTTTCCATAAGATTTTTTGGGGTTTGACTGACTTCTGTGCACTTTTGCTACCAACACTAAAGTTGAGTGGTAGTTAAAAATCGAGTTAAATCATGAATTTAACTACCACTCAAATTGACTCACTCAAACTGACTTCCACTCAATTGAGTGGTTCGTTCTGCGTCTGCATTAGCGTGAAGCAGAGAACTTATAAAACCAGAGAAGGACCACGACTACGAAAAGTGTGAGGAGGACAAGATGCTAAGGAACTCACCATGCTAAAAATTAATGGTGAGTTCCTCCGGCTAAGCAACAGAATTCTGTTTTTAGCAGAGGAAATTGAGCATTTGATATTATTTAGCATGGGTTGAGAAAATTAAGTAGGAAACGTTTATACATTCAAAATTTCAAAGAAATGTTTGCAAAAAATGAAAAAAAAAACGAAAATAAAAATTAAAAAATACGAAAATTAAAATTAAAAAATATGTTCACGGTGGTTGGCTTTGTGAGCAAATCGGCTAAGTCCATTTATTATTTAAGTTCTCTGTTTATACCTACATTCATGTTAGCAAATTTTATTTCTATTTCCTCAGGTGGGGCTAATTTCAATGATTTTCCACATTTTAAAAGAAATTTTTGCCAAAAATGAAAAAAAAACCAAAATAAAAATTAAAAAAATACGAAAATAAAAATAAAAAATTAAAAAATATGCTCACGGTGGTTGGCTTCGCGAGCAAATGTGCTAAGTCCATTTATTGGAACTTTTCAGGAGAGGCAAAAAACCTCCCAACTTTTTTAAAAATCTGAAAATGCAGATTCCTTCCTCAGACGGTCGTACTAATATACAAGTTATCAGGTCATTTTAAAACAAAGCTTGTACAAAGTTATGAGCTTCTTTGAGACTGAGCACATTCAGACCTGTAAAGTGCAAGTACAAGTACCAGTACCTCAGTACTTCGAAATTCCAGTACAAGTACTTCAGTACTTGTATGTACTTGAATTTTACAATTACACGTACTCTACTGATAAGTACTTTTTAAGTAAGTACGCATAGGTATCTGTGTTTTTGTTTTGCTTTTTTGAATGTTTTGATTGAAATAACAATTTTATATCAAAATCAACTGAGGTGATATTTTTTTGTTCGAAACAATCTGAAATAGTTTGTCAAAAAAGTACTTGCATGTACATTGATAAGTACTTCTACATACTTGTATGTACTTCGAATTTCCAAGTACAAGTACTGTGGTACTTGTTCTTATTTGGTACTTAGTACCAGTATATACCTACTGAGTATTTTACAGGTCTGAGCACATTTGCTTTCTAGCTATTACCTATTTCTTTTTTTTTTCAAGTGAACTTAGCACATTTTCTCACAAATTATTATACTCACCTTTACGTAGTAAAATTTAAATATTTTGATGACGTACCTATATACATACATACATACATACATACATATGTAGGTTTTAAAAAACAAATTTTTTATGCACTTAGCACATTTGGATAACACTGCATTACAACGTGAAAAACAGATATTATGATAACCTTTTCTTGGCAGACGATGTACCTATTTTTAGTTTAACCAATCTCAGTTTTGATAAAAAGTGGACTTAGCACATTTGCTCACGAAACCAACGATATGTATCTAGGTATGTACGTATATGTGTACATTAAGGTGGAGTGAAACGTTTTTTTTTTGGAAATTCAATTTGTTCCAAAGCCAGAACGGCACCTTTCTAGCCCAGAAATAAGTCTGTAAAATTTTATTGACCTACTCGCATGTTTAGAGGTGCCCCCAGCCCAACAAAGTTGAAAAAAATAGCACGATCTGGTACAAATGTGAAATTTCTTAAATTATAAAATCAAAAAACGAAGTATGAGGATTGATAAATATGGCTAAGTTGAGTATTAAAGTGATTTTTTTTTTTTTTGGAAATAACAACAACAAAAGTTATTAAAGGTCAAAATTTATATTATGCATTTTGTAAATTGCAATTACTTAAAAACTACTCCACCGATTTCGAATATTTTTATAACATTCGATAGGTAATTTGATTGCCTTTAATTTGACATACATTTTATATATGAAAAGTAAGGGGGGTAAAAGGGGGCTTGACCCCCGCAGGCGGGATATTATTTAACCCACATAAAATGTATATCGAATTAAAGGGAATCAAAATACCTATCGAATGGTATAAAAATATTTGAAATCGGTTCAGTAGTTTTTAAGTAATTGTAATTTAAATAATGCATAATATAAACTTTGACCTTTAATGACTTTTGTTGTTGTTGTTTCCACAAAAAAAAAATTCACTTTAATACTCAGCTTAGCCATATTTATCAATCCTCATACTTCGTCTTTTGATTTTATAATTTTCAAAATTTCATATTTGTACCAGATCGTGCTTATAGCTTTCAACTTTGCGGGGCTCGGGGCAGTTCAAAACGTCGTCCTATCGCCATGAAATTTTGAGGGGTTCATTAAATCATATAAAGGCAACTTTTCATTGCTGGTACGTTCAAAAAACAAACAAAAAAAAAATCTCCATATGTTTTCACTCCACCTTAGTGTACATATGTACATAAATACTACACACATAACATATGGTATGTGAAAATAAAAACAATAGCTTAATTCCATTTGCCGTCGGCATTTTATATTTCTCTACTTTCGTGTAAAACAGAGATCCCCAAAACTCTAACTGCAGCAGTGTTAGTAACTGCAGCAGTATTAGTGAAAAACGACTACCCAGTTGGAAAAGGTAATGTATGGTCATCTATAAATGGATATAAAGGCCATAGGATCTATACATTCCAGAATGCATGATTTTTTTCATTGTGATGTCCTAGGGAAGTCATGCATCCACTTTTCCCTGCCAAGGTAAGGCAAAAAGGAATGTTTGGATGAGAGTCGCTCTTGCCGTGATCTCAGTGTCGGTTTATTTTCTCACTTAAAATAAAAAAAAATACTTTTTTTTGCATTTTTCTCTTCACTCTCTCTCCATCCGATTTCCAACTAGAAATATGTAACTTCACTCCAGCTTGTTCTCCTCTGCTTCTCTCATTGTCGCACCATCTTCCCCTTCACTGCTTCACCCATGTGGGACATTCAACATTATATTGATCTTTAGTGCCGCTTTTATGCGTCCGTTTGTTAAAATAGACTCTGTGAATTGTTGTCGTCATTGTAAAAAAGGAAAACTAGAGAAAACCTGATTCTCCTAATTGTTTTTTTTTTTCTTGCTAGATTCAATGTTATAGCTGAGAGCCGATGACTGACCTTTTCGCTTACCTTGGGTTGCATTCTGGAATGTATCCGATTTCTTATAAGTTGGAAGGTATAGCTGAGAGCCGATGACTGACCTCTTCGCTTACCTTGGGTTGCATTATGGAATGTATCCGATTTCCTATAAGTTGGAAGGTATAGGTGAGAGCCGATGACTGACCTCTTCGCTTACCTTGGGTTGCATTCTGGAATGTATCCGATTTCCTATAAGTTGGAAGGTATAGCTGAGAGCCGATAACTGACCTCTTCGCTTACCTTGGGTTGCATTCTGGAATGTATCCGATTTCCTATAAGTTGGAAGGTATAGCTGAGAGCCGATAACTGACCTCTTCGCTTACCTTGGGTTGCATTCTAGAGTGTATCCGATTTCCTATAAGTTGGCAGCCACACAACATAGATTTTAAATGAAATCATAGTTTTTTTTGGAATACATACTATAATGTAAATTTTTCGTACATCTTTTCATGCGTCCGCAAGGTCATGCATGACCACCTTTCCAACTGGGTAGTTGAGTGCCCAGCTACTACCGTCGCATCGTTCAGTAGCTTGCGGGCAAGCAAAAAGACAACAACGTGCACGCATGTATTTTTCGCTTTTATGCGCTGCTATACCACGTCGCACAATGCAATACGAAAAATACTTTATGATGCCCAATGCTTGCGCGACATCGTATAAAAGCGTATGAAAACGAAGTATGCGTGTACTTTGTTATCTTTTTGCTTGCCCGCAAGCAACTGAATCGTCGCTCGGTCGTAGATGGTCAACTAACTTTTGCGCTCTTACTACGACAAAACGAGAGAGTATAACAATCTGTGTGAGTTGAGCGTTGCACCTCAGTGCTATGAAACGAAGACCCCTGGTGTAAAAGCATACATACATACATACATATTTACATAGGTACAAGCATGTGTGTTATCCAAGAACAAAAACTACTCTCCCCCAAACCTACATACATATGTATCAAAATACAACAAAAACATTTTCATTCATAAATGCATAAGATCAAATGAAATGTGGCAACGTCGCCTTCGCTCAAATCGGCGAACATTTTCAATTTTTCTAGTCCGACTCGACTTCAAAGAAATTCATGGGCAAGAGGGCAAAGTGATAAGGGGCAGCCTAAAAGAAGGCGCTAGCATCCATACATATCTACAAATGGCTTCACATGCCCCTCTACGTTTCTTTGCTGTCCACAACTTTTCACAACTCGCGGCAATTTTGCCAAATTTCTACTCCAAATGACTTCGACATCAAGTCAGTGGACATGCGGGTAATTGAAAAGTGATGAACCTTGCAGACAATAGCAATGGTTCAACACCTGCGCACTTATAAGAACAAGCGCAGCCACATGCAATAATCGGGCCTACGAACTGTCAACAGTGATTCTGATGTGTTTTTGTTTTTGTACAAAATTTTACTTCTTCGTGGCGATCAACCGAAGGGCTGTCGGGAGTTTAGCGCTGGTTATAATAGCCGGGACGGGACGGAAGCCGTACCGATATAGAACGGTGACAAACTTAAGGCAGTTATAATAATGCGTTAACTGCCGTCTTTGACATTTGCCACAGCTGTAAATATTGTGCTTTATTTACCAATTTAAAACAGAAAACTTTCAATTTGTTGGTGATTTCATGACGACGCACGCCGTTATTAAGTCTTTCCTCGAATTCGGTCATTTTTATTTTATAAAATGTTTAAATAAATTGTTTGATAACATACCGTCTGTTTGTCACAGCAAAGAGAACTGTCAAATTGCCGTAAGAATACGGAAGAAATCTAAAATCAACAGATGCTTACGGTTCTCGCCGTTTTCTACCGTTCATTGTAATCAATCACATGCCTTCCACATACAATAGATATAAAAGTGAAGCTCCATCCGTTGCGTTACGGCTATTATAACCAGCGAGTTTATTTGTTCAGCGAGGCTAGACGAACATAACAACTGCGCTACGAAATTACTGTGGACAGTGATAAGGCCGCGATTTACACGTGCGCCCCTCTAATTACTGCCAATTTACATGTATTGCAGTAGGATTCGAACCTGCTGTAAAGAACTATGGCCGGCTGAGCGCCTTTTCCCTCGTGAGGTCAACTTTAAAATTCTGCGATTTATGAGAAAAACCTGTCTTGTCAAATTTTGTGCTATGTTGTGTGGCAACAGCGAAATGTAGAGGGGCGAGAAGAGTATGAGCTCGTCGGTATGTAAGGACACATGTACATATGAATGTTTGTATTTAGACGCGACCGTCGAAGTGGGATGCGTGAGATTGACTTTTGTGGAGCTGTACAAAAACAAAATAGAATGTCGCTCGTCCCTTGACACTTTTACACCTTGCCATCAAAAGTATTATTATTATTATTATTTATTTAGGCTTAAAATACAATTTTAAGACTAAAATACTAAGAGATGGGCGCTAGCTGCTTTGGCTATCGGCCCATTAATTTTAAAAGGAGATTAGGTACTACTTACATACATATGTACATATACTAAATATTAAATTTTTTTTTTTTTACATAACATTTTTTGTTGTGTTTTTTAAGTACTGACATAAAATTCAAAATTGCTACAATTTTAGTTTTATTTCTTTTATGTATTGATACATATCCTCAATGTTTTTTTGTGTTGGACTTTTGAGTACTTCAATTGCACTTTTATTACCAAATATCGCGTTTCTATCATCATGCAGGTAGGGGCATTCACTTAAAATATGAGAAACAGTTAAGCGCACTCCGCATGCGTCACAAAATTGTGTTTTGTTGCTGTTAAAAAGATATTGATGTGTGGCTTGTGTGTGTCCCAAAAGAAGTCTGGAAAATATTCTTATTTTGTATTTATTTGCAGTAGTTGGGTATTGTGGTGGATTGCCAACTCTATTAATTATTGTGTAATGGTAATGGCTATAATTTGCGTAATCATGTTTTCTGGTTTCTGTATTAAGAGTTTTTAAATACCTTTTAAGATCAATTTTTTCAATAGATGGATCAGTTGTGATTGGTGCAGAGCATGCGTATTTAGCTGCAATATCTGCTCTCTCATTTCCTGGGATTCCAACGTGGCTAGGGATCCAGAACCACAAAAATCTATTTGGGTGGTGTCTTATGATATTTCTAATTTTTTTATAGTCTCCCACTTTTCGGAAGTGTGACCAGATATGGATTTTATAACCGAAAGGCTGTCGGTGAAAATAACTGTTTTTTGGCCATGGCTAGACGCGATTTTCATGGCTGTGTAGATAGCATTTGCTTCAGCTGTAAATACAGAAGCAGAGTCATCAAGGCGACTTAAGGCTAAGACCTGGTCATTGTCGTTTACTATAGCATAGCCTGTAGATATTTCTTTCTCCTTGGAACCATCCGTGTAAAGAAAATTCCAACCATCATTTTTAAGGGAGATTTTTAACTCGTTAAAAGAAGCCAAATACAGTTCTTTTGGAGTTACGTCTTTATTAAGTAAAGATAATGTAGTGTTACAAATGTTTGAAGGTAATATCCATGACGGAGTTACTGGATGGAGTTTTGATATAATCGTTGGTATATCATGGGTAACACCATAATCTAGGGAATCAGCTAATGCGGAAGTTATTCTGCGGCCACGTTTCCATGATCGTATACGTTTTATGTCATCATCAATAATTGAGTTGTTGAAGAATAGAATTTTTGACAATAATCTTGCAACTATTTCTGTAACTCTACTTTCAATAGAAGGAAGTCCTGCTTCCGTGAGAACGTTTTTAATTGTAGTTGTACGGTAAGCATATATACTGGCCCTAACTGCCTGATGATAGAGCGGCTTGATAATATTAAGAGTGGATGGGAAAGTTCTTCCATACAAATATAGTCCGTAATCAATTTTGCTTAAAACTAATGTCTTTACTAAATAAGTTAAAGTGTTAATATGAACAAATGTTTTTCTAGACAGATAACATATTAAGTTTACTCTAGTAGTTAGTGATTTTTTCAATTGTTGACATTGTGCTTTCCAGTCATACTTATGTGAAAAAGTTAAACCAAGAATTTTTAAAATCTTTACATTTTCGATAATATTATTATTGATATTAATATTTATATTAAAAGAGTTACAATTTCTTTTTCTACAAATGTGAAACTTTTTTGATTTTGGAAAAGATATTTTAGCACCTGACATATCACACCAAGCAGCTATATCTTGTAAAACGGATGATAAAATATTACACGCTTCGGTATTATCATTTCTTTTGCATAATATATAAAGGTCATCAGCATAAAGAAAGTGATCAACGTGAGGTGATTTTAGTATAATATTGCTTATTTTATTAAAGGCGATTTGAAAAAGTATTACCGACAGGGGTGACCCCTGTGGAATACCATTTTCTAACGGATATTCGTTTGAGTAGCTATTGTTCAGTCTAATTCGAAAACTTCGATTTGAAAGTTAAGATTTAACAATATTAAATATTTTTGGCCCGATATTTAAGGAGTACAGTACATCAAGTATAACGTGGCAACCAATTCTGTCAAACGCTTTTTCGAAGTCTAATGATAATAAAGTAACATGGTTTTTTGCTGATAAAGCATTTGAAACGAAAAAATCAAAGTGTAGTAAAGCGTCATCACATCCTTTACCTGGCTTAAAAGCCACTTGGTTGACGGCAATAATTTTTCGATCTTCCATAAACCATGATAATCTGTTAGCTATTTTTCGTTCCAAAATTTTCGACACGCAGGAAAGTAAAGAAATTGGTCGAAGTCCGTTAATGTTTGATGTGTCTTTCTCAGGCTTAGGAATAGGGATTATCGTCGCAAGCTTCCAAGCATTCGGAAATATTCCAGATATAAAAATTGTATTAAACAGATCTACTAAACGTTTTTTGCCGAGAAGTGAGAGATTTTTTAACATTTGATAAGATATGCGATCCATTCCAGGTGTTTTGCCTTTCACTTTATGAAGGCAGCTGTCTACCTCGATAAGGGTAAATGGTTGTTCAATAATTTTGGCCTGTTTATTTATATTATTTATAATATTAAAATTATTTTGTCGACTTTTTAATTGATTATATTGGGGTGAAAAGTTGCTATTGGAAGCGTAATTTGACCATTCTTTGCCTATATAATTTGCTATTTCATCAGCGTCGATAATAGTTCCATTAGGGGTTTTCATTGCTGTTATTGTATTCTTGTTGGATTTTCCTGATAATCGGTTAATTTTATTCCATATTTCTGCAATAGGATAATCTTTATTTATAGACTTAGTAAAATTTTCAAAACTTTTTCTTTTAGCTTTTTTAACTTCAAATCTAAATTTTGCATTTTTTTTCTTGAAATCTCTTAAGTTAGCAGTTAAGGGGTTAGCTTTAAACATATGCCAAGCATCCATTTTATCTTTTCTTAATTTAGCCAATTCAGAACTCCATCACGGTATACTAAAATTTGGTTTGTCTTTGGATTGTGGTATGTGCATATTTGCAGCAGTGCGAATAGCTTTAACAAATAAAGCAGAGTCTTTATTGCTACGGTTAGTTGGAGGTCTTTTGGCTATTTCTAAGTCGACTTGTCTTGAAAAATTAATCCAATTTGCATGGTCCAACAGAAATTTTTTTGGCGATGACCTAGGCTGTTTTGGACGATTTTGTAAATTTATTATTATTTTTATTGGGAAATGATCACTGTGGTGCAAATCTTCGAGAACTGACCATGAAATAATAGGTTTAAGCGCAAGTGAGCAACAGGATATATCAATGTGCGTAAATGTACAATGTGTGGAGAAATGTGTTGGTCTGCCATCATTCAAAATGCATAAATTGAAGTACATAAGAGCGCTTTCAATAATATTTCCTCGGTTGTTATTTTTAGCTGAGCCCCAAATTGTATTCCAACTATTAAAATCTCCTAATACGATTAAGGGAGTGTTAAAATTTGAAAATATATCAATTATGTCTTGAAGAGAAAAATCTTGCGTGGGGGGAATATACATAGAAATTATTGTGAAAGAGATGTTTAACTTTATTTCGATTGCAATCACTTGTAAAAATGAATTTATTTGGCAGAGTTTATGTGGAATATTTTTTTTAATAAGTATCCCTACCCCTTGTTTCGCATAGTTATTGGATGGAGAATTTTGGAAATAAGCTTTATAATTATGTGGAGGAATTGGAGAAAAAGTTGATTGGCAGTGAGTCTCTTGCAAAGAAATGAAACTGGGGTTGTGCTCTTTTATAATAAGTTGAAGATCTGGGAGATTGTTAAGATAGCCTCTTATATTCCATTGCAAAATTTTAAAGTCCATATTGTGTTTTAAAAAGCTCAATTTTCATACGCTCGTACACGTATGAAAAGGAGAAAGTACATAAATAATAAGAAGAGCTAACAAGAATATAGGGGAAGTGGCGATGGAACGATTTGTTGTTGTCACTGTTAATCTTAAATGCATGGGTAAAATAATTATGAGAAGTGTTTGTTAATAAAGAGCTTTTAGAGAAAAGCTTTATATTATTGAGGCGGAAGTTATTTGTATACATAAGCTTTGCTAAGTGTGGTATGTCGTTATGTGCTGAAAGAATGTAATGTGTGCGAATATAATGAACGTAAGGCGTGTTGTTGTTGTCTATTATTTTACATGAAATCATATATTTTTAATTACAGGTGTTTTACTTTTGCTTAGTATTAATGATAGAAAAATTATGATGTACATTGATACTTCTTTTAAAAATACTTATCAGTAGTAACTAATTAGAAGGAAAGATTTAAAAAATTATCTTCTTCCATCGTAGTATCATTAGAGTTATATTCGTTTGTCTTGAGTGTTTTTGCATTTGTTTTTGCTTGTTGGGATTTTTTTTCTAAGTTCATCTTCCTTTTCATTTCTAGTCTTTGCCTCCTGGAAATGTTCTTTGGTAAGACAGTAATATTTTTTCCTTTTAATGTAGGCGGAGAAATAGGTGCAGATTTGTTGTGAGATGTTGGTGGGGAAATTTTGTTCGAAGTAGATGGTGCGATAATCTCTTCAGATAAATCGGCATAGTTAATGATTTCTCTTTGTTGAGAGATAATATGCGTTGAAAAGTTGTTGGAGTTTCCGGTGGTATTTGATTTAACGATGGAAGAGAATAAGTATCCAGTGCTTGGATTTCTTTGCTTATATATAACAGTGGCTCTCTTTCTATCAGTTTTTTCTAATGTAATTATCGCTTGGATCTCTTTTTCTTTTATAAAAACTGGACAAGTCTTATCAAGAGCGCTGTGGTCGTTAGTAGAGCTTTGTGCATGTGTGCAGTTTGTGCAATGTTTGGGAAGTAAACAAGTTTTGTCTGAATCGGAGGTTGCATGTGAGCTTTTAGAGCAATGAGGACATATTTTCTCATCAATGCAAGCTTTTGTGATATGTCCATATCTAAAACAATTATAGCAACGTAGTGGTGTTGGAATATATGTTCGAACTTTTACTTTCTCATATCCAATGGAAAGTTGGTCTGGAAGTGATGGCGATGCAAAAGTTAAAATAACTAGGCCGGTCTCAACCAGTGTCTCGTTTACCTTTTTAAAGATTTTTTTTACTGTTATCACATTTTGAGATTTCAGTTCTTCCACACTTAAATTTTCGTCAATACCAATGAGGTCAGTGGAATAAACTACACCCTTGGAATAGTTGAGAGTTTTATGTTCCGTTACTTCAATTTTTATAGATGGTGAAAATGAAACGAGAGTTATTAATTTTTGAGCTTGATTAACATTTTTTGTTTTAATGAGTATACACCCATTTCTTAGTTTTTTACACAAGTCCACTTCGCCAAGGCATGTGGCATCGATCACTTTTTTTATTAAAAATGCTGACACATTTTTTAATGTTTCATTGCTTTCAATTCTTGATATAATCAAGAATTTTGGTCCTTCTAAGTTTATATTAAGTTTCTTAGAATAATCATATGCAAAGGTTGAGCACAAATTGTGCTCTGGTTTGTCGGGCGGTTGGCCCATGATGTGCGATTTAAATTATATATTTATTATGGATAAATATTCTTTAATTCACTGGAACGAGAGCTTTTTTTTTTTTCTTTTTTTTTTTTTTTTGCGCTTGTTTTAAAAAGAGCAGTTGAGAGGTGAACTTATAACGCGATTCGATTAAAGACGTCCGCTTCGGTTAAGAGTTCAACGTTGACTGGCCATCAAAAGTATTTGAAGATGAGTTGGACAGAAAATTTTTGAAATCGATGGCGTTTCGCACGAATGCGACGTTGCCACATTTCATTTGATGTTAGAGTAAGTGTGGGTAATGTGGTATAGGCGGGTAATGTGGTACACCTGCTTTTCTCGGAAAGTATGAACGTGAAAATAATGGGACCTATCCAAAGAGATTGGCGTTCGCTGAGAAATAGTAAAGCAGGATTGAACTTGTTCTTTGTACGCGATGCTGTGAGTCAGTTGTAATAAAAGTGCGCGGTATTGCGATTGACTTTTTTTTTTGCTCAGACAAACCGATTTTTTGCAGAAGTACCAATAATTTTAAACTTCATTTAATACTATGAAGATATAAACGTATATAAACATATATACATATGTATGCATATTCAATTAGGTTTAATTTTAGCCCAGTGAAGCTGGACCCCCCATTCAATGGATTTGAAAATTAATAGGCCAGGAATTATGTGCTATTTATGTGCTAATTTGTTCCAAAAAAAAAAAATTTTGTGCTCCAATTTTAAGGGGTTTTTTTTATATGTCAAAATGGGGGGTGCAGCTTCACGTGAAGCTGGACCCCCCCCCTCAACGGATCGAAAATTCAATATGCAAAAATGAATGCCAGATTTATGTGCTAATTTCGTCCAACCACCAAATTTTTTTTTTTTAATTTTTAAAAAATTTTTTTTTTTAATTTCAAATTTGGGGTAAATTTTTATAAAATTTAATAAGCCTAAGTGAACGCTATGATAACGAACTGTCATCTACCAAAAAGATTTTTTTTGTTTTTTGAATTTTTAAGACTTTTTTTTTCAATTTCAAAGTGGGGGGTGCAGCTTCACGTTTTTTGAAAAACTCCCCCCTTCAATGGATCTGAAATTCAATATGTAAAAATGAATGCCAGATTTATGTGCTAATTTCGTCCAACCACCAATTTTTTGTTTTTTAAATTTTTTTTAAAAAATTTTTTTAAAGTTCAAATTTGGGGTAAATTTTTATAAAATTTAATAAGCCTAAATGAACGCTATGATAACGAACTGTCATCCATCAAAAAGATTTCTTTTGTTTTTTGAATTTTTAAGACTTTTTTTTCAATTTCAAAGTGGGGGGTGCAGCTTCACGTTTTTTGAAAAACTCCCCCCTTCAATGGATGACAGTTCGTTATCATAGCGTTCATTTAGGCTTATTAAATTTTATAAAAATTTACCCCAAATTTGAACTTTAAAAAAATTTTTTTTAAAAAATTAAAAAAAAAAAATTGGTGGTTGGACGAAATTAGCACATAAATCTGGCATTCATTTTTACGTATTGAATTTCAGATCCATTGAAGGGGGGAGTTTTTCAAAAAACGTGAAGCTGCACCCCCCACTTTGAAATTGAAAAAAAAGTCTTAAAAATTCAAAAAACAAAAAAAATCTTTTTGGTAGATGACAGTTCGTTATCATAGCGTTCATTTAGGCTTATTAAATTTTATAAAAATTTACCCCAAATTTGAACTTTAAAAAAATTTTTTTTTAAAAATTAAAAAAAAAAATTGGTGGTTGGACGAAATTAGCACATAAATCTGGCATTCATTTTTACATATTGAATTTCAGATCCATTGAAGGGGGAGTTTTTCAAAAAACGTGAAGCTGCACCCCCCCACTTTGAAATTGAAAAAAAAGTCTTAAAAATTCAAAAAACAAAAAAAATCTTTTTGATGGATGACAGTTCGTTATCATAGCGTTCATTTAGGCTTATTAAATTTTATAAAAATTTACCCCAAATTTGAACTTTAAAAAAATTTTTTTTAAAAAATTAAAAAAAAAAAATTGGTGGTTGGACGAAATTAGCACATAAATCTGGCATTCATTTTTACATATTGAATTTCAGATCCATTGAAGGGGGGGGTTTTTCAAAAAACGTGAAGCTGCACCCCCCACTTTGAAATTGAAAAAAAAGTCTTAAAAATTCAAAAAACAAAAGAAATCTTTTTGATGGATGACAGTTCGTTATCATGGCGTTCATTTAGGCTTATTAAATTTTATAAAAATTTACCCCAAATTTGAACTTTAAAAAAATTTTTTAAAAAAAATTAAAAAAAAAAAATTGGTGGTTGGACGAAATTAGCACATAAATCTGGCATTCATTTTTACATATTGAATTTCAGATCCATTGAAGGGGGAGTTTTTCAAAAAACGTGAAGCTGCACCCCCCACTTTGAAATTGAAAAAAAAGTCTTAAAAATTCAAAAAACAAAAAAAATCTTTTTGGTAGATGACAGTTCGTTATCATAGCGTTCATTTAGGCTTATTAAATTTTATAAAAATTTACCCCAAATTTGAAATTAAAAAAAAAATTTTTTTAAAAATTAAAAAAAAAAAATTTGGTGGTTGGACGAAATTAGCACATAAATCTGGCATTCATTTTTGCATATTGAATTTTCGATCCGTTGAAGGGGGGAGTTTTTCAAAAAACGTGAAGCTGCACCCCCCACTTTGAAATTGAAAAAAAAGTCTTAAAAATTCAAAAAACAAAAAAAATCTTTTTGATGGATGACAGTTCGTTATCATAGCGTTCATTTAGGCTTATTAAATTTTATAAAAATTTACCCCAAATTTGAAATTAAAAAAAAAATTTTTTTTAAAATTAAAAAAAAAAAATTTGGTGGTTGGACGAAATTAGCACATAAATCTGGCATTCATTTTTACATATTGAATTTCAGATCCATTGAAGGGGGGAGTTTTTCAAAAAACGTGAAGCTGCACCCCCCACTTTGAAATTGAAAAAAAAGTCTTAAAAATTCAAAAAACAAAAAAAATCTTTTTGATGGATGACAGTTCGTTATCATAGCGTTCATTTAGGCTTATTAAATTTTATAAAAATTTACCCCAAATTTGAACTTTAAAAAAATTTTTTTAAAAAAATTAAAAAAAAAAAATTGGTGGTTGGACGAAATTAGCACATAAATCTGGCATTCATTTTTACGTATTGAATTTCAGATCCATTGAAGGGGGGAGTTTTTCAAAAAACGTGAAGCTGCACCCCCCACTTTGAAATTGAAAAAAAAGTCTTAAAAATTCAAAAAACAAAAAAAATCTTTTTGGTAGATGACAGTTCGTTATCATAGCGTTCATTTAGGCTTATTAAATTTTATAAAAATTTACCCCAAATTTGAACTTTAAAAAAATTTTTTTTTAAAAATTAAAAAAAAAAATTGGTGGTTGGACGAAATTAGCACATAAATCTGGCATTCATTTTTACATATTGAATTTCAGATCCATTGAAGGGGGAGTTTTTCAAAAAACGTGAAGCTGCACCCCCCCACTTTGAAATTGAAAAAAAAGTCTTAAAAATTCAAAAAACAAAAAAAATCTTTTTGATGGATGACAGTTCGTTATCATAGCGTTCATTTAGGCTTATTAAATTTTATAAAAATTTACCCCAAATTTGAACTTTAAAAAAATTTTTTTTAAAAAATTAAAAAAAAAAAATTGGTGGTTGGACGAAATTAGCACATAAATCTGGCATTCATTTTTACATATTGAATTTCAGATCCATTGAAGGGGGGGGTTTTTCAAAAAACGTGAAGCTGCACCCCCCACTTTGAAATTGAAAAAAAAGTCTTAAAAATTCAAAAAACAAAAGAAATCTTTTTGATGGATGACAGTTCGTTATCATAGCGTTCATTTAGGCTTATTAAATTTTATAAAAATTTACCCCAAATTTGAACTTTAAAAAAATTTTTTTTAAAAAATTAAAAAAAAAAAAATTGGTGGTTGGACGAAATTAGCACATAAATCTGGCATTCATTTTTACATATTGAATTTCAGATCCATTGAAGGGGGGAGTTTTTCAAAAAACGTGAAGCTGCACCCCCCACTTTGAAATTGAAAAAAAAGTCTTAAAAATTCAAAAAACAAAAAAAATCTTTTTGGTAGATGACAGTTCGTTATCATAGCGTTCACTTAGGCTTATTAAATTTTATAAAAATTTACCCCAAATTTGAAATTAAAAAAAAAATTTTTTTAAAAATTAAAAAAAAAAAATTTGGTGGTTGGACGAAATTAGCACATAAATCTGGCATTCATTTTTGCATATTGAATTTTCGATCCGTTGAGGGGGGGGTCCAGCTTCACGTGAAGCTGCACCCCCCATTTTGACATATAAAAAAAAACCCTTAAAATTGGAGCACAAAATTTTTTTTTTTTGGAACAAATTAGCACATAAATAGCACATAATTCCTAGCCTATTAATTTTCAAATCCAATGAATGGGGGGTCCAGCTTCACGGAGCCTTTAATTTTTGTGTTTGCTCCGTTTGTATGTTATCAATGTGGGGGAGAAATTCAAAAACATATACATATACATATGTATGTTTGAATTTTATGAGGATGATCATAGAGGAGATTTTTTTTTCTTCGTTTAAGTTGAATGTAGAAATCTTTATATGTAGATATGTATGTACATATATATTTATGTTGTTAGCTAGCTATGAGGGAAAGAAATGTAAACAGTCAGATATACTTACTTTTAGATTCCCATTTTAAGTAAAAGTTAAAACAAATGTAAATATTTTATATAAAAGTTTTTTATTAATTTATTCTTTATTGAGTAAAAGTACAATTTATACATTTTTTTTTTACATTA
The DNA here is from genome assembly GCA_960531455.1 of Urophora cardui. NCBI lineage: Eukaryota > Metazoa > Arthropoda > Insecta > Diptera > Tephritidae > Urophora > Urophora cardui. Next base: position 81,725,147 of record OY482673.1, read on the forward strand.
AATACTATATTATAATAGATTTCCATAAGTTTCCAAACTTCTCTATTCCACCTTCTTTTTTCTCCTATTTCCTCCCCCCTTTTTTTCTTCATTATATCTTTGATTATTAGATGAGTGAGAAGTTGAACTATTTATATCATTTGATTTTAAAGAATACTGAAGATTTGATTGTATCGCTATCAATTTATTTTTATGCTCATCCGAAAGTATATGAGAGAATCTTTTTAAAAAGTTATAAATTTTTTTAATTATCATAATGTATTATTATATTTCTCATAAAAACTCATATAAATATTTTTATATTATTATATATATATATATATTTTTTTTTTTTTTTTTTAATTACTTACAATACATACTTTTATTCATATCCACATATGTATGTATATACAAATTCCTATACATTTATATTTTAATTTCTAAAATCATTAACCTCATATATACATATTCATATCAGTTTTTAGTCTTCTTCAAAATTTAATTTTATAGTTTCTTTAATTATATTTCTTCAATACTATTTCTTTATTGTTTGCAACTACATTTTTTTAGTTTTTAGTTTTTAGTTTTTTTTTTTTTTTTTTTAGTTTGTGTAGATTATAGATATTTTAGTAGAAATCTTATTTATTTTTTATACTTACTTCATTTATTTACTATTATTACTTCATTATTTTTTTCTTTCCAATTTTTTTCTCATACATATTTTAATTTTTAAGATCATTGAACTCATATATACATAGATTCAATTCTCAAATTATATGAAATTGAATTTCCTGTGAGAAAGAAAATTTTTTTCTGTGAAATTTTAAATGAGATAGACAACTGCATTGAATTTTCTTTAATAATTCTAATATTATTATCTAAATTTCCCCCAAAGTCGAAGTCAACAAGTTTTAATACTTACAACACGTACATGTAAATTAATATATTCATTCTATAAAATCTCATTATTCTCATATATACAGCATTCATATTTTAATTTTTAAGATCATTATCATATCAGTTTTTAGTCTTCTTCAAAATTTAATTTTATAGTTTCTTTAATTATATTTCTTCAATACTATTTCTTTATTGTTTGCAACTACATTTTTTTAGTTTTTTTTTTTTTTTTTTTTGTTTTAGTTTGTGTACATTATAGATATTTTAGTAGAAATCTTACTTATTTTTTATACTTACTTCATTTATTTACAATTATTACTTCATTATTTTTTTCTTTCCAATTTTTTTCTTATACATATTTTAATTTTTAAGATCATTGAACTCATATATACATAGATTCAATTCTCAAATTATATGAAATTGCATTTCCTGTGAAAACTATGAGAAAGTAAATTTTTTCTATGAAATTTTATATGAGGTAGACAATTGCATTGATTTTTCTCTAACAATTCTAATATTATTTTTTATTATGTTGATAAAAGCAAATTTATAATACTTTATTTATTTTTACTTTCTTAATTATATTTGGTGGTCGCTGTGGTGCAGTGGGTAGAGTGCTCGCCTGCTATGCCAGAGGTCTCGGGTTCAAACCACGGTCCGAGCCAAACAAATTTTTCTAATTAGTAAAAATCCAATTATTGGGTTTTTTAAGAGCAGCGGTCACCTCTCGGCAGTGGGCGGCATACCCTCCGAGAATATTTCTGCCATGAAAAAGCTTCTCATAAAAAATGCATTCGCCATTCGGAGCCGGCATAAAACTGTAGGTCCACCCAATTAGTAGGAAAAAGAAAAGGAGCACACCTCGAATTGTGAGAGAAGCTCGGCCATAAAACTCGTCAGAGTTATAATAGCGCCATTGTATTATATTATATTAATTATATTTATTTGATACTATTTCTTTAAAAAAACTTGTTTGCAATAATTTTTTTATATTTGCTTGCATTTAGACTATTTAATATAAATCTAGACCTATTCCATTTATTTATAATTTCCGGCTTAATTCATATGTTCCTACTTCATTATTTTTTGTTTTGTTCCTTTTTTCTTCATATTATTTTCTTCTTCTACATATTATCTTTAATTATTATATAAATTTTTGATGTTATTTATGTTGTTTTGTTTTGTTTTAAACAATTCCAATGATTTCATTATACCAATATAATATCTATATAATTTATTTATATTTATTTTTTTTTTCCATTATATTCAATACAATAACTACTTCTTTAAATTATTTTTCAGATTAATTTTATATGAACTTTTATGAAAATCTAAATTTACATCTCCACAAATATCTTGTATATACACGTACATATTTAAAATTTTCAGACTTATTCTTACAGAATCATAAATTCCACAAATATACTTCAAAAAAAGTATTGGTCATGAGAGCTCAAAAATAATTATGAAAAAAAGTATTTTAACATTATAGTTTATTCAAATCGAAAATTTAGTTACAAAATTTCTAATTTTTATATTCTTCTAATAATCTTTTAACAGTTTGAAATCTTTGATAAAAGAATGCACATGAACAAGTGGTTGCTGTATTTGAATACTTGCAATCAAATTTATGCATTCCTGTAGCTGTTTGCTGGAAGGTAATGGTTTTATATAAACGCATTTCATCAATCATGTTTTTAAGAAGTTGTATATCTTCATTTTTAATATAACAACTATATACTCCTAAAAATGTTTCCAACTCTTCTACTAACATTTTATTTTATTTTTTATTTTTTATTTTAATTTTTTTTTTTTTTTTTTTGTAAGAATGATAAAAGATAAATACTTCATATATTTTTAAATATTTTAGAAATATTTTTCATCCAATATGTTTATATCAATAATAAATCTTTTCAAGTCAATAACTTCTTTGTTTTCCTTATCAAAGTAGTAATTGTATAAATTTACTAAATCCATTATATGCTTATATCGTCTTTCGATGATGTGACAATTACATGTATCAGGTCCTGATTGTATATTATTTTTACTCCAAGGACAGGTTGTATAGTGTCTCCCATATATAGATTCCATAACTAATTCATACTTTATATCTTTAATTGTTATAAATGTATTTTGTATAAGTTTTCTATGATGATCAAGTATATAGTTATAATTATTTTTTAAAAATTCTTCAATTATATTACTTTTCATACTAAAATGAAACATTTTCAATCAGATGTAAAGTAAAACTAAACCTCTCTAATCAGAAACTTAAACATATAAATAAGTTATTTATGTATATATACATTTAAATTTATATATTTATTTATATATATTTTTATGTATAAAATAAATATACATAGATATATTTTCCAGATATATATAGTTAACATATTTTGAAATACTATTCAGTGTGCGAAGTTTAAGCTGAATGAATTAATAATGATCGATAACAAAAGTATAATAGTTATAGATGTACAGGGTTTCCATATTTCCAACAAGTTTATAGCAAAAGAAGTTAGCATTTCAGATCTAATGGATACACATAATATAAAAACATTTGTTATACATCCACCTTTTAGTTATTCAAGATTAACATTGAGAGAAAGAATTGAATTAGAATGGTTACATACATATCACCATGGATTGCAATGGAACGATGGCAACTCAACATTCAAATCTTTTAAGAACTACTTAAACAGATATATTAAAGATGAAAAGCGAAATATTTGTATGTATGTGAAAGGAGCACAAAAAGCAAAATGGATACAACAACTTACTGGAGAAGACATTATTATATACAATTTAGAAGATATGGGTTGTCAAAGCATAAAAAACTTATATAAGGATAATATCAATGTATATGCATGTAGCTTTCACCATAAACATATGATATGTGCAGAAAAAAACGTTCATTTATTTAAAGATTTTATTATATCATATAAAAATAAAGATAAAATATAACTAAAATAATTCATTAGTTTTATTATATAGATATATGTATAGATGTACTAGAGTTTTATTATCACATATATAAATAAAAAGTATTATTATTATTATTAAGGTTCACTCCTACATAATAGAGAAACAGTAATTTATCATATAATATTGTCTAGAATTGAAAAATAGGAAGACATTCAATACATTCAAGTATGTATGTATGTATATACCCCATTAATATTAAGGGAGAACGAAAAACTAAATATAGGGAAAAAATTATATTGACATTAGAAAAATTTGTCGTATTCTTACCAGAGCGACTGAATAACATTACCAATAAACTGATGGAGACTTAAAATGAAAATTTATAAATCAGGATATGAAAATAAATATTTATATGATTTTACATTGAAATGCGAAAAATAAAGAAACTCAAAATAAAAAAGTAAATGCGTCTTTGGTTATGTGGATATTTTGGAAAAATTAGTTTTCGAAATAATTAATTAAAACAGTATATTCATATAAAACATATTGAAATATAATGCAATCTAAAACTTTGTAAAGCAAATATATTGATAATATATAAACGTTTAGAGCATACATATTAATATATATTCATATTTTCTATACTCCTTTTATTCTATTACAATACATTAACTAAAATCGATAAATATATAATGAAAAAGTTGTATTCATGTAGGTATAAGTTTGATTATACAGAAGAAGGCAGCTTATTTATACATTAATAATTTATATGGCTATGCTATGTTACAATATCTCCCCTATAAAAATTGTTTAAATTAGTTAAAAATATTGAAGACTTTAATATTCATAATGTACAAGAAAATTCTTCTATTGGATATATACTAGAAGTAGACTTAGAATATCTATCTTCATTACATGATTGACATAACGATTTACCATTTTGTTCCGAAATAAAAAACAAAATTATAAAATTAAACAAAAAACTAATATCAAATTTGAATAATAAAGAAAAGTATATAATTCATTATAGAGTTTTACAACAATACCTTAAAAATTATCTCATTCTAAAAAAAAAAACTCATAGAATTCAACAATTTAATCAATCTGATTTTTTGTTTTTTTTTTCAAGTTGTTAGTTAATACAGTTTATGGAAAAACCATGGAAAATGTTGACAAAAGGAAGAATATTAAAATAGTATGTGAGTGGGAAAATAGAGGTAAAAGGTTGGATGCCAGAGGTCTTATAGAAAAACATAATTTTCATAGTTCACTCACATTTACTGATAGCATGAGTGCTATTCAATTACAACAACTTTCTATTTTATATAATAAACCAATTTATATTGGATTTAGTGTTTTACATTTATGCAAATTAAAAATATACAATTTTCATTATAATTGTATCTAAGTATAAGGAAAATGTTAGTTCAAATTATATGGTTACAGATTTATTTATGGAATTTATTTATAATATTAAGACAATCGATTTTTATAATGAAATTCGTAATGATATTCAAACATATTTACATACTTCATAACTTACCTTTGTTAAATAAAAAGGTTCTGAATATGATGAATAATGAATGTAGTGGAAAGATTATGTATAAATTCATTGGCCTAAGAGCTAAAATGTATTCATATAGTTTTGGTGGAAATGAGGAAGAAATTAAAAAAATTAAAAGTGTGAAAAGATCTATTGTTTCACAACTTTTACGTAATGACTTTAAGAATTGTTTACTTGAAAAAAAATTATATTTTGATTCCATGTATGTTTTTAAATCAAAACTTTATAAAATATATATATCCAACAAATTACTAAGTTAGTTTTAAGTTACTCAGATAATATATATATATATATATATATATATATATATATATATATATATATATATATATCAGAAAATGGAATTAATACTCTTGCATGAAGTAATTTTAAAATCTAAAAAGTTGAAATAAAAGCACAGTATATATAGATTGAAAGTTGAAATATCTTTATTTATTTAAATTATTATTTTGAAATAAGAATTTCAAACATAAATGTCCGAAGTTTTAAGTATTAAATTTTGGTTTTTGGTTATAATTATATTCAATATGTAGCTTTAAATATGTAATTATTTCCAGTGGTGGTAGTAAGTTGTCAAAGCTATCAAAATATTCCTTATAATATACTACCCAATGTGTTCCATGAACAGCAGAATCATCTAAGTTAACAATATCACATTCTTGAATTCGTGAATATTTCGGTAAAGTGTCACGCATAAAAACACCTTTAAAATATTTTAGCAGTTTACCAAAGTTATTTAATCGATATCAGTAACTGGTCGATTTAATAAATTCCTTGATAGTTTTTTAATTCTGATTTATAAAAAAGACCATAACCATTTTTATATGGTTTAAGGAAAAGACCTTTACCCATAGCAATGTATTCCATATATCTATTACATCGATTAGCCTCTGCTAGCTATTATTTTCCATTTTTATATCATTTGCAGAACATCAACCTGTAGCTAAACCTGCAAGAGCATATATTACTGTTAGAATTAGAGTTAATGGAAGAAATCATCCTAATTTTGATACAGAACTAACTCGTAATATAATTACTTGAGATTTTTTCCTCTTGAAATTTGAATTTATTGCTTTCTAAGCAATTTCAATAGCATCATTTACATATATTATCAACTTTTTTTCTTTTTTAAAATATTTAAAATATTTTTTAGCAGTCGATGAAAAGGGTTTTTTCTTTGATAATTTTCTTTTAGAATGCTTCTTCTTTCTCTTTCCTCATCTAAATTTAACTTTTATCTTAATTACATTTATTACAAACTAAACGCTTACACGTTCGTTTATATTTATTTATTTTTTATTTATTTAAAAAAAGAAACGATGTATTATCAGACCACAAAGTCTTTTATAATTACTATGTTTAGATTATATTCACTATCAAACTTTTTCAGCTAATATTCGATCAGCTTTATGCCTCTTATTTATATCTTTTGTTTATCAGGAGACAATATTATATCTCCAACAAGATAATTCTTAAAAATATATTTACATATATTTATATACATATATTTGGAATAAGATATTTATAAAAAAAAAATGTTATTGATAAAGCAATCTCAAAAATAATTTATATAAAAAACTTCTATATGACTAACAAGTAGAACTATCAAATTGCAGATAACTAATAATTTTTTAGTTTTAATATAAAGTCGTAAAGTCGTTATACATCTAAACCCCAAAATGAATATTTAAAAAACTGAATTTTTCAGGAAGGAGAAGAATTCCATTTAAATCACAGAAAGTGAAAAAATGCACCTAGATTAAAACAACACATTATTACATAATGATACTTAATAATATAACTTCTAATGAATAAAATATTTTAAGATATTTTTTCTGAAAAGACATATGTGTATATGAAAATACATTCAATTTTTAACTTTTTGAATCTCCACGAATATTCCATAACATCTTAGATACAGGATTACAAATATAACACTCTCTATAATATTATAGATTTTTACTATACAACAGATAAGCATCAGCTTGCTATCAGATTAGCATCAGCTTACTACCAGGTTAGTATCAGCTATACATCAGTCTACTATCACATATACATATTCATATAAAAAGTCTGTAAAAGAGAAAATGAATGATACGCTATTGAAAGATATAGTAAAAACTAGCAGAATAGCCTCACTTACATTCAAAGAAAATATAAAAGTAGAGTAGAGAGATTAAAAAACATCTTATATGCACTACATATCCATTTGCCTTCTGAACTGAAAGACGTGTTATATTTTGCTCCTTTCGAAATTGAAAAAAAAGACCAAAAAGATACTGAAACACTTTATATATTTAACAAATAACTTCGGATAAATAGTGAATGTGGCCAGAAGTTGGTATAAATAAATAAAGAATCATCTCTTTATACAAAAAACAAAGATATAAAATATTTCGCGAAATCACAGTCAGTGTATTACACACAAACCTACATATCCAAACCTCTATATCCGTATACATAAAAACGAAGGCAACAAAGCATAAACAGCAGGTATAAAGTAATAAATAAAAAAAAAAAAAAAAAAAAAAATAAATAAATAAACAAAATGTCAAACGAGGAGTTGAACACAACCAGAATAAACTGCGATGAGTGCAAAAAGTCATTGCCAATTAGCGGGGACTATGCCCTGTGCTTCTATTGCAGCAATAAATACCACTTTGGGACATGCACAACAATTTCTGATAGTACTTATGCCACGATGAACATGGATCGTCGCAAAAATTGGAGATGTCATAGATGCCGCCAAAAATCGAAATCATCTACACAATCAGATGCAGCAACGAAGCAGCTATCACAACAGAAACAAAGAACACCTTCGACACCTCAACGCAGCGCTACTCAACAAAAGGCCGATGATCATAATAATGAAACTGATCCAAAGCCAATTTCGCACCTCAAAACCGAAATGAGTGACATGAAGTCTAATGTTAATGAGCTGAAATCTTATACCAAAGAAATAAAACGTTTGGTCGAAGATTTAGCTGAAAAAATATCTAATTCACAAGATGACTGGAAAAAAGATTTAGTTGATACAACAACAAAATTGACAACATCCATTACTCAATTGTCAAATCAACTAACCGAAATAGTAGAAAAGGGAAATAATAACGAAAGCCGGCTGACAGCTATGGAGATTAAAGTCGATGAGCTAGAGCAGTATTCTCTTGAGAGAAACATTGTTATTAGTAATGTGGAGAGAACTGATCGTGAAGATCTTGTTTCAATAGTAGAACATGTTGCTACTATTGTTAACACTAATCTGAGCGCAAACGACATAGATGATATATATCGAATGAGATCAAAAAGCAACAATATAGTTGTTAAACTCTCTTCGGTACGTCTAAAAAGGGAGTTGTTGTCAAAGCTGCGTGGTAAAAAGCTGCATGTGAGCGATATACGAAACAACTGCAATAGAGAAAGAGAAAAGAGTACTGATGGGAACAAAAGAGTTTTCATCAGCAGCCACCTTACTGCAAAGAAGATGCGATTGCTGTGGGAAGCGAAAAATAAAGCAAGGGCAGCGGGGTGGAAGTTCGTGTGGGAAAAAGAGGGGAAAATAATGGCAAGAAAAGAAGAAAACCAAAAATTTATATATATCAATAGCGCATTTGACATTAGCGCAATAAATTAGCTTTAAGTTTTTGAATACACATACAATCAGCCCAAAACTTATATATAATTTGTTAATTTTACCAATTTTTTTATCTATTTATTTCTATTTGTATCTTTAAAATTCATCACTATAATAGTATGAACACCATTTCACATTTTAGATATTCAAATTTCACTGAAATTGATACAATAAGCTTCAAAAAACATTATTTCAGATGCATCTTCTTAAATATTAGATCATTAAGGAAAAACTTTCAGGCATTCGTGGCAGAAATCAATGATTTAGTAGATTGGATCGACGTTATTGTGCTAGTAGAAACTAACATAAAAGCAGATGAGCAAAATTTGTTCAACATAGATGGATTCTCAGCTGAGTACCATAATAGAGGGGATCGGAGAGGTGGAGGAGTGGCAGTATATATAAGAGAGAAACTAACCTATGAGCTGTGCATAACAGAGAGTACCTCTTTTGAATATCTGCAAGTTAAAATCACACCTCACAGCAACAATAAATTTGAATGCACACTACACGCCATTTATCGTCCACCGCATAGCAATATTCGCACTTTCGTAACCGAGCTTGAGAATGTACTGAAGAGGTCAAGTAAAGAAGAGTGCGAAATTCTTATTGGGGATATAAATATCAATACAATGAACGCTGATAATGATAATGTTACCCTCTACCTCGATATGCTCTCCTCTTTTGGTATGGAAGCTATGATTACAGATTCCACAAGAGTAGACTTGAAGAGAGGAACTAGTACATGTATCGACCATATATTTGTTAGAAATAGAAGTACTATAATAGAGTCAGGTACAGTGGAGAGCAATATTACTGACCATTACTCACTAATATTAGGGTTAACCAATAAAAAATACGAAAATGAATTAAACCGTACTCGTGGTCACTTAAATGTTTTAGACAATAGGAGAGTGGCAGAACAGATTTATAATAAAGATTGGAATGATATTACCTCACTGGAGGATGTCGACGAATTGTATGAAAAGATACACTCCACATTCCATGATATCTACCGAAATTCAAGTAACCAAATAACAAGCAGAAGGCAAAGAAAAACAAATAACTGGATGACAAAGAATTTAAAGATACTTTGCGACAAAAGAGACAAGCTTTACCGAAAGTGGAAGAATAAACCAAACGACAGAAATACCGAAACAGAATACAAGAAATATAGAAACTATGTCAGTAAGAAAATAAACACAACAAGAAATCTTTATTACCAGAATAAATTCTCAGAGTTTAGGTATGATATCAAGAAAACCTGGCAAACAATAAACGAAATACTGGGGAGAAAAACTACCAATTTGGATGATATAATTACCAAAAATTTCAAAAGTTCTAATGTAGAAAATATCTGTGATACCTTTGCAAAAACATTTGAGGACGGAGTAAAAAGTGCAATACATACCTGTGATATTAGTAGTAGTGTAGATATAGTAGCCTCCAAGACGACTAACTCAATTTACGTACCTGAAGCCAGTGAGGAAGAAATTCTTTCAATTATTGAGAAACTTGACGAGAACAAGAGCCCTGGACTAGACGGAATCAGACCCAAAGATTTAAAAAAAAATGCAACTGTGATAGCCCCTGTGATAACAAAATTGATTAACCTTAGCTTAAGCCAAGCCTCCGTACCCAAAGCCTTAAAAATGTCCGTAATAAGACCCATATACAAGTCCGGTTCTAAGTCCGATTCGAAAAACTACCGACCCATAGCAATACTTCCTGTTATTGAAAAAATACTAGAGGAAGTTGTTGTGAAAAGACTCACGTCATTTGTGGAAAAGTATGAAGTGATTGCCAAAAACCAGTACGGATTTCAGAAGGGTAAAAATATAAACCAATTACTAGGTAACTTTGCAAACAAAGTAAACGGGAATATGGGGAGAAACATTCACAGTCTGGTGTTGTTTATTGACTTCACTAAAGCGTTCGACACTATGTCGCATTCCAAATTGCTAGAGGCTTTGGAAAACGCGGGTATAAGAGATAATTGCTTAAAATGGTTTAAAAGCTACTTAGAATTCAGGCAATATAGGGTGAAAATATGTAATCAATTTAGTGCTGAAATTCCGGTTTCACATGGCGTTCCTCAAGGATCAAAGTTAGGCCCGATACTATACCTTCTGTACGCAAACAGCATGATGCAAAATTTAAAAAACTGTGATGTTTTTGCTTATGCTGACGACACCACAATCTTAGTATCGCATAAAGACATTACAGTTGCAGCGAACACACTCCAACGAAAATTTGACATAATAACTAAATGGTCACATGACAACGGGTTGTTAATTAACGCAGTAAAAACAAAAGTAATGCATATAAGACCGCCACATTTACCTACGTCATGTATAAACATGCGATTCCACAACATTGAATGCATACATAAATCAAAAACTGTTTGTGAGTGTGATACTTACATTGAAGTGGTGCGGACGTACAAATACTTAGGTATAATCCTTGACGAACACTTCAACTGGAATGAACACTTGATATATTTGCGAAGCAAGTTGAGAAAATCTTCATATAGCTTGAAGCACCTTAGTTATTGTAGTAATTACGCTGTTCTTTTTCAAGCGTACATGGCGCTCTCAGAATCATATATAAGGTACGGGATCACAGCTTGGGGTACTCCCAAATGTTGCAACAAAATACAATCCAGTCAGAACTACAATCTCAAAATATTAGCCAAAAAGAAAAACATTCCGACTACTGGCTCATCACTGAACAGAGAATTAGAGATCCTTGACGTAAAGTCCATTTTTAAAATCACGGTTTTAAATGAGTTTTATGATGAAAAGAAGTTTCAAATACCAATCAGGCATAATATTGGCACAAGAAGTCAAACCGAAAATAGGCTACAAGTACCTAGATTCTTAAATAACTACTCAAAAAACACTCTGTCCTGTCTAGTGCCCACCTTTTTAAATGAGTTACCATTAGATTTACTGAATCTGCCTAAAGGTCCTAATAGAAAGAATTTACTTAAAAATTATATGAAAAGCTTATTGTAGATATTTCCTTCTGTATCTTATTATTTTATATTTTATATGTTATCTTTTCTTGTTAGTGTTAGTTTATGTATGATAATTATATGTTATATATGTATTTTAATTACTGTTATGAAAAAATATGTATGATAAAATTATTGTCACTGCTAAAGACTATTTGTAAGAATACTTTGTTAATTAATTGAATGTACCTGCAGACAAGCATCAAGCTTCGCGGGTTAATTGTAAGAATTTACTGTAATATTCTATGAGCGAAAATAATAAATAATAATAATAATAATAATAATACATACATACCCTGCAGGAATAAAGAATTCCATACTGGAGACAGTACCAGCATTCTAAAGTTCGTCGGATATCACCGTGTTACAGAAGTAGTTTGCAAGCATTGCAAAGCATTGCAAACTACTTCTGTAACATGGTGATATCCGACGAACTTTAGAATGATATCCGACGAACTTTAGAATGCTGGTACTGTCTCCAGTATGGAATTTTTTATTCCTGCAGGGTATGTATGTAGTGCATAGAAGATGTTTTTTAATCTCTCTACTCTACTTTTATATTTTCTTTGAATGTAAGTAAGGCTATTCTGCTAGTTTTTACTATATCTTTCAATAGCGTATCATTCATTTTCTCTTTTACAGACTTTTTATATGAATATGTATATGTGATAGTAGACTGATGTATAGCTGATACTAACCTGGTAGTAAGCTGATGCTAATCTGATAGCAAGCTGATGCTTATCTGTTGTATAGTAAAAATCTATAAGATTATAGAGAGTGTTATATTTGTAATCCTGTATCTAAGATGTTATGGAATATTCGTGGAGATTCAAAAAGTTAAAAATTTAATGTATTTTCATATACACATATGTCTTTTCAGAAAAAGTATCTTAAAATATTTTGTTCATTAGAAGTTATATTATTAAGTATCATTATGTAATAATGTGTTGTTTTAATCTAGGTGCATTTTTTCACTTTCTGTGATTTAAATGGAATTCTTCTCCTTCCTGAAAAATTCAGTTTTTTAAATATTCATTTTGGGGTTTAGATGTATAACGACTTTACGACTTTATATTAAAACTAAAAAATTATTAGTTATCTGCAATTTGATAGTTCTACTTGTTAGTCATATAGAAGTTTTTTATATAAATTATTTTTGAGATTGCTTTATCAATAACATTTTTTTTTATAAATATCTTATTCCAAATATATGTATATAAATATATGTAAATATATTTTTAAGAATTATCTTGTTGGAGATATAATATTGTCTCCTGATAAACAAAAGATATAAATAAGAGGCATAAAGCTGATCGAATATTAGCTGAAAAAGTTTGATAGTGAATATAATCTAAACATAGTAATTATAAAAGACTTTGTGGTCTGATAATACATCGTTTCTTTTTTTAAATAAATAAAAAATAAATAAATATAAACGAACGTGTAAGCGTTTAATAATAATAATACAATGGCGCTATTATAACTCTGACGAGTTTTATGGCCGAGCTTCTCTCCCAATTCGAGGTGTGCTCCTTTTTGTTTTTTCCTACTAATTGGGTGGACCTACAGTTTTATGCCGGCTCCGAACGGCGAATGCATTTTTTTTTTTTTTTTTTTTTTTTTTTTTTTTTGTGAGAAGCTTTTTCATGGCAGAAATACTCTCGGAGGGTATGCCGCCCACTGCCGAGAGGTGACCGCTGCTCTTAAAAAACCCAATAATTGGATTTTTACTAATTAGAAAAATTTGTTTGGCTCGGACCGTGGTTTGAACCCGAGACCTCTGGCATAGCAGGCGAGCACTCTACCCACTGCACCACAGCGGCCACGTGTAAGCGTTTAGTTTGTAATAAATGTAATTAAGATAAAAGTTAAATTTAGATGAGGAAAGAGAAAGAAGAAGCATTCTAAAAGAAAATTATCAAAGAAAAAACTCTTTTCATCGACTGCTAAAAAATATTTTAAATATTTTAAAAAAGAAAAAAAGTTGATAATATATCGTTGGCTTCGTGAGCAAATGTGCTAAGTCCAATTTTTTTCAAAATTGAGATTCTAATGCAGTAAGATAGTACAACTAAAAATACATCGTCTGCCAAAAAAAAGTTACCATAATGTCTCTTTTTCATGGTGTAATGCAGTGTTAAGCAAATGTGCTAAGTCCATAAAAAAATTTTTTTTTTTCAAAAATCTACGTGCTAAGTCCAGGTGAAAATAAGAAATTATTAATTTTTTTTAATTTGTTTTGTAGAATGATAAAGAATTATTACTACATTGCTTTAATAAGCATGGCTTGGGACCGTAAACCTTAATAATTTGCGGGAGTGGCTAGCTTTCCCACCAATTTGATATGCAAACTAGTTTGCGGTACTTTTTACATTTTTACAATTTATTGTATTTTCTATAGAGAGGGTACAGCATAATGTGGGCGTGGCCACACCCATTATCAACAGTGTTATCTCTCATCAGACCTAGCCTAAAATATTCTTGTTAGTGCAAAATTTCATCCCTTTATAAGATGCCACGTTACACGTCACAAGTTTCCAAAGGGAGTTTTACAATTTTTTTTTTAAGTAGGCGTGGTTACAAACCGATTTTGGTAAAATTTTACTACAAGTAATAAAATTACATATGTACCTACACCAAGTTCCGCCGTAATATCTCAATTATTTGTCGAGTTATGGGCTCCGAAATCTCCTAGATTCACGATGCCACACCCATTTTCAAAAACATGTATGGTTGCTGTTTTTGTCCATAGTTGGACTCATGCCGCAAACTTTCAATGAATTATCTTCATATTTGATAAAGACGTCGCTTAAAATGATTTTATTAGGCCACTTTATAGTTCCCATATATAAAAGTGGGCGTGGTCGTCCACCGATTTGGACAATTTTTGGTCCAATCGTGTGCCTTAGCAAGTAAATCACGCTTTCGAAATTTCAGCTATATACCAACCTTTCCTGTCTAGTTAGGAGCCCCTGTACCAAATTTCATCAAAATATTTCAATTTTACTACGTACAGTTGAGTATTATAATTTGTGAGCAAATGTGCTAAGTCCACCTAAAAAAACAAAATCATAGAAAGCAAATGTGCTAAGTCCTAAAGAAGCTCATAACTTTGTACAAGCTTTATATTAAAATATGCCGATAACTGGTATTTTAGCACGACCATCTAAGGAAGAAAACTGCATTTACATAGTTTTATAATAGTAAGAACAAAAAAAGTTAGGAGGTTTTTTGTCTCTCCTGAAAAGTTACCAGAAATGGACTTAGCACATTTGCTCACGAAGCCAACGATATGTAAATGATGCTATTGAAATTGCTTAGAAAGCAATAAATTCAAATTTCAAGAGGAAAAAATCTCAAGTAATTATATTACGAGTTAGTTCTGTATCAAAATTAGGATGATTTCTTCCATTAACTCTAATTCTAACAGTAATATATGCTCTTGCAGGTTTAGCTACAGGTTGATGTTCTGCAAATGATATAAAAATGGAAAATAATAGCTAGCAGAGGCTAATCGATGTAATAGATATATGGAATACATTGCTATGGGTAAAGGTCTTTTCCTTAAACCATATAAAAATGGTTATGGTCTTTTTTATAAATCATATCGATTAAATAACTTTGGTAAACTGCTAAAATATTTTAAAGGTGTTTTTATGCGTGACACTTTACCGAAATATTCACGAATTCAAGAATGTGATATTGTTAACTTAGATGATTCTGCTGTTCATGGAACACATTGGGTAGTATATTATAAGGAATATTTTGATAGCTTTGACAACTTACTACCACCACTGGAAATAATTACATATTTAAAGCTACATATTGAATATAATTATAATCAAAAACCAAAATTTAATACTTAAAACTTCGGACATTTATGTTTGAAATTCTTATTTCAAAATTATAATTTAAATAAATAAAGATATTTCAACTTTCAATCTATATATACTGTGCTTTTATTTCAACTTTTTAGATTTTAAAATTACTTCATGCAAGAGTATTAATTCCATTTTCTGATATATATATATATATATATATTATCTGAGTAACTTAAAACTAACTTAGTAATTTGTTGGATATATATTTTATAAAGTTTTGATTTAAAAACATACATGGAATCAAAATATAATTTTTTTTTAAGTAAACAATTCTTAAAGTCATTACGTAAATGTTGTGAAACAATAGATCTTTTCACACTTTTAATTTTTTTAATTTCTTCCTCATTTCCACCAAAACTATATGAATACATTTTAGCTCTTAGGCCAATGAATTTATACATAATCTTTCCACTACATTCATTATTCATCATATTCAGAACCTTTTTATTTAACAAAGGTAAATTATGAAGTATGTAAATATGTTTGAATATCATTACGAATTTCATTATAAAAATCGATTGTCTTAATATTATAAATAAATTCCATAAATAAATCTGTAACCATATAATTTGAACTAACATTTTCCTTATATTTAGATACAATTATAATGAAAATTGTATATTTTTAATTTGCATAAATGTAAAACACTAAATCCAATATAAATTGGTTTATTATATAAAATAGAAAGTTGTTGTAATTGAATAGCACTCATGCTATCAGTAAATGTGAGTGAACTATGAAAATTATGTTTTGCTATAAGACCTCTGGCATCCAACCTTTTACCTCTATTTTCCCACTCACATACTATTTTAATATTCTTCCTTTTGTCAACATTTTCCATGGTTTTTCCATAAACTGTATTAACTAACAACTTGAAAAAAAAAAAACAAAAAATCAGATTGATTAAATTGTTGAATTCTATGAGTTTTTTTTTTCAGAATGAGATAATTTTTAAGGTATTGTTGTAAAACTCTATAATGAATTATATACTTTTCTTTATTATTCAAATTTGATATTAGTTTTTTGTTTAATTTTATAATTTTGTTTTTTATTTCGGAACAAAATGGTAAATCGTTATGTCAATCATGTAATGAAGATAGATATTCTAAGTCTACTTCTAGTATATATCCAATAGAAGAATTTTCTTGTACATTATGAATATTAAAGTCTTCACTAACTAATTTAAACAATTTTTATAGGGGAGATATTGTAACATAGCATAGCCATATAAATTATTAATGTATAAATAAGCTGCCTTCTTCTGTATAATCAAACGTATACCTACATGAATACAACTTTTTCATTATATATTTATCGATATTAGTTAATGTATTGTAATAGAATAAAAGGAGTATAGAAAATATGAATATATATTAATATGTATGCTCTAAACGTTTATATATTATCAATATATTTGCTTTACAAAGTTTTAGATTGCATTATATTTCAATATGTTTTATATGAATATACTGTTTTAATTAATTATTTCGAAAACTAATTTTTCCAAAATATCCACATAACCAAAGACGCATTTACTTTTTTATTTTGAGTTTCTTTATTTTTCGCATTTCAATGTAAAATCATATAAATATTTATTTTCATATCCTGATTTATAAATTTTCATTTTAAGTCTCCATCAGTTTATTGGTAATGTTATTCAGTCGCTCTGGTAAGAATACGACAAATTTTTCTAATGTCAATATAATTTTTTCCCTATATTTAGTTTTTCGTTCTCCCTTAATATTAATGGGGTATATACATACATACATACTTGAATGTATTGAATGTCTTCCTATTTTTCAATTCTAGACAATATTATATGATAAATTACTGTTTCTCTATTATGTAGGAGTGAAACTTAATAATAATAATAATACTTTTTATTTATATATGTGATAATAAAACTCTAGTACATCTATACATATATCTATATAATAAAACTAATGAATTATTTTAGTTATATTTTATCTTTATTTTTATATGATATAATAAAATCTTTAAATAAATGAACGTTTTTTTCTGCACATATCATATGTTTATGGTGAAAGCTACATGCATATACATTGATATTATCCTTATATAAGTTTTTTATGCTTTGACAACCCATATCTTCTAAATTGTATATAATAATGTCTTCTCCAGTAAGTTGTTGTATCCATTTTGCTTTTTGTGCTCCTTTCACATACATACAAATATTTCGCTTTTCATCTTTAATATATCTGTTTAAGTAGTTCTTAAAAGATTTGAATGTTGAGTTGCCATCGTTCCATTGCAATCCATGGTGATATGTATGTAACCATTCTAATTCAATTCTTTCTCTCAATGTTAATCTTGAATAACTAAAAGGTGGAAGTATAACAAATGTTTTTATATTATGTGTATCCATTAGATCTGAAATGCTAACTTCTTTTGCTATAAACTTGTTGGAAATATGGAAACCCTGTACATCTATAACTATTATACTTTTGTTATCGATCATTATTAATTCATTCAGCTTAAACTTCGCACACTGAATAGTATTTCAAAATATGTTAACTATATATATCTGGAAAATATATCTATGTATATTTATTTTATACATAAAAATATATATAAATAAAAATATAAATTTAAATGTATATATACTAGGGTGGGGCGATTTACTAACCTATATCGCGCGATCGAAATTTGGATTCCTCTCATTTTTTTGAGTAGAAAACACTTCCACGAAATTTGTCTAAAATTAATTTTGATGTTCCGGAATTTGCTTTTTATGAACCAAGACGAATTTTTGAAAATAAAAATTTGGCAAAAATCGACAAAAAAATATCCAGGCCAATATGCACATCGATTTGAAGCAGAATTTTATGCTGAATCCAGATATGAAATCGAAACTAAAATCGGATGATCCGTTTTCGAGATATAGCGTGATTTCCGGTTATGGAGGCTGAATGCCCAAAATCGCATATTTTCGCGATTATCTCTTGTTGTGTACAATACATCTTAATTTTTTTTGCCAACTTTTTACAGATAAGTCAATACAATATATAAACAGTACTTTAAAATATTAATTTATCTTCCGGTATAGGAAAACTAGAATGCACTCTTTTTTCCTTGGCCCAAAAGCGCGGTATGGGTTCTCTATGTTATAGTCATCCGATACCGATGATTTTCGCCGACAGCGCTTTGTGTACAATAAATGCTCTAAATACAAAATTTTAGAATTTTAGTTGCAAAAATTGAAGAGTTATTCCCTAAAACGTAGACTTATGCTTCTGAAATTTGTTTTTTGCTTCCAATAGTATGCTATGGCGTATGAATAACCTTGAGTTTTTTTTAGAGTTGACTAAAGTAAAGAAACAAGTCCCAAACAGCATACGTCTACGTTTTGGGTTATAACTCCTCAATTTTTGCAGCTAATATTCTGAAATTTTGTATTTAGAGCATTTATTGTACACAAAGCGCTGCCGGCGAAAATCATCGGTATCGGGTGACTATAACATGGAGATCCCATATCGCGCTTTTGGGCCAAGGAAAAAAGAGTGCATTCTAGTTTTCCTATACAGGAAGATAAATTAATATTTTAAGATATTGCTCATATATTATATTGACCTATCTTTAAGAAATTTGCAAAAAAATTTAAGATATATTGTACACAGCAAGAGATAATCGCGAAAATATGCGATTTTCGGCATTCAGCCTCCATAACCGGAAATCACGCTATATCTCGAAAACGGATCATCTGATTTTAGTTTCGATTTCATATCTGGATTCAGCATAAAATTCTGCTTCAATTCGATGTGCATATTGGCCTGGATATTTTTTTGTCGATTTTTGCCCAATTTTTATTTTCAAAAATTCGTCTTGGTTAATAAAAACCAAATTCCGGAACATCAAAATTAGTTTTAGAAAAATGTCGTAGAGGCGTTTTCTACTCAGAAAGATGAGAGGAATCCGAAATTCGATTGCGCGGTATCGATTAATTTCCCTCCATACAAATCGCCCCACCCTAATATATACATAAATAACTTATTTATATGTTTAAGTTTCTGATTAGAGAGGTTTAGTTTTACTTTACATCTGATTGAAAATGTTTCATTTTAGTATGAAAAGTAATATAATTGAAGAATTTTTAAAAAATAATTATAACTATATACTTGATCATCATAGAAAACTTATACAAAATACATTTATAACAATTAAAGATATAAAGTATGAATTAGTTATGGAATCTATATATGGGAGACACTATACAACCTGTCCTTGGAGTAAAAATAATATACAATCAGGACCTGATACATGTAATTGTCACATCATCGAAAGACGATATAAGCATATAATGGATTTAGTAAATTTATACAATTACTACTTTGATAAGGAAAACAAAGAAGTTATTGACTTGAAAAGATTTATTATTGATATAAACATATTGGATGAAAAATATTTCTAAAATATTTAAAAATATATGAAGTATTTATCTTTTATCATTCTTACAAAAAAAAAAAAAAAATTAAAATAAAAAATAAAATGAAATGTTAGTAGAAGAGTTGGAAACATTTTTAGGAGTATATAGTTGTTATATTAAAAATGAAGATATACAACTTCTTAAAAACATGATTGATGAAATGCGTTTATATAAAACCATTACCTTCCAGCAAACAGCTACAGGAATGCATAAATTTGATTGCAAGTATTCAAATACAGCAACCACTTGTTCATGTGCATTCTTTTATCAAAGATTTCAAACTGTTAAAAGATTATTAGAAGAATATAAAAATTAGAAATTTTGTAACTAAATTTTCGATTTGAATAAACTATAATGTTAAAATACTTTTTTTCATAATTATTTTTGAGCTCTCATGACCAATACTTTTTTTGAAGTATATTTGTGGAATTTATGATTCTGTAAGAATAAGTCTGAAAATTTTAAATATGTACGTGTATATACAAGATATTTGTGGAGATGTAAATTTAGATTTTCATAAAAGTTCATATAAAATTAATCTGAAAAATAATTTAAAGAAGTAGTTATTGTATTGAATATAATGGAAAAAAAAATAAATATAAATAAATTATATAGATATTATATTGGTATAATGAAATCATTGGAATTGTTTAAAACAAAACAAAACAACATAAATAACATCAAAAATTTATATAATAATTAAAGATAATATGTAGAAGAAGAAAATAATATGAAGAAAAAAGGAACAAAACAAAAAATAATGAAGTAGGAACATATGAATTAAGCCGGAAATTATAAATAAATGGAATAGGTCTAGATTTATATTAAATAGTCTAAATGCAAGCAAATATAAAAAAATTATTGCAAACAAGTTTTTTAAAGAAATAGTATCAAATAAATATAATTAATATAATATAATACAATGGCGCTATTATAACTCTGACGAGTTTTATGGCCGAGCTTCTCTCCCAATTCGAGGTGTGCTCCTTTTCTTTTTCCTACTAATTGGGTGGACCTACAGTTTTATGCCGGCTCCGAACGGCGAATGCATTTTTTGTGAGAAGCTTTTTCATGGCAGAAATACTCTCGGAGGGTATGCCGCCCACTGCCGAGAGGTGACCGCTGCTCTTAAAAAACCCAATAATTGGATTTTTACTAATTAGAAAAATTTGTTTGGCTCGGACCGTGGTTTGAACCCGAGACCTCTGGCATAGCAGGCGAGCACTCTACCCACTGCACCACAGCGACCACCAAATATAATTAAGAAAGTAAAAATAAATAAAGTATTATAAATTTGCTTTTATCAACATAATAAAAAATAATATTAGAATTGTTAGAGAAAATTCAATGCAATTGTCTACCTCATATAAAATTTCATAGAAAAAATTTACTTTCTCATAGTTTTCACAGGAAATGCAATTTCATATAATTTGAGAATTGAATCTATGTATATATGAGTTCAATGATCTTAAAAATTAAAATATGTATAAGAAAAAAATTGGAAAGAAAAAAATAATGAAGTAATAATTGTAAATAAATGAAGTAAGTATAAAAAATAAGTAAGATTTCTACTAAAATATCTATAATGTACACAAACTAAAAAAAAAAAAAAAAAAAAAAAACTAAAAAAATGTAGTTGCAAACAATAAAGAAATAGTATTGAAGAAATATAATTAAAGAAACTATAAAATTAAATTTTGAAGAAGACTAAAAACTGATATGATAATGATCTTAAAAATTAAAATATGAATGCTGTATATATGAGAATAATGAGATTTTATAGAATGAATATATTAATTTACATGTACGTGTTGTAAGTATTAAAACTTGTTGACTTCGACTTTGGGGGAAATTTAGATAATAATATTAGAATTATTAAAGAAAATTCAATGCAGTTGTCTATCCCATTTAAAATTTCACAGAAAAAAATTTTCTTTCTCACAGGAAATTCAATTTCATATAATTTGAGAATTGAATCTATGTATATATGAGTTCAATGATCTTAAAAATTAAAATATGTATGAGAAAAAAATTGGAAAGAAAAAAATAATGAAGTAATAATAGTAAATAAATGAAGTAAGTATAAAAAATAAATAAGATTTCTACTAAAATATCTATAATCTACACAAACTAAAAAAAAAAAAAAAAAAAAACTAAAAACTAAAAACTAAAAAAATGTAGTTGCAAACAATAAAGAAATAGTATTGAAGAAATATAATTAAAGAAACTATAAAATTAAATTTTGAAGAAGACTAAAAACTGATATGAATATGTATATATGAGGTTAATGATTTTAGAAATTAAAATATAAATGTATAGGAATTTGTATATACATACATATGTGGATATGAATAAAAGTATGTATTGCAAGTAATTAAAAAAGAAACAAAAAAAAAATATATATATATATATATATATAATAATATAAAAATATTTATATGAGTTTTTATGAGAAATATAATAATACATTATGATAATTAAAAAAATTTATAACTTTTTAAAAAGATTCTCTCATATACTTTCGGATGAGCATAAAAATAAATTGATAGCGATACAATCAAATCTTCAGTATTCTTTAAAATCAAATGATATAAATAGTTCAACTTCTCACTCATCTAATAATCAAAGATATAATGAAGAAAAAAAGGGGGGAGGAAATAGGAGAAAAAAGAAGGTGGAATAGAGAAGTTTGGAAACTTATGGAAATCTATTATAATATAGTATTTAATGTAAAAAAAAAATGTATAAATTGTACTTTTACTCAATAAAGAATAAATTAATAAAAAACTTTTATATAAAATATTTACATTTGTTTTAACTTTTACTTAAAATGGGAATCTAAAAGTAAGTATATCTGACTGTTTACATTTCTTTCCCTCATAGCTAGCTAACAACATAAATATATATGTACATACATATCTACATATAAAGATTTCTACATTCAACTTAAACGAAGAAAAAAAAATCTCCTCTATGATCATCCTCATAAAATTCAAACATACATATGTATATGTATATGTTTTTGAATTTCTCCCCCACATTGATAACATACAAACGGAGCAAACACAAAAATGAAACCTAATTGAATATGCATACATATGTATAT
The DNA here is from genome assembly GCA_960531455.1 of Urophora cardui. Classification (NCBI taxonomy): domain Eukaryota; kingdom Metazoa; phylum Arthropoda; class Insecta; order Diptera; family Tephritidae; genus Urophora; species Urophora cardui. Next base: position 81,748,593 of record OY482673.1, read on the forward strand.
ATGTTTATATACGTTTATATCTTCATAGAAGTTTATTTATATATTCTAGTATACAAATCTTATTATCATTAGCATTGATATCAAACATCCTCTACTTCAACCATTTTAATGCATAATAATAACCATTAGATGTCAGCTTTTAAGTATAGATCCCTTAGATGTCAGCTTTTAGTATAGACAACAAACATTCCATTTTTAGAACAGTTAGAACAGTTAGGTTTACTGTATACCGCCAGATGGCTCAATTATCGCTGAGCTTGTCCTATTCAACGTTAGATGTCGCCCAAAAATTTCACATTAGACTATGTCTTTTTTGTGATTTTTTGTGAAAAATGCTTGTGATATACACACAAACACATGTTGTAGATAGGAATAAACATTGGGGTGGTGTTTTCCAAAAGCTCTCCATACAAATTTCTGTTATAATGTTAAAAGCTTACCACGAAATGTGGTCTAGAACATACATAAACATACTACTTGCGAAAAATCATAATTTTGTCCCTTACGACAACATCGCTCTCAATATGAGTGTGTTTGAATAAATGTCCCTTACGATAATACATATGTATGTATGTAGGTATGTATATAAAAAAGGTTTTATATGACATTTTTAATGATGGAATCGTTGTAATATAGTGATAGTAGGGTATATAGAAATATGTACATAAATAAACTAATATCTAGGTATCTATACATACAAATCGCTAGCTTAGAGTTCAAACTGTGTGTCCACTTTTATGAAAAAGTATGTATATTTTTATGTAGAACGCTAGAAAAATCCAATACGCACCACGCTACATATGTATGTATGTACATACATATGTACAAGAATAGTGCATAAAATTACTTGCTAGCTATGTAGGTATGTATATTCAAAATATTTTTTATATGGGCGATACGATAAATTCGAGCTCAAGAAAAAAGTATAGAATCTATATCTACTATAGATTGTCCCTTACGATGAAAAAGAAAGCCAATTTTTGGCACAACTAGGTATAAGGATTTCAGCTACAATATTTTACTAGGTGATGCCCTGAAGGATGTAGAACAAATTTGCATCAAAAAGTAAATTTCGAGAAAATGACCCTTACGATAAAATCACACAAAGGGGTCGATATATTGATTGCGCGCAATACAAGCATATAGGTATGTAGGTATGTACATATTTAATAATTTTTTATTTATTTTTTACATACATACATACATATGAACATATGTATCTATGTATGTTTTTCTTTATTTAATTATGTATACACCAACCCGGCATATAATTTACCAAAATAGATACCTACTTATCTAACAACAATTTTTCAAATGATCGTCAGTTGAAAAATCAAGGTCCGGGAATCGAGCCCCACCGTGACATGGTCATATTTCTGAAACTTATTTTTTCGGTTTTCATAATTTTTTTTATGATATTCTATGAAATTTTTTTTTGAAAATAGCGAAAATTACTATGAAAATTATTCAAATTATGCAAATCGCTTTATTTATAATAGCAGAAGTGCAAAAATTAAATAACATTCGTTTCTACAGCTCGGTTCTTATCTATGTTAATACTCTGCTACAGAAATTAGTACTGTTAAGTGGCAGTGGTGAGTTCCTCCGCGTAAAATTGTGCGTTATTAGCAATTCACACGTTTGTCCGTTCGTGGTTCTTCTCTGGTTTTATAAGTTCTCTGCGTGAAGCAATACTAAACAATGGCCGCTGTGGTGCAGTGGGTAGAGTGCTCGCCTGCTATGCCAGAGGTCTCGGGTTCAAACCGCGGTCCGAGCAAAACACCAACAAATTTTTCTAATTAGTAAAAATCCAATTATTGGATTTTTTAAGAGCAGCGGTCACCTCTCGGCAGTGGGCGGCATACCCTCCGAGAGTATTTCTGCCATGAAAAAGCTTCTCACAAAAAATGCATTCCCCGTTCGGAGCCGGCATAAAACTGTAGGTCCACCCAATTAGTAGGAAAAAAAAGGAGCACACCTCGAATTGGGAGAGAAGCTCGGCCATAAAACTCGTCAGAGTTATAATAGCGTCATTGTATTATATTATATTATTATTATAATACTAAACAATATTTAGCTAATTTTGATAAATTGGGAAACATTGGTTTGTAGTTCAAATTTCAAAGGATTTAAATTTTAAGCCAAAATTTTTCAGCATCTATGTATATTTTCAAGAACTTTGGTCAAGGAAATGTTCTATTGACCTCCACTCAACCAGTAAGTCATTTCTATTAAATTTAAATATCTCACAAATACTCAATAACACCCCTGCAGTAAAAATCCGCAATGAATCCTTAATGAATCATTTGCTTTCCTCAGAAAAAAAAAACAAAAACAAATAAAAATATACTGAGTTATGACGACAGTGATGAATATTCAACAAAGAATCATCACTGATCCTTCAGCAGTGAAACAAATTTACTGCAGGGACTCCTATCGAATTCAGTATGTGCCCCCAGTACAATCTTGGGATTAAGAAAACATATGTATGTTGAAATATGAGTTACTCTGTATTGGCAATCTTTGCTGTATTTCTTCCAAGACAGTGTTACAAACAGAGAGGCAATCTAATCTTATTCGCTCAGAGGCTGATTTTGGGAGAGTATTTAGAAGCTCGAGACATTCAGGTCCAATATATATATATATCGTCGACTGGCAATGTTACGATAGGTAACCTAACGTTGCAATCAATCCCTATTTCGTAGTTTTAATAAAATTTGGAGCCAGCTTATAAAACATTTTAGTTCACTCCAATTAAATTTCATGTACTAACGGCTTTTTTGGCTTGAAAAGTGCATTTAATTCATTGAAAAAACTGAAAACGTATTTTAAAAAGAGCAAATATGCCTTATTGCATTCGTTGTTCAGCTCCGTTAAAATTTTTTGTGCAGATTTTAGCTTATCGTTTAGGTTTGCCTGTTTAAAAACTCTAAAAGCAACACCCAGTTATCGAGAATACTTTCAACGCATTTTTGATGTGATAACCGCTTATCCCAAAGTATAAGAATTAAAATTAAAAATAATAATTTCGTGCTAGACACTCCAATACATACCAAAACAATGTTTCCATACCAAATCTCACAGTAGAAGTAAATAAAAAAGCTTGAATTGAAACGGCTTGATAAATGTAAAAGTGGACAGAAAACACAAAAGAGAACGCGAACAGAGTTGAAAGGAAAAAACGGTGTAAATCCACGCTATATTAATTTATATGTTATCAATCTAAATCTTATTAAGTAGTATAGTGGGTACGAATGTGTACAATGGACATTAAATTAAAAAGAAATATATATGTATGTATATACATATGTTTCCCTATTTTGAGCACTATTTTCTTTGTTTTGAGCAAATTATCCCAGCTAATCGAGTTAATGACTTTAAATAATCGGAGGGTATATTTATCAATTTCTTTCATGGTTGATATAATCTCGGGCAAAATTGATTGCCCAAGTCTACTAGGTAAAATCAAATTTAATATTCCGGTTAGACATTTTGGTACTTTCGAATTGTTCTATATCAGCTATAGAAAAACTGTTTATAGCTCCAATGCTCCTATTAGAAGAACTCTATTAGAAATTAATAAGTTCTCAAGTTCTATAGACCTGGATCCCTCCCTCTCGAAAATTGTCTTGAGTAAAAACCTCAAGACTTTTTTACTATATTATAATAACGTTTAGATTTAAGTAATGAAATTTATAATACTCATATATGTATGTATGTATTTACCTATCTTACATGGTCTGTATATATTTAGACTATAACAAATAAATAAATAAATAAATAAATAAATAAAAATAAAGATCGTTACCGTGGATTAATATACATACATATGTACTTCTATATGGCCGCTGTGTTGCAGTGGGTAGAGTGCTCGCCTGCTATGCCAGAGGTCTCGGGTTTAAACCCCAGTCCGAGGAAAACACCAAACAAATTTTTCTTATTAATAAAAATCCAGTTATTGGGTTTTTTAAGAGCAGCGGTCACCTCTCGGCAGTGGGCGGCACCCAACTAGCACCTAAGTAACAATTACGGATACGGGAACCTTGGGTGTGTAGCAATTACGGAGCATTCACTAAATGTACGACTTCGGTGAGAAATTTACTTTGTTTAACAAAATCCCAGTGGCTCGGTGGTAATTTCTACCTATAATTGTTACTATAAAGTCAAGTGGCTTTTTAGTGACATTACCGGTAGTAGAAACGTCGTGGTTACTAGTAAAAGTACCTCCAAGTTTTTAAACTTATACGAGGCAAATAATGGTAGCGGCGACAAATTCATGTTACTTAAATGCAATTTTAAAGTGCCAGCTACTTTATAGCAACAGTAATAGTTTTGCTGACGTTTTTGGGACGTTAATTGCCCGCTTAATGTCACGGAACTTGTAGGTAATATTCGGTGGTGATAATAAGGTATCCATTACCTATAAATCACGACCTAATTGCCAACGGCTACTACAAAGTGCATGTTACTTCTCAAGCTCACCATGAAGTAAAAAATTCTATCTAGTGCCGAGTATGTATTACGTATAAAATTGTTCTAGTAATGGCGTCTGTTAAAGCCTTAAAAAAAGAAAAAAAATATCGCCATTCCACTACATTTTACAGCAAGTTAAAATATGCAAACGCAAATGCCTGTGGCTGTGAAAGTGCGAAACATAATTTGAAAATTTCGCACAAACCAACGCTAATAAAAAATAACATACCAAAAGAAATGAATGGGGCGAGTAGCTCCCAAAGCATTGCAGATAAATATAAAATAAGTAGCGATGACGACTACATTAGTGATTTCGATGAATGTTGTATGCCAGAAGATGAATGGCAAAATATTACTTTTGATGATGATACAAACCAAAACGCTATTATCTCACAAATTTCATTGCTGGAAGAATTAAAGATATGGTATCATTCGCATAGAACAACTCACAGCTCATTGACACATATATTGCGTATATTAAAGTCACATGGTATGAAATACTTACCCACTGATGGCCGAACATTAATGAAAACGCCAAGAGTAGTACATATCGAAAAAATGGGAGATGGACAGTTTTGGTATAACGGAATAAAAAATTGCTTAAATACAGCGTTTTCCGACGTTAATGAATCTATAACACTTCCATTGGTTTTTAATGTGGACGGACTTCCACAGTTTAATTCATCACCAATACAATTTTGGCCCATCTTGTTTAGAATTGAAAATATGATAAACCTAAAACCAATGGTCGTAGCCATTTATTGTGGGGATACTAAGCCACCTTTAAGAGAGTTTTTCAGGCAGTTTGTTGATGAGTTGAAGAGTATTGTGCAACATGGCGTTCGTATTAATGGATACCAGATAAGAATCGTTATTAGATATTTTGTATGCGACACCCCAGCTAGAAATTTTATTAAAGGTAAATTTAAAATATGCTTATACATATGTTATACATGCACATACATACAAATCAAGTTTATACATATTAATGTGTTTTAGGTACAGTTGGATTTAATGCTGCTCATGGTTGTATAAAATGCACAGTCGTTGGTGAATTTGACAAGAAGGGAAGGCACATGAGTTTTCCAAGAATAGACTGCCCTCTCAGGACAGATGAAAGTTTTCGCAATAAAGTTGATCTGGATCACCACGATTGGCCAAGGTGATCCGGCCACAATAACATACCATCTTTTTCCCATTTATGCGGAACTGCTGCAAAATACACCCCATTCTTTTCCCACGTAGAGACTACTTTAAAAAATTCCATCTTCCTAGAAAACACAATAAATAATAAAGTTATTAACAATTATTTGTTAGTATTTACCTTTTTCTTTAAAAATTGTCACCGACGATGCGTCAAACAGCTGTTTAAACGTGGTTGCCACAGTGCAATTAACATCGAAAATTGGTAATTTTTTCGCCGTTGGTAATTTCGTAAATTTCAAATGCGTTATTAAAATTAAAATTCTTAATAAGGCCGTGTGTGAATCGGTAGAAAATAACACGACGAGTAAATATTTGACAGATATAAGGTGAATAACATTTTACTAGCCGATAGGACTACATAGGAAAATTTCAAAGTTCTTGATTATTTACAGTAAAATAACGGTATGCTCTCATTTCGTTGTCAAGGAATTTATTTTTGACATCCATTTTTACATTTTTTTTTTATTAAAATAATACTTTTCTACGGTACAATTTGATCCTGAGTTTTCTATACGTTTTTATATGCCACTATACTTTACATTCTATGCATATTTTACCAATACCTACACATCTGCAGTAGCAACGCATTGGCGGCGAAATAGATACAAGCCCATTCACGGGTAGAACATGCATAGAATATACCCGTGCAGTGGTATTGTGCGAATTGGCTGTATTTACTTGATGGCCTATAACTTTCCCATTTTACAATCGATTTTCTTCGTTGATAGCTTATCTTTTTGCCAATTGAATGGAGCTTGTTTTAAAGATATTGCCTGACAAAGCCAATTGTTTCTTCAAATTTTCGTAAAAAATTGAAAATTTTCGAATTTACTCATCTATATTTCAGAAACTATAAGACCTAGAGAAAAATGTTATAGGAGCCATGTGTAGGAAATTTAATTTTCTTTCGTTTGGTGTTAGTCCAACATATAGGTCAATGCGTTAAAGAGACATACTGGATTAAGTGGAGCCATTGGCCAAATAACGGTAAATTGCCGATATCTCAAAAAACTTCCCATAAAATTAAAAATGAATCCGATTTTCGGAATCAGCGACCGATTTTACATATAGATAGTATAGTGGCGTTCAAAGTATTTTTTGGCTGTAGAGCAGTGTTATTGTTGATTGTACATAAATATTTACAATCAAAAGTATACCAATAAATTTACAATGCTACGCATATTGGTTTTTAAATCAATGACTGCATTTTGAACCTGTTGGTATTTTATTCTGGATATTTTTGCGAGGTGCGTGACAACCGTGTTTAAAAAATATAAGCACAGGGTTGATATAAGCAAGTTTCAATTAGGTAGTCATAACTTTTCCGCTACTTTGAAGTCACGTTATAGTGGCATTTGTTACTTTATGGGAAATATGACTTTGAAGTTACATATTTCCAGTAGTCGTTACTATCGTCAAGTTTTAGTAACTTTCGTGATTTTTGGTTAATACGACTACAAAGTTATTTGTTATAAAATGCGCCATATTTGTTTGTAAATATGACACAGTCACTGAATTAATAAATTGAAAAATGCCATATTATTAGAATTTATGCACCGAAATTACTAGGTTAATAAATAATAGTCATTTTTAAGTACCAAAGAACCACTAAACAGTGTTTTGGCATCTAGGTATGCGATTTTTTGCATTCTGGTGGATGTCAATAAAATAAAAATTTTCATAAAAATGAAAATTCAAATGGCGCATGAAAAATTTAAACCTATCTCACCATATTTCACAATAGATTTTCATTCGCATTAGATTTTGATGCAAATTGTCGCAAAACCATTCCTTTCATTATCATTATTATTAATACGAATTTATTATGTTGCCATTTTAGTCTCCAAATTACAGAATGGACAAGTTTCACATACGTGTATCTGAATATAAAATGAAACAAATATAAAATAAGCAAATAAGTTGAAAGATGTAGCAAACCATAAGTTAAAAAGAGAAGAATATCACCCCGATTCTAAACGAAAAATCCACAAGGATTTTTCCGCTTCTCCCTGTTCCCTTATTCTAAACACAAATTCCTTGTGGATTTTTTCACTTCTCCCTTTCCGGCTATTCTAAATGATGTTCGAAAAAGTGAAAAGCGAATAAGGAAGAAAAGTAGGTATCATGAATGAAAATAATAGCGAGAATTTATGCCATTATTTTGTGAGATTTTTCACAAGACAATTTTAAGTGAATGTTGAACAAAATGTGAGTGAATATAACTTTTGTTAATAAAAAATACATAATTGAATTAATTATGTACTGGTTTGCTTATTTTTATGACGGAAAGTATAAACAGCAAATAGATATTTTAGTAAGTTTATTGAAGGGGCAGCCGGATATTTCGCGGCTTGTAGGCTGTAGTATCCCTCCCGGTTGTAGTAAGGGTTCTTGTTTTGATATGGAGCGATGATACGGACATGTGTTCCATCAATACATTCAAGGACACTAGAGATGTCGTAGTTTTAAAAACCGCACTTAAAAACTTTCTTTTTCTTCGCTGTTCATAGCTTTATGAATCCAAATCGGATACAACTCATTTTCAAAAATTTCAACAACTTTTAGAACTTTGCTGAAGGTGGATTGAGCCAATCAAACGTCAGAATTTTTTCCAACTCCCGTTTGATATCCGTCTTCAAGCAAAAAAACGGAAGAATGCGCATAGTTTTATTTAGGAGAGATTGCAAATAGTTTCTTTGGCTGCTGTGTATGTGATATTAAAATGTCCAACAAATATTTGGGTTGGCTTTCCAATAATGTCACACGCCCCGAGAAAAACGACTTTTACTGGGTTGTAGGGGAGGAGCAGGTTCTGAATCAGTTAAATTTAGGCGCCGGACGTACCTAGTTTTCCCGGAATTTGGTAAAGATGTTAAATTTTTACCAATAACAACCCCAATTCCTCATTTACAAAACCAATATCACTCTTTATTTTAATCACAACACAGTATATTACTAATATACTTAATAAATTTTACAATATTGCGTTAAAATCACTTTTATTAAAAATGTTGCTAATAGCGACTTCACAGGGTGTACTACGCAGAAGGACATCACCGTGGCGGTAGCCACGGTTAGGGCACACGTCCGGACGGATGGTGTAGCCCAGGGTTATTTTTTATATGCGCGGCCGAAGGTCGCCAACGCAGAAAATTGTTCCGTGCAAAAGTTTTTTCGTTATCTTTCGAATTTATATGGAGTTACTAAACTTTAACCATAACTTCCTCGAAAAAGAGGTACGTCCGGCGCCTAAATTTTACGGATTCAGAACACTCTTCCCCTCCCCTACAACCCGGTAGAAGTCGTTTTTTTTGGGGGCGTGTGACATTATTGGAAAGTTTCCCCAAATATTTGAACGCAGGTTTATTAATTCTATAGTGTTTAATAAAGCTGCAAATTAATAAAATCAATGCAATACTCTCAAAAAACTTTTATTTCCTATAAAGATTCCGTCAAACAGATTCGTACCATCGCGCAATCTTCCTCTTATAGACCTCTGCTACTTTCGAAAAGCAATACCATGTATATTCACTCTCAATTTTGTTAAATTTGCAATTTTTTAACAAAAATGCAAAATTTGTGGGGAAATTTCGATACGGGCCAGGCCCCTGAATTTTCGGTTTTTTTTTTTTTATTTTAGGGTAGGGGGGTCATATGGATCACTAAAATGCAAACGAAATCTTGGGAAAACTTATAGTTTATTAATAATAAATTATTTTTGCGTAGTACACCCTAATGCGTTGGCGGCCTTCGGCTGCGCTTAAAAAAAATAACCCTCAGCCGACAGAATTCTCTTTCTGGAGTAAAATCTACGGACCGATCCACAGTTGTTTTGAGTAGAAAAACATTTTGCGTTTGCGGCCTTCGGCCTCGCTTCAAAAAAAATTACCCTCAGCCGGCGGTATTCCCTTTCTGGATTTATATTTCTGGAGCTGTCCACAGTATTTTTGCATAGTGGGGTTTTAAAATTTGTAAAATTAACATTCACATAACATTTCCAGAAAATTTTATTGAAAAATTCTTAGTGGTTTGAAAATAAATACGGCATTCGCATAATATCGAAGGCGACACAGGGAGGCGCATAGGCAAATTCCGAAGTTACTTTTTTATTTACAAAGGTAGAGTGTAATGTAAAAACCAAAGCGAATTCACATCATGGCCCAATAGGAATGGGCCAGTCCCAAGTGAATTCAGGTTTTAACCAAGGCGAAATATCATTTTGACACCACACTACCAAATACAATAACAAAATGCATCGGAAATTTCTGAATCCGCTTATGCGCCTACCTTCCTAGATCTGCCTTGCAACAAAAAAGCTGACTTCGAAAATCCGCTCACATGTTCGAAATTCTGTTCGCCAGTTTTTCTTCTCGCTAGTGAAAGAGAATAGGAGGAAATTTTCCTGGTGAACAAAAAAATCCACAAGGGCTGAGATCATGGCGGATATTTAGAATCGGGGTGTATATGTTAAGTTCCCTGAAAGTGGTACTAACCATGCTGTCACGTCGCCACTACGTATCCAAAACGACAATGGAACGTTGCCGAACACGTTGCGGCGACGACTCTGGAACGTTGTGGTTACCGAAAATCATTCCCCATTTTGGGCGTAAACACGTAATAAGAACGTTCCTATTACGTGCCTATGGCTAGTGCCACAACACTTTAAAGTAAAAACATTGGTCGTAGCTACGTTTCAACGACTATTTGTGCTAGTTGGGCATACCCTCCGAGTGTATTTCTGCCATGAAAAAGCTTCTCAAAAAAAAAATGCATTCGCCGTTCGGAGCCGGCATAAAACTGTAGGTCCACCCAATTAGTAGAAAAAAAAAAACAAAAGGAGCACACCTTGAATTGGGAGAGAAGAACGACCATAAAACTCGTCATAGTTATAATAGCGCCATTGTATTATTATATTATGTACTTCTTTTAAGGAAGTTTATACATCAAAATAAGGAAAAATTTCTTAGGCGCCATTTGATTCCCAACTTACCCTTGTTTTGAAGATTTGATTTCTTTAATTTTGATGCTAAATTCTCATACAAATCACCATGGCAACGAATTTGTTTGAACGTTTTTTCCAAGTTTTTGAAAAATTTACTCAAAACAAAGAAAGTAATCAAAATCCCTTAATGTATATTAACGACTAAAAAATATCCCTTTTTTTCCTTTTAAAAAATTTTGTAGTGAAATATCCCTCAAAAAAGGAAATTTCTTTCGATCTGGCACCACTTACTTCTTCGAAATAGATGAAAAATTATTGAATTGATATCCATTTTCAGGCCAGTAAGATCGAAATAGTTGGAGAACTCGTTTTCATTTGGGAATCTAGCGGTTAACCGTCTTTATGCGCAAAAATATTGCTTTCAGCTAGGATTTGAATTGCTGACTGCAATATAGCAAGATCTATATTTTTTTGCTTATAGCTGAACTTAGGCAGTCAAGAACGAGACAATGAATCATTCGCTTTTCAGTTTTCGGATGAGTCGTGCTTGCTTGAACATTTGAGCTAAGCAACACGATTTGGCACTTTCTTAATCATTCCTACATATGTTTGTACATAGAGTACTTGAACTTGTAGAAATAAATTTCCGTCATCAAAAAAATTAAATTTTAAAATTATCAGCTAAGTAGTATAAATGCGCCTACGCACAGACCAGTCGCATACAGACTTAAATCAACTACCCAATTGAATAACACTCATCCCATCACTACCTGTTATCTGATATACAATACTAAAGCTAGAAACGGTCAACAGGACCTATCTAAAGGATCAAAATAAGAGGGCTACCTGACGTTCAAGGTATGCGTCAGAACGATATGGCGTACCGGTTTGACTTCAAACCATGGGCTAATGGAAAGTCTGGTCAAAAAAAAGGTATGAAGAATCTACTTTCATTAACCCTCTTCTAACGATTTAAGTTAATTTCAGTATAAAAAAGCACTACGCTTACCATAAATGAGGTCTCAAGCAAATAACTCAAAAATCCACCTTTTTTAAGTTATATTTAAATTACTATTTATCAAAACTTAATACCAATATGATTTTCACAATCAGTGCCCCAAAAACCATTAAAATCAATCACCAAACCTCAAAGGAGGATAAATATTTCATTTTTTTCAACAAGTGTTATATTATCGTGGCCAGTGTTGCCGTTAAAAAATTTCAAAAAGTGGCCCAAAAAAGGAAAAAAAAGTGTCCCTAAATTTTTGAGCTAGAAACACATTTTTATATATTTTTAATCCTTAAAGCAATTCACAGGTTAAGGAACAGTGTTTTACTAAAACCAAGTAAAACTAGAGCAAACATATATATATTTAATTCAAGTGTATTTACTTACTTACTTAGTTGGCACGTAACCGTCTAGACGACTCTGGTCGAGTTCAATAAAGCGCGCCAGCTATTTCTGTTTCGTGCAGCATGGCGCCACTTGCGAATACCTAGGGAGTCAGCATCACTGTCCACCTGATCTTCCCAACGCAGTGGAGGCCTCCCTTTTCTTCTGCGTTCAGCGGGTTTCGATAGAAATACTTTCTTGGCTGGAGCACCTTCGTCCATTCTCACGACATGACCTGCCCAGCACAGCCGCTGGTTCTTTATTCGCTGAACAATGTCGATGTCTGCGTACAGCTCGTCGTTAAATATCCGTCGATACTCGCCCTCGCTAACGCGCAAAGGTCCATAAATCCTCCGAAGAACTTTCCTCTCGAATACTCCAAGCGCTATCTCATCTGCTTTTGATATAGTCCATGCTTCTGTACATATATATAATATAAATGAGTTATAATTTAATGGATTTAAAATTTAGTTCTTTGGGTTTTTTGTTTTATGTCCATAGTTGGACTCATGCGACAAAATTTCACTGATATGTCTTTATATTTGAGAGAGATATGGCTTAAAATGTTTTTATTAGGTCACTTTATTATATACATATATAAAAGTGGGCGTGGCCGTCAACCGATTTTAACTATTTTCCGTCCAAACGTTTGCCTAAGTAAGTACATCACGCGTACCAAATTTGATCGATATATCTTCAATGGTTTCTAAGTTATGACATATAAAACTTTCAAGGTTTGACCCTTAACAAGTGGGCGTGGCACCGCCCATTTTCCAAAATTTCATCAAATTTCTTCCTAGGGGCCTGAGCTCAACACGTGGGTAAAATTTCATCGCTCCAGCTATATTAGTGACTGAGATACCAAATTTCCGATTTTTTCTATATAGGAAAAGTGGGCGTGGTCATGGTCCGATTTCGCCCATTTTCAATACCAACCGTCCCAGTCTCGATACCAACTTGCATTTCAAATTTCATCCAAATATCTCTATTTTTGCACGAGTTAGAGTGTTTACAGACGGACGGACGGACAGATGGACGGACGGACGGACATGGCTCAATCGATTTCTCTTCTCACCCTGATCATTTTGATATATATAAGTCTATATCTATCTCGACTATTTCATTCTGTTACAATCCACCGTTATGTGATTAAAACTATAATACTCTGTGTACTAGTACAGCTGAGTATAAAAAGGACCAAAAATGGCCCGAATTTTTAAACAGGTTCAAATATTGAAAATTTTCAAAAAGTTGTGTTCCGGTGGTCTGGCTCTTAAAAAGGTTCAAATTGCCACTTTAGTTGCCCTAGAGGCAAGGCTGATCGCGGTAATAGTTTGCGACGATAGATTGGCGAATCCGAATTCTCAGGCAGCGTTGCGTGATTCGAATCAATTTTGATTTCAAATCAACGTTCAAATAAAGAATCAACTCGATTCGTGATTCAAACTATTTTCAAATCAAAGATAATTTTTATTTGTGATTCATTTCTCAAAAGAATAAAAAATACCCTTTGATTCGTGATTCAAACCATTTTCAAATCAAAGATAAATTTGATTTGTGATTCATTTCTCAAAAGAATCAAAAATACCCTTTGATTCGTGATTCAAACCATTTTAAAATCAAAGATAAATTAGATTTGTGATTCATTTCTCAAAAGAATCAAAAATATTTTTTGATTCTTGATCAGGGCTGAAATTTATTGATATTTTTAACGATAAACAAAAAATAATTTTGTTTATGTTGAAACTTTTCATTTTAAAAGCATAAAAAATTTAACAAAATTCAAATTGCTTCAACAAAAATCAAAAAAATTATCAAAATTTTTTTCGTTTCGATAATTGTCGAAACAAATTTTTTTTAAAAATATTGTTTCAGCTACAAACAAAAAATTGATTACCAAAATAATTTTGTTTCCTGTGCCTATAAAAAAACTGAAAACCTATCATATAAATATGTATTCATACATACATATGTACATACATACGTATGTATACCCAGCAAGCAAAATTAGCTTAAATAAAGTTTTTTTTAAGCTTATAATTATAAACATTAAGCTTACAAAATGTTGATTTTTTGTTTACAAAAGACTTCAAAGTAAGCGTGTTATAAATGAAATTAGACCTTGGTTGTAAATGTTCGAATATAAATTTATAAAAAATATTTATGAGAAAGTTTTTTATAAGCATAAAAATATAAACTAATTGTAAATGTTTGAATGAAACCTTTTATAAGCTTTCGAATGTAAGCTTATTGTAAATGTTCTAAAAAAGGCTTTTAATAAGCTTTTGAATGTAAGCTTACTGTAAACGTTCCAAATAAAGCTTTTTTGAGCTTACCAATCTAAACCTTTTCCAAATTAAAACAAAGCACGTCATAAACAGTTTTTTAATAATTTATTTTGACGATATTTTGAACTCGTGGTAGCACATATGTACATTTATACATACATAAACAAATTACATACGTAAGTACATACATACATATTAAAAATAGTACAACAATAAAATCATAAATGTATTAGCTAAATTAAACATGAAACACAAAACACGTGTATCAGATTTTAACTTCATACGATTGTTGGCAAATTGGAAAAATGCTTTTGAAGCAGCTACATAATCTGTTTCATTCCCACCGTTCTCATGTGCAAAAGTTTCTGAAAAGAATTTAAGAAAAATTTGAATTACGTGTGTATGTACATATGTATATACGTATGTAAGTATATGCAACCAAAGTATATAAGTTTCTCCGTTTTGTTACCTAAATATAATAATAAATTACATACGAAACAACTGTATCTGAAAATGGTATTCATACGCCATGGCATACAGTTTTTTGTATTACATATTTATTTTATAGAATCTATTATTGAAGCTTAGGTAAAAATACCACAAAATTTTGCTCATACGCCATATCATGTTTATTATTGAGTGATTTTATATATGTACTTACGGCATATAGGTAATGCAATAGTTAGACTGCGAGCGCAAATTTTAGTTTCGGTCCCTCCATTAAAATTTTTGAGCGATTGCATCCGTCATTATTTTTCCCCACGCTCGCTTTACAAACGATTTTGCCGCAGAAGAGGATGCAGCTTTGAAATCCATTTTCTGAAACATATTAAAATATGCAAACCAATGTTACAAACCTAATTTTTTTAACGCATGCTGTTACATATTAGGGTGGATCAATTTTTATGGGCTGATTATAAGCCACAGTGTTCTTAGCAAATTCGGATTTTGCATCAAATTCTAATAGTCATCTAGACATTCCTCTAAAATCAATTTCGAGCATGCTCCAGACAACTTTTTTTCATAGAATTTAATGCAGAATCCGAATTTGCTAGCAATACTATGGCTTAGAAAATTGATACAGCCTAGTATATATACATATATATCTTTTACTTATAAAACTTACCAGCTGACGAAACTCTTCCTCGTCCTGCTAAATTTCTTTTTCATATGAAAGTAAATTTTCTAGTCTGCTAAATGGTTCCTTGTGAAAAACGATTGGATAACCTCCTGGCATGACTTTCCTAAGCTCACCTACTTCTCTCCTTAGCGCTGTTACTTCTTTTAGTATCCGTAAAAGGACGGCATTGTATTTTCCTCAACTTTTGATACGGCACAGTCAACGAGAGATTGGGATGCTATAAAAAAAAGAGATTGATAGAAGGTACAAATTCATTAGCAATTAAACTGAATACTCACCTAATGAGTTTTCGCGCGGTATATTGGAATCTCCGCTATTAACTATTGAGCATCCATACGTATTTTATTTAATTTTTATTAATAGGAAAATTTTTCTTACGTCAACTATTCAACACATACAATAGGTTTATTTAAAAAAGTTTAAAATAAGCGTAATATTGTAAAAGCTTATTTAACTCTTCTTTTAGTAAACTTACTTCAAGCTATTTTTCAAACACTTGCATTTCACTTTTAAAATTAACGGTTTTATAAACATGCGGTCTCAATGTAAATCTTAGAATGTCTTAAGTCTTAAGAATGTAAATGCTTACAAAACACTTGTAGTAGCAAGCTTACTTTAAGTTATTTTCAAAAACGCTTACAGGAATGCTTGTTGGGTATCTTAGCAACAAAGAAACAAACATAAACAAAACGAAATCCTTTTTGTTATTTTGTTTTGATATGAAATTAGCAAAATTAATTGTGATACAATTTTATTGATAATTTTGGAATCGGAAATATTTTGGTTTTGATAAGCAGCAAAGCAATATAAATTTTTCATATTTTTTTTTATATGTTTATTGAAACAAATTTTTTTTGTTTATTTTGTTGAGCAGCCTTGTTCTTGATTAAAAAAATATCTTTGATTCAAAATATATTTTTGATTCGAATCAAAAATTTTATTCGAATCAATAATTTGATTCGAATCAAAAATTTATTTAGAATAAAAAATACTGTAGCATATCAGAAATATTCAAGTACATTCTCGGTAATTTAAAACACAAAAATGTATAAAATGTACCAAAAGTCCAATAACAGCCAAATTGTATGCTGACGCCAAATGTGTACATGTGTATGTATGTATGTACATATATACATATTTCTGATTGTCGTATTTACGTTTGTGCTATGCCGAAAAAAGAGATTTTTGATTCTTTTGAGAAATGAATCACAAATCAATTTTATCTTTGATTTGAAAATAGTTTGAATCACGAATCAAAGGGTATTTCTGATTCTTTTTTGAAAGGAATCACAAATAAAAATTATCTTTGATTTGAAAATATTTTAAATCAAAAATAAGAAAATATTTTTGATTAGTGATTCAGTCAAATCAAAATCACGCAACCCTGTTCTCAGGCAAGTCACCTATCACTAGCGATTTGAGAATTTTTGTCAATGGGGATTCGAAAAAAGTCTTGGATCATTGGCCACATATCTATGTATTTCATTAAAAACTGCTTTGATCTATTTTCGCTAACTTGCCTCGATCATCTGCGAATCTGTGATATTCTAGTTCAGGTTTAAATGTAAAATCTCAGAACTATATTGATTTTTTAGTGCAAAACAACTTACAAAAAAAGTAGAACAAATTATAACACGAAAATTTATTTTCTCGAACGTGCCGCGAACTCGAGGCGAGTCCGAAAAATTACATTCGCGAAAATCTACTTTCGCAAACTGGCCTCGAATTCGCCACGATTCATCCGCGCTTCTCTGTTCATTTTGTAAATGCTTGTGCGCCGTTTGTGCGCCCCTCCGCTCTTGATTTCCTATGTACTACAGATTCTAATACTAAGTACAAATATCGGTTAAGCGCATTGATATCGATGACACAGCTCCAGTAGCAAAAGCATTCTCCCATTCACGCCATTTTTTTTTCGTAAACGGGTACACAGAACATATCTCTAGCCATTGCTAAGAAAAAGCTTTTGATTAACTGTCTCTTTTGACCGAAAAATAGCCATTATACCTGGCCCTTTGCCATACGATTGCTCGTAAAGAAAAAAAGTTTTTTAGAATCTATTGTAGGCCAATCAATTTGTTTTTAAGAATAAATGCTTTGAGAGCTTTGTGGCCGCACGTACATATTATGTATGTATGTTTACACAAGCATTTATACAAATATTAATTGTTATTACATCAATATATACCCGATAAAGAGAAGACATCGCACTTAAAAAAAATTTCACATTCGTTTTTCTGGCAGGAGACAGACGATATGTATCTTTCATTTAAAAAAATTATTTTCTTAATTTATGTAAAAAACGAAATTTGGGCTACAATTTTCCAATATTTTCTAACTCAATATGATAAACTAATAAAATTAATTTTCTCCAATTGTTGATAATCTAAAAATAATTAGGGGATTCACAACCTGTCATATTGTGTCATATCGTCTTAAGTCATAATATTTTGTTGTTGCATTCTATGCTATAATAATAATAATAATACAATGGCGCTATTATAACTCTGACGAGTTTTATGGCCGAGCTTCTCTCCCAATTCGAGGTGTGCTCCTTTTTGTTTTTCCTATTAATTGGGTGGACCTGCAGTTTTATGCCGGCTCTGAACGGCGAATGCATTTTTTGTGAGAAGCTTTTTCATGGCAGAAATACTCTCGGAGGGTATGCCGCCCACTGCCAAGAGGTGACCGCTGCTCTTAAAAACCCAAAAATTGGATTTTTACTAATTAGAAAAATTGTTTTTTTTTTTGGTGTTTAGCTCGGACCGTGGTTTGAACCCGATGCTACTATATGTGTACTAAATAAATACAATACTCGTATTTGATCAGCTGTTTTTGTTTACTTCTTCACAGGGCTTCGGAAAAGTCTTTTATAACTATTTCCGTACAATATTTTAATATGACATATGACTTTATGACACTTTGTGAATCACCTAAATGTATGTACCTACATATAGCAAGTAAAATTACATTGATTAACGTCGCTCATACGCCATGTAGAACCTGAAACGAAATTAAGATGTATGCACTAGGGACTCCAATTTTCTGATTTTTGTGATCCCGGCATTTTCGATATTTTTTTTAAAATACCGGGATCCCGGGATTTGTTCCGGGATTAGGACATTCCAGCGTATTATTTAATAATACTTAAGAGTGACTTTACAAAACACAACCAAATTACATACATTTGGTGTACAAAATATTTGCTTTACAATTGGTACTCTTAAGATATTAACAAGAAGGCTTACGATCATGTGATAACTCTGTGTGACAAAATTAAAAAAAAATTGAAAGTACTTTTTCGAGGTTAATATATGTTATAGGCCTTACCAAACATACGAAGACTGCATACTTAGAATTTCAATACTCCCTCAAAGTCGGGAGTTAAGGGACAAAAACTCCCTTTCCATAGGTTAAGTCAATCTGTTTAGTCCATTAACGTGATTTGGATGTTGAAAATACGACATTTCGCCGCTTCTAGCAGTACACAAACTGTTAATGTGCCTCGATAGATATCAGAGAAACTGTAAAAATCAGGGACGGTAATCATTATAAGCGAAATAATATAAATCACCGTATAATCATTATTCTTCGATTTATATTTTTCTAATTGGATTTTTCCGCTTATTCCGAAGTATAAAAATTAAAATTAAAAATAAACTATAATAATTATTTTTGAAGCAAAAATCAAGAAATAATAACTATGCTTGAGTAAAAAAACTAAAATCCAAGAATAATACTTATTAGTGATCAAAAAAATTAAAATTACAAAATAATAAATAGTTTCGATCGAAAAAATAAAACTCAGGCTTTAATTATTACTTTCGATTTTTATGGATAAAGCTCTTAAAATAAAAATCATTGCAGATAGACGCAAATTATACAGAGATAAATATAGTGGTATATTCAAAATTATTTTGTGATAGTGGGAACATACTGATTTTGTTGGTCAACATTTTAAAAATAATAATTATTTTCCATCCTTGGTAAAAATATTATCGAAATTTATTTTTTTTCCTTAATTTTTCATATCTCGAGTATTTTTCTAACCAGTGTATATATAAAATTATTTCGAAAAAATCTGCTGCTAATTCTGTACATTAACAGTTCGTATACAAAAGCAAAGAAATGTCATCTTTTCAACGAGATCAAAATCATGTTGATGGAGTTAACAGAGAAAAAGTTATGGTACAATATATGACTTAACTTATGAAAAAGGGGTTTCTGGTCCTTTACTCCGGATTTTGAAGGTGTATTGGAAATTTTAAGTATGCAATTTCTGTATACTTGACTACACCTATAACGTGAGGTATGTATCGCAGAAAGTACTTCTTCACTGTCACACACTGTAATTTCTAATAAAAATTTGTAGAAGTTATCGAAGTTGCATTTATTCTGCATTTTCTTCGGCCTGTCAAATTTTTTTGTTCTATTCCAAACATTTTTGCATGGCTTTTTGTTCTATTGACAAAATATAAAACATTTCTGCTCTTAACACAAGTGTATTTACATCAGAATAATGCAACTTTGCATAACAGTTCGTGTGGAATATTATTGCTCCCCCAACTGATGTGAGTCAAACACTCCCGATAGTTTTTGGAAACTCCTGACAATTAATACATATCTTCAACCCCTTTTCCCCACAAAGTTTACAGCTTGCATTATCCGGTATGTCTAATTCTACAAATTTAAAATATCACTGTAAATTGCTATTGAATTTGTTTTAATATTCTTCAATTCATATGAATGTGAGTACTGAGCATTTGGTGCGCATTTGAGAGGTTTTTTATTACAAAATATTTTCGTATAAATCCACCTGGTTGAATTGCTTAGTACCCCCCAGCAGCAATTGCATGCTGTCGCTGCTAAACTTGTCATCATTGCTATCTATCTTTTCGCCAGCTATCAACGCTCCAATTCCATTCTCTTATCTAGTGCATTTGATTGAATTTACTGTTCTTTGGTAAGTTTATTTTTGTATCTTTTGTTTTTCT
Organism: Urophora cardui; assembly: GCA_960531455.1. Lineage (NCBI taxonomy): Eukaryota > Metazoa > Arthropoda > Insecta > Diptera > Tephritidae > Urophora > Urophora cardui. The sequence continues at coordinate 81,769,030 of OY482673.1, forward strand.
ATATATTTGGTTTGGCGATATTAGTTCTGTCAGTGCCGTCTTTGCCTGTCCTTGTCTCCTGCAGCTGATTTGTCCATTCAAACTTAACTGGCCGATTAAGGTTACGATTTCTTGTGATCATCCACAAGTTTCGTGTTTTACTCGTATTCTCTTGTCTCTTCTGTCGATGTTAAAACAAGTGAATCTGTTAGATTGTTTTTGTAATTTTTGTTGGAATCAGTTGGAAAATTGAATTGTAATAGGAAATTAGAGGGCAACGAAAAAGTTTTCGCAATTTTCGTTTGAGTCACCGCATTTGCGCAAATTTTTTTTCCTTTTCAGCGAATTTACAATTTTGTTCGAAGAAAAAAGGGAGTAAGAAACAAGTAAGGAAGCCTAAGTTTGAGTGGAATCGAACAATAGATACTCAGCTGTATGCTCTCATTGTTTGTTTGTGTTTGATGGAAACACGGTTTATTTTATATAAAGCGAGTGCCGCATAAAGTGGGCGTAGCCACGCCCATTTTTTAAATTTGTATCAGTCATCCAACTAAGCGTATAAATATGTATTATTGTTAGTGCAAAATTTCATCCCTTTATGACTTCTATTTACAAAGATGTCAAGTTAGAAATTCCCAAAGGGTGTTCCAGAAATATCTTTGTTAAAAAGTAGGCGTGGTCATAAACCGATTTCAATAAATTTCTGCGTGTCTATTAACACAAGTTATAAAAGTTTACACACAAAGTCTCGTCATAATATATAAATTAATTGTTGAGTTATGGTCTCGTATATTACTGCTTCTAAAAGGAGGTGGTGCCACGCCCATTTTACAGAATTTTTCTTGTTTCCGGTCCATTGTGGTACTCATGCCATTTCAATGAAGTTATCTTTATATTTGAGAAAGATATCGCTTAAAATGTTTTTATAAAGCCACTTTATAATACCCACATATAATATAGGGCGTGGCCGTGGTCAATTTTTCGTCCAAATATTTACCTATTTAAGTGCATCACGTGTACCAACTTTCATCCATATATCTGCTACGGTTTCTGAGTTATGACTTATAAAACTATCAATGTTTGCCCCTTAATAAATACGCGTGGTACCGCTAATTTTCCAAAATTTCACCATATTTTTTATAAGGGCCTGAGCTCAAAACGTGGATGAAATTTTATCACCAGCTATGTTAGTGATTTCCTATTTTTTCTATATAGGAAAAGTGGGCGTGGTCATAGTCCGGTTTGGCCCATTTTCAATACCAACCCTCCCAGCCAGGATACCAACTTGCATTTGAAATTTCATCAAAATATTTAAATTTTTGCGCGAGTTAGAATGCATACGGACGGACATAGCTCAATCGATTTCTCTTTTCACCCTGATAATTTTAATATATGTGGCCGCTGTGGTGCAGTGGGTAGAGTGCTCGCCTGCTATGCCAGAGGTCTTGGGTTCAAACCACGGTCCGAGCAAAACCCCAAAACAATTTTTAAAATTAGTAAAAATCCAATTATTGGGTTTTTTTAAGAGCAGCGGTCACCTCTCGGCAGTGGGCGGCATACCCTCCGAGTGTATTTCTGCCATGAAAAAGCTTCTCACAAAAAATGCATTCGCCGTTCGGAGCCGGCATAAAACTGTAGGTCCACCCAATTAGTAGGAAAAACAAAAATGAGCACACCTCGAATTGGGAGAGAAGCTCGGCCATAAAACTCGTCAGAGTTATAATAGCGCCAGTGTATTATATATATTATATATGTATATATATAAGTCTAAATCTATCTCATTTATTTCATGGCGTTACAATCCACCGTTATGAAACCAAAATTATAATATTATGTGTACTAGTACAGCTGACTATAAAAAATCAAAATACTATGTTTCAAAAGTGCTACCAAATTTTGGCAAAAAACAGGGTTGCATTCCATTAACTGAAAATAAACTCCAAATGAAAGTAGGGTTAATTGGAGTTAAAGGCGATTTTATCAAAATAATTTGTATAGTTAACTCAGAGTTAAGAGTAGAGTTAAGTGGTTAACTCCAAATGGCCGCTTAACTCTAATTAACTCTTCAACGTGAACATAGTACTAGAAATCCATACAAAATTTAAGCGCAGATGTACATATATGCGCTTAAATAAAAACAGGGCTATTATATACATAATGCATGGGGATGTTTTGTAGTTACGTTGACAAATTCATGTTACCGATGCACCCTAGTACATACATACATATTTATGTATGATAGTATGCATGTTTGTTCACAAATCAGTTGCAGCAGTCGTTTGAATTGCTGTTGTTGCCCGAGTTAAACAACTTCCGTACCTTTCAAACAATTTCACTCAATCCTTTTAACGTCCCTAGCTATCGAGCCCTAACCGCCATAAAAGTGCATCCGACAAAAAGTAAATTTTACAGGAGAAGGTTTTTTTTTAATTTTTTTTGCATGTTTGAATGCAGCGTTGAAATTTATTTAGTCTCTAGCTTCGAAACGGCACATTTCACCGCAATGAAATTTTGGGAGTTGATGCGTGTGCTAATAAGTTTTTGATTTCCATAAAACAGCTAAAATCGATCATTTTGTTGGTTACACTATTTTGGCGGTTGGGGTTCGATATGTACACACGTGCATACATAAATAAAAACACAGACATGAAATTTATAAGTATTCAAGAACAAGCGCAGTCTTATTTTTATACCCGTCTAGCCGCGGATGTGCAAAAACACGTAAAGAAGGAATAAATAAACTTATACATTTGAGGCAAATTATCTATGTATATATTTCATATTTCATTTATCGCCACGAAATATTTCGTCCGAAAAACATATATGTACATATGCATACAAAGTATCGCAAGCAGAGTTAGAGGGGCTTTATATTCAAATTACTCGAGTAATTGAAATTGAAGTACAGGTATGTACATACATACATCAATTCTTTATTAACGTCTATGATTTATAATCTTATAGAGGGGAATTAACATAATAAATATTAGTGTACATCAGTGGCGGACCTAGCATAAATTGCCTGGGCAAGCCTATGTTTGAAGCATAACCATTAGCCATTTATGTAATTTCCTTTGCTGTATTATTTAAAAGTCTGATTGCGTTCCGTCATTGACTTTGATTTAGAGTTCTCGATTTCTTTTTAACATTTTCGAGTGGCCCGAATAAATGCTTTTCAATGCTCGAACGTTCGTTTGTTTGTTTGTTTATTACACGTATGTTTGTACGGGCATTTGAACAATTCGGGTATTTGAAGATCGTTTTTTCTCGTTTATTTTGTTTTTTTCATATGCATTTTTTATTTTTGTTTTCCTGATACACATTTTTTTGTTTGTATACTCAGAGAATAGGAATCAAAAATAAAATTTTTATTTTTATAATGCACGTTTTAAACCAAGACATTTTTATTTTATAAATGAAAATTTTTAAATTAAAAATTAAATTTTTTAATTTAAAATGTATTTAGGATTTAAAAAGAAACACGTTTGAATTAAAAATTAAAATTAATGGAATAAAAACGAAAGTTTTTCCTTCAAAATCTCATAGTGCTTAAAATAAAAATAAACATTTTTAAATTAAAATTGTTTTTTCTTGATTTTACAAGTTTACTCTGAACATTTTTAAAATAAAAAATTTCGTATTTACAAAATTCCTAAATATAAAAACGTGCGCTAGGGAAATCTTACACGAATGCGCAGAGGTATTTTTAGTTTCCTTATACCGACGGAAATTTCAGCAGTAGCAAGTGTATTTGCTTATTGACTAAAAAATGGGTGCTTTAGTGTTTGGAAAACTGAGGTCCAATTTGTTTTCCACCGCTTTTTAAAATTATCTTGATATTGTGCCAATAGTCGCCAAAAATCACAATCAACCCTTTTATAATCTGGTATTTGATATTTATGTTTGCATGCACATGCAGATGTAAGAAATTAAGTGCATAAGTATGTACCTACATGCACACGAAAATCAAATCAAATATGCATATGGCTGTGAATACTGAAATTTTGAATGCCGAAGCCAGCTTCATATTCGCATACAAATTTGATTTGAAAAATAAAAAAAGTGCTTTGCTAGTTTTTTTTTTTCAAAAAATAAGCAATTGGTTTCTCCTTAGGGAAAGCGAGAAAACAAGCTATGTTATTCTGTTTTGAAAGCCAGGTAAAAGCGAATGTGTGGAAACGTTGAAGCATGCTCACTGTGCTTTACAAACAAAATACACATTGTGAGGTGGATTGGTGGTGTATTTGCGCTATTTTCTTAGCAGGCTTTTAGGGGCATGTTACAGTGGAGGCTATATTATTGAGAACTTAAATAGTAAACACATTTAAAACGTAAAATAACCTGATTTTAAAGAATTTCGTATGAAATGAACGAAAATGTGTACGCAAGCCGGGCTTCTCGGCTTGTATGAAGCGACCGCCTCTGGTGTACATATTTATATAACAAAAAATTATAGCGAAAAATAAAAATGAACAGGTACATGTGTATATACATACATTAAGATTAGAGTTAAGTACTGATCATGACGAAAATGCTAATTCAATCAACTTTGCGATATTATTAAATGACAGAAAGCACTGAAAATCGGGACTATAGGATAATTATTAGATTTAATCATCGTAATGTGAAACGACTGACGGTAACGTAGGATCTCAAGCAATTCAGAGCAGTCACAACTAACATTAGTGGTTGAATGAATTAGTTTTTGTAAGTTGGCAGCGTGCAGAATAAGATCGAAGCGGATAAGAAAATTTAGGAGGCTGCAGCGCAAGCTTAACATATACATATGTACATCAGGGCCGTGCGCAGGAATTAGCCTTGGGGGGGGTTTTAATTTTGGTTTGCATTCGCATAAATTTTTCGCTAAGATAAACATATTTGCTGAAACAGATATCCAGACCCATACACCATAAATTTAAATGTTCTCTAACTTTTCTGAAACTCATTATGATTCATCAAAACCTAGTTAACCCGGTCCTACATAGTACACGGAAAGAATTTTTTACTAGAATCAATGCCGAGACAAGAAAAATTAGACTTGATTTTGAACTTAGAAAATAATTTCTTAATATCAGGAAAATCCAAGAAAATTGGATTTTAAATAAATAAGTAAAAATTTTCTTGCTTCAAGTGAAATTGGATTTTAATTAAATAAGAAAACATTTTCTTGCTTCAAGTAAAATTGGATTTTAAATAAATAAGAAATAATTTACTTAGGGTAAGTGGTTTTTCTTGTTTTTTGAAATAAATAATTAAGAAATTATTTTTTTGTTGCAAGTAAAACTTTTCATATACGAGCTTAAGTTAGTAAGAAAATATTAAATATTAAATTAAGTAAATATTTTCTAAAAATATTAAAAACGTAAAAAATAAGGAAAATTAAAACTAATCATGAGGGATTAGAAAACCATAATTAGTCAACTAGTATTTTCCTAGGACTTGTTTATTGAAATGACAACATTTTATTTAATATAAATGAAGATGCAAATAGTGAACTCCTTATACCAAATGCTTCACTAACAATTTGAGAATTGCAAAAATATTCAGAAATATGCAAAGCGGATGGCAAATTAAAAAAATACATGTAACTTTGGAAATGCAAATTCAGCAAGAAAAATTTTACGTCGCTCAAGAAAACGTTTTCTTATTTATTTTACATTTTTTTCGCTTTATTTTGTTGTTCCAATTCGTCGAAACACAATTTTCTTAAATTCTTCTTGATATTAGCAAAAAGATTTTCTTCATTTAAGTAAATTTAAGAAAAGATGTTCTTATTTATTTAAACATTTTTTTTTAACATTTTTTCTATAGATTTTGTTAGTGTTCTTGAATAAGAAAATAATTGTCTCATTTTTGGAAAACTCAATTTCTTATTTCCAGTAATAATTAAGTAAATTTTTCTTATTTTCCTAAAAATTTTCTAAATTGAATTCAAGAAATCATTTTTCTTGATTCAAGTATACAAATTTCTTTCCGTGTACTGTTTACAGTACTTGTTAATTGAAACTGCTCACTGTTTTCACAAAATGAACATTTCTTGTTATCAGTGCAATTTTTTTAAAAATGCCAAACGAACATATGGTACACAACTTTGTAATTTCGGAAAGCTCCAAGTGCAATTCAAAGTGCCGAACTTATGTATTGGCCAACCTTATTTTTTGCAACTTTCACCAATTTCTTCTTCCGTAAAATTATTGTAACTAATTTTGTCAAAAATTATGAGTCAAGATTCAATGCAAAATTTATAAACTGTATTTTGAAAATTTTTGCAAAATCATTGCAACTTAGATTTGGTCATGGGGGGGGTTTTAACCCCCAAACCCCCCCCCCCCGTGCGCACGGCCCTGATGTACATAGACATAACGGATTATTTTTTAAGTCGCACGGATTTTGGCAAAAAAAAAAACTTTGACATTTCCGAATAAAATAATTTTTATTGCTTGTTTAAATAAATTAAATTAACACGTATTTCTAGATTTTGCATGTGCAATGTAGTGCGCAGGTTGAAATTTGTATCGACCAGCTAGCGAATATGAGCTATTGCTAGGGTTGCCACACGTACCGCCAATTAACGCACGCACGCAAATTTTTGATATGCGTTGAACCGAAATTGACTTGCGTGCGTATACAGATAAAGAAATTAAAAATTATAGAAAATCCGAGAAAATCTTGTTATTTTGTGGAATACGTACCTAACACATACGATATCGTAAGCAAGTATAAATATTTTTTGTAAACAATCACACACAATGCTCAGATTCAACTGTCACGAAAAACAAAAATTGGAAGTCGAGTTTGCTTCATACGCACGCCGTTCAATTTTGGTTACTCTCATAGAAATTGTATGGGCATGAGAAATTTTTGACAGTAAATTGACGGCGAACGTCGATATTAGATAGCGTAGGTTTTTGTAGCTAAATTAATGTGCTGTAAATAAATGCGATTTTCACTGCACTAATTTTTTTTTTTTTTTTGAAGCCAATGTACTGATTTTTTCGCGAAAGTTATCTGGCAACCCTAGCTATTTCTCATTATTGGTTCGAACATTTTTATTCGATCCGACCTCGCTCATTCATGAAAATTAAGCCTTTGCGTCTGGCCGTAGGATTTAAAAAAAGGACAACTGGGTATACAACCTTCAGTTACAGTTTCTTATTTATATGTTCCTACATATCTGTTTGGTATTTATGTGTTTATATTGGATTTGTAGTTTTTCGTACATTTACTTGTATAAATATTTATTGAAAATGCATTGCGATTGAACAATTTTCAATTCAATTTGGCCATGATCTCTGTTGGATAAAACGGTCGTATCAAAAATGTTGAAGTGTTTGTGAAGTTTCCTTCCCTACTTTTTGCCTAATAAATTATGCTTTTTCCTATTTCTTCTTTGTACACAAGGAGTCTCCTTTCGATCGGTTCGGTCATCCGGAAGTGTAATGTGCACATTGCATGGGCTAAAATTTGGTATTCTTTCAATTTATTTTTCTTCGCTTCATTCACTTTGTTTTTTGCTCAATGCATTTTCCTGAACATAAGTGTATGAATGTGTGGAAAACTGTATGTATTTATTACTCGCACCCAGAAAACAGACTCGTAAGCCTAAGCTGAACTAAGTTTTTAAACTGGAATACGCTGACAGCGCTGCTTCTGCACTCATTCTCTCTGTTCTGCATTAGGGTGGGGAGATTAGTATGCATGGAAAAAAACCTTAAAGTCCACTAGACCATACGTCTACCACAGCGATCGGCCCCCGGGTAATTTGGGGTTACTCGTCTCTCATGTAAAGATCGTGTGTGCACTGCTAGCAAGCTATCGCTGCGCTGACCGCGAACGAGTTTGCACTTGTACGTTGAAAGGTAAGCATCCCAGTTGGAAAGGTGGTCATGCATGACCCTGCGGACGCATGAAAAGATGTACGAAAAATTTGCATTATGGTATATATTCCAAAAAAAAACTATGATTTCATCTAAACTCTATGTTGTCTGGCAGCCAAATTATAGGAAATCGGATACATTCTAGAATGCAATCCAAAGTAAGCGAAGAGGTCAGTTATCGGCTCTCAGCTATACCTTCCCACTTATAGGAAATCGGATACACTCTAGGATGCAACCCAAGGTAAGCGACGATGTTAGTTATCGGCTCTCAGCGATACTTTCCACCTAATAGGAAATCGGATACACTCTACACCTTTTTCAGTTGAAATTCAGAAAGTTCCAATTGATATTCAGAATTTCCATTTGAAATTCAGAATTTCCATTTTAACTTCAGAAAGTTACAATGGAAATTCAGAATTTCCATTTGAAATTCAGAAACTTGCATTTGCAAATCAGAAAATTACAGTTAAAATTCAGAAAATTACATTTGTAATTCAGAAAATTCCATTTGAAATTCGGAAAATTACATTTGAAATTCAGAAACCTCCTCACAGTACTCAAGAAGTTTTCTGAATTTCAATTGTAATTTTCTGAATTTCAAATGTAACTTTCTGAACTTCAAATGTAATTTTCTGAATTTCAATTGTAACTTTCCGAATTTCAATTGTAATTTTCTGAATTTCAAATGCAATTTTCTGAATTTCAAATGGAAGTTCTGAATTTCAATTGTAATTTTCTGAATATCAATTGGAACTTTCTGAATTTAAACTGAAAAAGGTGTAGTATGCAACCCAAGGTAAGCGAAGAGGTCAGTTATCGGCTCTTAGCTATACCTTCCAACTTATAGGAAATCAGATACACTCTAGAATGCAACCCAAGGTAAGCGAAGAGGTCAGGTATCGGTTCTCAGCTATAACATTGAATGTAGCAAAAAAAAAAACAATTAGGAGAATCAGGTTTTATTTAGTTTTACTTTTTACAATGACGACAACAATTCACAGGGTCTATTTCGAACAAACAGACGTATAAAAACGTCACTAAAGATCAATATAATGTTGAATGTCCCACTATATGAAGGCGTTGGGTGAAGAAATTAAGGGGAAGATGGTGCGACAATCAGAGAAGCAGAGGAGAACATGCTGGAGTGAAGTTACATATTTCTATGTAGTTGGAAATCGGATGGAGAGAGGATGAAGAGAAAAATGCAAAAAAGTATTTTTTATTTTTAAGTGAGACCGACAATGAGATCACGGCAAGAGCGACTCTCATCCAAATATTCCTTTTTGCCTTACCTTGGCTGGGAAAAGTGGATGCATGACTTTCCTAGCACATCGCAATGGAAAAAATCATGCATTCTGGAATGTATAGATCCTATGGCCTTTATATCCATTTGTAGATGACCATACATTACCTTTTCCAATTGGGATGGTATGTGGAGAAGTGTTTTTTCAGCGCTCTGCTTTTGCACGCACACAACCACACAAATTTTGCGCGTGTGTTGGTTGCTCTGCAAGCGCTGCCGATCGCTGATATACTTACATACCAGTGATGCCACTAACATATTTTTCCTCGTACCAAATTGCTTTTGAGTGTACCAAACAGATTTTTTCGTGGTAACAGTCGTAGTAGACAAAAGGTTTTTTTTTTCATTTATTATTTTTTAATGGAAAATTAACTTCAATATATCGCTAATCAAAAATCTTCAGGAGCCAAAAAAATTTTTTTCTTTACAAGCAATGATGTTGAAAAGGCTAAGTATAATTACTATTTTTCAGTCAGTTGTGTCACTTAATGATTTAGGTGCGCTATTAACGTTAACAGCTTATTTTTTTTTCTTCGCTAGGAGCAAGTGCCACAGCATAAAAAGGTCAAGTTACCTTATTCCCTCCATACAATTTGTTTGCTAATTTTGACAACTACTTGCCAAAAAAGCTCTAACAAAATACACGGTAATTGTTGGTGGCATAATGCTACGACCGGTATAGTTGGGTCATGCTAGTGATCAAAAATTGTATTGATTTCATAACATCTACGGCTTTGGGATACCTATCGCGTGTTGGCGATGTAATTAATCAACATAATTACTGTTCTTTCAGTGGACGAACAAAAATAATACACTCAAATAAATTTTGGTATAAATTTTAAACTTTTTTGGTCGATATATAAGACACGACCGTAAAATTATTAAAATTTAAACTTTGAAAAGTTTAAAAGATTTTTAAACTTTTAAGGTTTAGATTTTATTCCAAATTAAAATTTATTTCAAAAGTTTAAAATTTAAACCTTTTTTTTTGTTTAAATTTAAAAAAAAATGTCTCCTCCCAAATCCTCTTCATGCTTTTCCCTATTGTATCTTCTTTCCTATCCTTTTTCTCCTTTTATTCCATATTGTTCTCCCCCCAACATCCCCTTTCCATATTGTGTCTTTTTCCTATCCTCTTCTTCTCCTTTTCTTCCTTCTTCATTTTATCTGTTTCCATAATTATTTTGTGTTTGTTTGTTTCTCCATTCAAACAACGCCACACAGTCATTCATTCAAATTGTATAATAACTATAAATGAGCTTTTTATATTGTTCATTTCTCAAAAAGGCAAGTTGGAATTTCAAATCAAAAATTAAATTTTTTTTGTTGGGGTAAGTGGAAAAAAATTCAACAACTATTTACAGCGAAGGTTGAGTGTATAGCTATTTCACGAAAAACCATTTTCGATCATCAGCACTCTTTTCGGAAGTGGATGCACTGGGGATTGAACCCGAGTCCATTCCATCTTCAGCCGCAATGACCCAACGCATAAACACACTCGGCCATTGAGACTCTGTGCAAGCTGTTGGATTTTCCCCACTTTTGCCTTTTTCGGGTTCAATCCCCAGTGCATCCACTTCCGAAAAGAGTGCTGATGATCGAAAATGGTTTTTCGTGAAATAGCTATACACTCAACCTTCGCTGTAAATAGTTGTTGAATTTTTTTCCACTTACCCCAACAATTAAAAATTGAATTAAAATAAAAATTTCGTGCTAAGCACTAAAAACTCTTTCAAGTTAAATTTTTTTTGTTGAAACCAAATTTTACGACCAATGAAAGTTTAAAATTTAAACCTTAAAAGTTTGATTGAGAAAAAGTGTAAGATTTAAACCAAAAAAGTATAAAATTTATTCAAAATAATACTTTGAAATATTTGAACTTTTGTAACTTTTGCTTGTTCGAATGTGCTTAGAGTATTATGTATTTATTAATTTTTATTTAACTTTTTGGAAGATGTGACAAAATATAATTTACATATCGTCCCTGCAAATAACAAAACAGTTATGTAAATTTTTAGGAAATTTTTTTATTGCATTTTTTACTATTCATTGCCTACATTTCTGCGTTTGCAGTTTTTTCATATCTCGTTTGGTTTAGAAGTTATCAAATAAAGTATGTGTGTGTAGTACTACAGGCAAAATGTTCATTACCAGTTTAGTTATGCAAAAAAAAAATAAACTTTGAAGTCTATTTATTTCATATGTAACTCATTATATTCATTCATTCAATAAAAATAAATATTGCTTAGATATAAATATGTAGGTGGCAGTTCAGTTTTATAAGCAAAAATAAAACGTAAGTTACATACATATTCAGTAATTAAAGAACAAAAACAGACACATTGTATAAAAATTCAGGCATTCAGGAATCTTAAAAATATTTCTTAAATTAAATAACTAATAAGGTATCATTTCAGTTTAAAAACAAAAAACTTAAGCCACATATTCAGTAATTAAAAAAAAACTCATTGTATAAAAATTAAGGCACTTTGTTTTTTCAATTTCTTTGCTATTTATTTTGAAAATACCCCTTTTTGTTCAATTGCAATGCTTTTCCTACCTGGACTTCATCAAATTTCTTTATACTGGATAAAATAAACTGGTATGATGCTGCCTTTTGGATACCAGTTGATAAACTAGTATTTTGATAACTAGTTTGTGGTTGAACTGCATTTAACTGGTATAATACTAGACAAAATAAACTGCTATGGTATTTTCATAGGAATACCAGTTAATATACTACAATTTTGGCATACTAGTTAGTAGGGATGGGACTATTCGAATAAAAGTTATTCGAATAAAAAAATCCTTTTATTCGAAAGGTATTCGTAATTCGAATAATATCTATTCGAATAATTTATTCGTATATTCGAATAAATACTATTCGAATAGTACTATTCGAATATCACTATTCGAATACCACTATTCACGAATAGCTATTGAATGTATGTATGCTTTTGCTTTTGTAAGTGCATACATATGTATGTACAGATACATATATGTACGTACACTAGCTTGCGCGGAGGCAAGTGGAATTTCCAAATTATGCATGTACACACATACTACTATTCAAATAGTATTATTCGAATAGTGTTATTCGAATAGTTTTATTCGAATAGTACTATTCGAATAGTACTATTCGAATTTTTTTCCTCGAATATTATTATTCGTTTATTCGAATAATGTTTATTCGAATATTATTCGAAAAAAGTCCCACTACTACTAGTTAGCTGTTTCGCTGCAGGGTGGGTACAGCATGCAGGTGCGTGCGTGTGCGTATGTGCGTGCTAGATGCACATTTACAACTCATCATCGGTGGCTGGCGCACCAAATAATTTCTTCCACATGAACATTTTTGCTCGGTGGCAGTTTCATAATAGCGAACATAGCTGTCGCACACCGTCGTGATAGCTTGTTGTTGCAGCCAAGGCCGTATTTAGGGAGGGGGAGGCGTTTGGGTGATTGAACCCCCTCCCGAAATTCTGGTAGCCAAATTTTAATTCTATCATATTCAAAGACATGGGTTGAAAACACTAATTAAATAATTAATTTGAGGAAACACCAAAAATTTCAGATATAATTTTCTGCGATTTTTGAAAAAATTTTGATTTTTATTAGGGTTTTTTATAGGAAGTTATAAAAATCAGGAAAGTTTTATTCTTTTAAAAATTATTCTGTCCTATTGCCAACACTTTAAGCGTAATACGAGAGTCACTGCAAAAGTTCGCGAAAAATGTAAAAAACGCAAACTACGTTATGTAAATCGCTTTATTGCTTCTCAAAATATTCTCCTTTAAAATCTAAATTTTTACATCCGACAAAACCAATCTTCCAAGGAATTGCCACTCTTAGCGAGGTACCTCCAAAACAAGTGATTTAAATGCTTAACGACCCCTTTAGGCGATTAAAAACGCTCGCCACGCGTTTTATTTTTGATATATGACAAAAAGAAGTCACTGGGTGATAAGTCAGGCAAATATGGGTAGGGTTGCCAGACGTACTGATTTCATCAGTACAATACTGATTTTTCGTGCTCCGTACTGATGGTTTTAAAAACCTTAAGAAATACTGATTTTTTGGATTTTGTACTGATTTGTACTGATTTTTAGCCGACACTAAAAAAATTCATTTTTATCATACTTTTTTCATTTGAAGTTTGTAATGCCGTGGTTATGCTTACAACAATACACGACGAGCAACGTGTAATTGTTGTTGTGCACTCCGAAGAGTGAGAGAATTTTTGGACTCTTAAATCGATCAAATTTGCTAAGTGAAACAAGCACTCAGCACGCCGAGGTTTCGGGGTAATAATGTGTTAAGTATATTGTGTATGTGCGCTCTAATCATCGATTTAAGCGTAACCACCTCTAACCGATGACGAAAATGTGTCCGAATTTCATCGGTGTTTTACTCGTAAGCATAACCACGGCTTAACCATGAAACAATTAGGAAGGAGGACGCAACGCGAACGTCAAATGTCATAGAAACATGATTGACAGTTAACGATACGGAAAAAAATGCCAGTAATAAAGACTATTTTCTCCGCATATATTGTTTTTTTTTTTTCGGAAGGCAATGTACTGATTTTTTCGGGAAAGGTATCTGGCAACCCTAAATATGGGCAATGAGCAGCATTGCCGTTGACAAATTTTCGTGGTGGCTAGATTTGATTTAATTTGTGGCTAAAAATAGCTAACAAATTTGGTTCGTGGCTTAAAATGGTGGCTAAAAATTTTTGTTTCAAATTAATATGTTTTAAATTTATTTTTCAAATTCAGGCAAAAACGTATTGCATACAATATAAGGAAAAAATCATAAAAAAATTAGATATCACATTCAATATCTATCATTATTTCGTCATCAATAATTGACTCTTTCTCTTCATAAATTAATTCTTCCTTCATTAATTTAATGAGATATTCTGTTATTTCAAATTCATTGCAACATTGTTTTACATTCTTTAAGCCATATCTTATAGATAAAATTGCATTCAACATTGTATGATTCATTTTGTTTCGATTTTTTGTTTTGACAATTGTCGTTTTCGATTCGCCATCACACAAGCGAGGTCGGATCGAACAAAAATGTTTGAATCCATAATGACTAGAAGCCATACTCGCTAACTGGTCGATAAAAATTTCCCTCTGTGCGCTATCATTCACATATAAATTTGACAGAAGGAAATTTATAACCAGCAGAGAAATTGTGAATCGAAAGCGGCTAATATTCATTATGGAGAAGGTTCTTTCCATTTCGGCATTGCTAAGTGGTAGAAGTGGCAAACAATATACAAAGCCAGTTAGATCCTTAAACGGACTTTCATCGACAGCCTACTATTCCACTAGCGAGTATCAACAGGCATTTATCGATAGTTGCGTTACTTGTTTTGTTTTTTAACACTTAAGTCGATTTGTGATAATCGCTGAATTGAATTAGCGTTACCACATCCTTCCTATGTGCAAAATTATCGTTCATTACAAGCGGTGGCTAAAAACGTGGCTAGGAGCAAAACCGAAATTTTGGTGGCTAAAAAAATACGGCGGTGGCTAAATCTAGCCACCAAATGGCTAAAACGGCAATGCTGACAATGAGTCATTAATTGGATGTTGTAACTGGTCAAAAACTTTACAGTTCCTTGTGTTGTGTGAGCGCTTGCATTGCCGCGATGAACAATGATTCGCCGGTTTATGTTGTTCCTTCTGATTTCAGCGACAACTTCCGGCAAAAAAGTGGGGTTTACTTCAATATTAACGGCACTTCGATCGTTTAAGAAACAGTTCCAGCATGACCCATTTTTCCGAAGAAACAACGTTTTGTGTACGCACCACTTTTGTGGCTTTAAGTTCATTTTGGAACGCCCATACAGTTGATTGCTGTTTAGTTTCAGGCTCATATGAATATATCCAAGATTCGTCACCTATTGCGATCTTATATACCGAATTTAAACGACCCACTTCGAATTTATCTAGCATTTCCTTGCGCCAATTGGCACTTGCCTGTTTTTGTCGAGCCCAACTACTGCAAAGCTTCCTGATATGCAAATGATCGTGCAAAATCGTATGTATATATTTGTTTCACCATATGCCACATGCCGATGTGAAAATATCAATTGACAGTATCAATATTTTTCGCGACAACAGAGGTGCATGGACTACCTTCGCGAAGATCGCCATCAAACGTTGGCCTTCCACGCTTGAATTTTTCAAACCATTTGGAAACCATAGTTTTGAATGGTGCTTCACCACCAGATAACGAATTAAGTTTTTCCAAACAATGATGCGGTGTAAAACCGTATCGAAAATCATAAAACAAAATCATTCGGGAGTAAGGATTCGAAATTTCAATTTTTCACGGAACCGAACAGTTTAAAATCGATCTGTTAACTGAATTCTAGGTAAAAACGTCAAATTTTACGGATATGACAATAGCAGAACTCTGCCAATACAGGAAGTGTTTGATTCAGCGAACTTTTGCAGTGACCCTCGTATTAAAAAGATTCGATTAATACTTTATTTTTGGCGGTTTTTTCCAAGTGAAACATAAAGGATGTTTATGGTCGAAAAACTTTGGACCTACAGTTTTATACCGGTTCCGAACGGCGAATGCATATTTTGTGAGAAGCTTTCATGGCAGATATAAACTCGGAGGGTATGCCGCCCACTGCCGAGAGGTGACCGCTGCTCTTAAAAACCCAATAATTGGATTTTTACTAATTATAAAATTTTTTTTGGTGTTTTCTCGGACTGGGGTTTGACCCCGAGACCTCTGGCATAGCAGGCGAGCACTCTGCCCACTGCACCACAGTGGCCAAATAATAAAGTAACAAAAAAAAAATTACCTTAAACCCTCTAAACATAAGCTTAATATCTTGGGGCAGAGTTTTACACCTTTTTTCGTTTCCTCATGGTTGGGTCATCTAACCGAGTTTTTCGTTGTTTCATTTGGAAAAAATCGCAAAGTTTGCAATAGAACAGGCTAATTTTTAAATGAATAAAACTTTCCTGATTTTTACAACTTCTTATAAAAAACCCAATTTGAAAATCAAAATTGGTAAAAAAATTTTTTCTTCTAATATAACTTTAAAACCCTAATTTTTTTTAAAATATTTTTAGTGCACGAAATGGGCTATATATATTTTTCACAAAAAAAAAAAACAAAGATGGAATCCCGCCTCGAAAAAAATTTCTGGCTACGGCCTTGGTGCAACTGTAGTTGCTGTTGTGTATTTTTTCTGTATATTTAGCTGGCTGCATATTGCGGCACCGTTTCGCATTGTCAGCAAGCATTTTATCGCCGACATTGGTGCTGATGATACCTTTTGGGGGCAATGGTGCGAGAAAATAGGGGAGACGGGACGTAACCATTACATTGTTGACAACATGTACGCGCCTAAACACAGTAGTAGGTATATTGTATGTGTACGTATTAATGTGTGCGGTTGGTGTACAAAGTGGTGTTGATGTGCTACAATTATTATTATTATTATCATTATTATTATTATTATTATTATTATTATTATTATTATTATTATTATTATTATTATTATTATTATTATTATTATTATTATTATTATTATTATTATTATTATTATTATTATTATTATTATTATTATTATTATTATTATTATTATTATTATTATTATTATTATTATTATTATTATTATTATTATTATTATTATTATTATTATTATTATTATTATTATTATTATTATTATTATTATTATTATTATTATTATTATTATTATTATTATTATTATTATTATTATTATTATTATTATTATTATTATTATTATTATTATTATTATTATTATTATTATTATTATTATTATTATTATTATTATTATTATTATTATTATTATTATTATTATTATTATTATTATTATTATTATTATTATTATTATTATTATTATTATTATTATTATTATTATTATTATTATTATTATTATTATTATTATTATTATTATTATTATTATTATTATTATTATTATTATTATTATTATTATTATTATTATTATTATTATTATTATTATTATTATTATTATTATTATTATTATTATTATTATTATTATTATTATTATTATTATTATTATTATTATTATTATTATTATTATTATTATTATTATTATTATTATTATTATTATTATTATTATTATTATTATTATTATTATTATTATTATTATTATTATTATTATTATTATTATTATTATTATTATTATTATTATTATTATTATTATTATTATTATTATTATTATTATTATTATTATTATTATTATTATTATTATTATTATTATTATTATTATTATTATTATTATTATTATTATTATTATTATTATTATTATTATTATTATTATTATTATTATTATTATTATTATTATTATTATTATTATTATTATTATTATTATTATTATTATTATTATTATTATTATTATTATTATTATTATTATTATTATTATTATTATTATTATTATTATTATTATTATTATTATTATTATTATTATTATTATTATTATTATTATTATTATTATTATTATTATTATTATTATTATTATTATTATTATTATTATTATTATTATTATTATTATTATTATTATTATTATTATTATTATTATTATTATTATTATTATTATTATTATTATTATTATTATTATTATTATTATTATTATTATTATTATTATTATTATTATTATTATTATTATTATTATTATTATTATTATTATAGTAAAACTCGGTTGACGACCACGCCCACTTTTGTATATGGGTTTCTGTCAAATATAAAGATATATGTATCATTGAAATTTTATGGCAGGAGTCCAGCTATGGACATAAAACAAAAAACACAAAAATTTTGGAAAATGGCCGTGCCACCGCCTCCTTTTAGAAGCAGGAATATACGAGATTTCTTAGCCTATAACTCGACAAATAATATATTATGACGAAACTTGGTGTATACACTTTTATTACTTGTAGTAATACATGTTGAAAATTTTAGCGAAATCGGTTGACGATAAGCGATATCTTTGTCAAATATAAAGATAATTAATTGAAATTTTGTGGCATGAGTTCTACAATAGACCGGAAGCAAAAAATATAAAAATTTTGGAAAACGGGCGTGGCACCGCCTCTTTTTAGACAAAGGAATCAACGAGATTTCGGAGCCCATAACTCGACAAATAATTGAGATATTATGACGAAACTTGGTTTATACACTTTTATAACTTGTGTTAATAGACACGCAAAAATTTTTGAAGTCGGTTTATGACCATGCCTACTTTTTAATAAAGATATTTCTGGAACACCCTTTGGGAATTTGTAACGTGACATCTTTGCAACTAGAAGTCATAAAGGGATGAAATTTTGAATTATTTGTACCCATATGAACCCAAACGGGATTACAGAAAATTGTTAAGATCGGACTACTATAACCTATAGCTCCCATACAACCAATTGTTCAGATATGGACATTTTGGTGTATAACTCCTCCATTTTAACAGCTAACGGCCTCAAATTTTTAAGTATTTGTACCCATATGGGCCCAAACGGGGTTACCGAAAATTGTCAAGATCGGACCATTGTAACATATAGCTCCCCTACAACCGATTGTTCAGATATACACATTTTGGTGTATAACTCCTCCATTTTAACAGCTAACGGCGTGAAATTTTGAAGTATTTGTACCCATATGGGCCCAAACAGGGTTACCGAAAATTGTCAAGATCGGACCTCTATAACCTATAGCTCCCCTACAACCGATTGTTCAGATATGGACATTTTGGTGTATAACTCCTCCATTTTAACAGCTAACGGCGTGAAATTTTTAAGTATTTGTACCCATATGGGCCCAGACGGGGTTACCGAAAATTGTCAAGATCGGCCCATTGTAACATATAGCTCCCATACAACCGCGCTTTTACTTGTTTTACAATCAGGTGTGTCCTAAATATTTCCCTTTATAATAAAACGATACAATATTTCGCGTTATTTCTGCCTCAAAAATTCAAAAAATCGTGCGAACGTAACGTCCGCACCGCCCAGGAAATGCCCACATACATACATATGTACATTAGGGTGTCCCGTTCATGTATGAAAAAAAGTTTTTTTCGAGCTACGCTATCGTAAGAGGTATCAAAAGTTACGTAATTGAATACAGATCACAATAAAAGTAAAAAACCCGGAATTGAATTCGATCTTGAGGGTTCTACCGAGATCTGAAATTTTGTTAATTTCATATATTTAGAAACCTAAACTTTAGAGCTAAAATAATAAAAATGTCATACTCAAAAGTTATTTTATTATTGAAAATAACCATATAAGTACAGAGAAAGAAATTTATTGCATTTAATTAATTTAAAAAACTTAGAATTCAAATATATTTTTGTGTCCAAATTTTGGTATTTCTGCTTGAGATTGCGACTATAATATTCCTTTGAACCAGTGGGGATATTTTTGGCTTCCGTCCGCGTGTTTATACTTTTGGATTATATTTTTCAGCATTTTACAATATTATTTCAAAGCAATTTCACATTTCGTCAATTTTCCGGCAAGAAAAACACTTATTTTGGAGATTTTTTCTTTTTGCTATAAGTTGAATAGTGCAGGGGTTTCCTCGATCCATTCTGAGTCCCTGATGGCATTATAGGGTTAAAAACCTAGTATATTATAAAACTTTATTTGATATTCAGTGAATTAGTTTTCTATTATCTACAAAAATCTCCACCCTTCCGAAAAAAATTTTAATTGAAGTTTGGTGTCCCTATTATTTTTCACAAGCTGAAACGAACTCACTCCACAAAATCATCAGCCATTATGAAACTTATTATTTGTAGCATTGGCAACAAATAATTTATTGTTATTGTTATTTTCTAAACAAGAAAGATTCAATAAAAACAAATATGAAGAAAAAAAAAAATTATGAAACGACGCAACAAATGGCCGATTAAATAACTGTTCCTTACTTCGGAGACATCTGAGCAAGAAATTAATGTATAAGTTTTGACCATTGTTTAGAAATTGAAGCAGGATCGATCTTTGAAATATTTCAAGGCAAGTGTCCCTATTATTTGTCATATGACTTTACTACCTAAAAAAATTAATTGAATAAAGAATTTTTAACTGAATTATTTTTAAAATTGAAAAAAAAAAGTGCTGCAAACCTATTTCTGTGTTCAGGGGATTTTTGTTTATCTGATATGACTTTCGTTTAAATAAATAAAATAAAATAATTTTAACATAATTCGTTTTAGTAAAGTACATTATTCAATTATTCATAATTGCGAATTCTGTAAGGCTGCCACAGAAAAATTTGTACACCTATTTTAGTGTCAATATATGTATATTTGAATTTGATGGATTTTTTTTTTGCATGTTAGAAATAATAAAAAATAACATATCGTTATGAAGTTAAAGCATTTTATTTTATATGAAGTTTTAATAGTTTTTCTCTGAGATACATATATTATTCTGTTTTTACGATCCAAATTTTCTTGAACTCGCGGGAACACTGAGCGTATGAAAACCCATTTTGCGGTGACAACACTACATACTAGTACCTTCGCCCAGGGCTTGTAGTCTCTTCTAAATCTTTTCTGATTCCAGAATATGCGTAACGTTATAAAATTAAACTTTACGTAAATAAGAACTTTATGCTTTAGTCAAAGAACCGTATTGTTTTTTTTTTATCGAACTGATTCTCCACGATTGAAAGGCAAAGAAAATGCAGAAGCCGAAAAAAAACCCATTGTAGAAAATATGTGTATGTACGAGTATTTTCATTGTAACTACATGGAATTAAGATTTCTGCACTTAAAAGTAAGTTGCATAAAAAATTAAGCGAATATAACTTATAAGAACGAAAAGAATTACCTAGTAAGCATGCAAACAATATGCGGATGTAATATATGTTGTGGTGAGTGGGCGTTCTGCATAAATGACAAAACCGCAAAACTTTGAAGATCGGTAGAGCCCTGAAGATCTAATTGTATTTAGTTTTTAAAACTTGTTTCGTAATTTGCGATCAAAACCGCAAATTTTGAGGGGTCTTGCGTTAAGGAAATCCAAAAAAAAATATTTCGGGACACCCTAATGTACATGCATAGATATACGAGCAAAATGAGACATATTTCTTCTCAGAGCAAAAATGAACTATTCACATGTATGTAAGTATGTATATGTATTTCGATATACAAACTTAGTGATTCTACACATATAGTGGAATCAATGATTTTTCCACTATTTCGTGATTTAGTGGGAACAAGTTTTCAGTCACTAATTGAAAATTAGTGGAAATTTTTCAAGCCCCAATCCCACTAAGCTGGGATTTGAAGCCCTATCCACTACCACTAATATTTTTAGTGGTAGTGGAAAAAGTTTCAACTTCCACTCACGTTAGTTGTTTGGAAAATTTTCAAGCCCCACTATCGCGACGGTAGTGGTAGTTAATGGCGTAGTGGTGACACGGATTAGTTAACTACGCCCATGTGTGCATAAAACACAGAGCCACAAAAAAGCCTCTCCCCATGCTTATCATTGAACTCAAACCCGACTCCAACAACAAGATGATATACCAAATTAAAAGTCTCCTGCACTCAAAAATTACTTTCGAGCCCCCACACCCGAAGCGTGAAATACCGCAATGCGCCAACTGTCAGCAATATGGCCACACAAAGTCCTACTGCCGTCGAAAATCAGTATGTATTAGAGCTCCAGATTTTTATACTCAGCTGTACTAGTACACAGAGTATTATAGTTTTAATCACATAACGGTGGATTGTAACACCATAAAATAATCGAGATAGATATTGACTTATATATATCAAATTGATCAGGGTGAAAAAAGAAATCGATTGAGCCATGTCCGTCCGTCTGTCCGTCTGTCCGTCTGTCTGTCTGTACGCACGATAACTCGCGCAAAAATTGAAATATTTTGATGAAATTTGGAATACAAATTGGTATCAAGACTGGAACGGATAGTATTGAAAATGGGCGAAATCGGACCATGACCACGCCCACTTCCCCTATATAGTAAAAATCGGAAATTTTGTATCTCAGTCACTAATAGAGCTAGAGTGATAAAATTTCACCCACGTGTGGAGCTCAGGCTCTTATGAAGAAATTTGGTGAGATTTTGAAAAATGGGCGGTGCCACGCCCACTTATTGAGGGCCAAACATTGAAAGTTTTATATGTCATAACTAAGAAACCGCTGAAGGTATATCGATGAAATTTGGTAGGCGTGATATACTTACTAAGGCAAATGTTTGGACGAAAAATTGCCAAAATCGGTTAACGACCACGCCCACTTTTATATATGGGTATTATAAAGTGGCCTAATAAAAACATTTTAAGCGATATCTCTGTCAAATATAAAGGTATATCATTGAAATTTTATGGCAGGAGTCCAACTGCGGATATAAAACGAAAAGCACAAAAATTTTGGAAAATGGGGGTGGAACCGCCTCTTTTTAGAAGCAGGAATATACGAGATTTCTGAGCCCATAACTCGACAAATAATTTAAATATAATGACGAAACTTGGTGTGTACACTTTTATTAGTTGTGGTAATACATGTTTAAAATTTTAGCGAAATCGGTTGGCGACCACGCCTACTTTTATATATGGGAACTATAAAGGGGCCTAATAAAAATATTTTAAGCGATATCTTTGTCAAATATAAAGATAATTCATTCAAATTTTGTGGCATGAGTTCCACAATAAACCGGAAACAAAAAATAGAAAAATTTGGAAAATGGGCGTGGCACCGCCCCTTTTTAGACAAAGGAATATACGAAATGTCGGAGCCCATAACTCGACAAATAATTGAGACATTAAGACGATACTTGGTCTATACACTTTTATAACTTGTGGTAATAGACACACAAAAATTTATTCAAATCGGTTTATGACCACGCCTACTTTTTAACAAAGATATTTCTGGAACACCCTTTGGGAATTTGTAACGTGACATCTTTGTAATTAGAAGTCATAAAGGAATGAAATTTTGCGCAAAGAATAATATTCATATGCTTAGTTGGATGACTGATAAAAATGTTGAAAATGGGCGTGGCTACGCCCACTTTATGCAGCACTCGCTTTATATAAAATACACCGTGTTTTCATCAAACGCAAACAAACAATGAACGCATACAGCTGAGTATCTAATGTTCGATTCCACTCGAACTTAGGCTTCCTTACTTGTTTTATTTTTCTTTTTTCTTTTAAAATATCTTTAAATCTTCAATCTACACACACCTTTTTGGACTACGTGATACTTAAGTTCTGATCTGTCTCAATGATTTTTCTGGAGCCCTAGATAGTTCCAAGCATGCCTTATTTACTATAATTGCTGTGTGGCAAATGCATTTTATTATAATAGCGCCAGGAAAGTCTTGCAAAAGTCTTGAAGCAAATGAGTTAATTCTGCATACCATTACACTCGTTCCATCACTACACATTCCTTAAAATAACATTAACTACAACAAATCTTCTTTTCAATTCGACTTGTTTGACATTAGCACAATTTTAGTATACAATATACAGATTCACTAACACAACCTTAGTTAGATAAATCTTGACTAAGAGATACAAATTTCATGTTGTCTTATTACGTATTTATACATATTGTAAGTAGTGATGAGCGATATATCGCAAACAGTGATTTTTTCACTGTGAATAAAAAATCGCAAATCGCAACTGCGATCACTTTTTCAAAATCGCAGTTCACTACTTATTGGAACTGCTATCGATGTTGCAAGTAAGCAGTTCACCTATTTGAATCGCAAAAGCAATATAAATTTCCTTTTGTTTACACTTCTGAGCAGACCACATAGGTACATAAATATATAGAAATATAAGAAAAAAAATTATTTAATTTAAAATTGTCTTTGAAAACTGTTGACAACAGCGAAATTACTGCGGAATACGTTGTTGTTGCTATCATTTTTTCCACATAAAATGTTGACAGGTTATGTCGCTCAGAAAACGCAAAATGAATCTCTACCGGTAACTGAGGATTTTATAACAGTCCATGCAATCGCAATAGCAGTTTAAAATCGCAGTGATTTTAAAATAGCAATCACTGAAATCACAGATATCGAAAAATCGCAGTTTCGCTCATCTCTAATTGTAAGTTGACAGTGAATACCAGTAGTCGAATTTCGACCAGCTCTATTTTTAAATTTTTTAATACAACATGAAAATTTCTCTTTATATGATAGGTACCACGTCAACATTTCCGTATATACTTACTTCCTATACTGGTTTGATAAGAAAAGCCCAAAAACGTATCTCTGATCACCACAACAAAAAATGGAAGTGAAATTTGGTGGTAACATCGGACCCAGAGCTAAAGCAAAAAATTTTGGGAGCGAAGCAGGAGCTAACGAAAAAAACCTTTGCGTCGAGGCCCTGTAGGCAGGTCAAATAATATATTGCCAGATCAGAACAAAGTACAATTTTGAAATATTGCATAAAGCATGCAGAAACATTTTATTTGTAGTTATTAAAAAAATCTTAGAAAAATTTAATTCGTTGCAAAGGAAACGAAAATTTCTGACTTCAAAAATTCCCTACATTTAGCTAATTTTAGAAAATCTGTCCTTTTTTCCCTACACTGCAAATTTGAGGTCGAATTTCCCTACATGTAGCCTCTTTTCCCTACACTTGGCATCACTGTTCCATGCAGCTTGTTGAATGCAGCTGTTAAAATGTTCGACCACTGCCTCTATATCTTCAGCAGATTTCAGAAGTCAAGATTAGACGTGATGATGTGTCGAAAGTATTCCCAATCAGTCTTCCGATTTTAAAGGCTGCATTGTTCCGCTGCCGGTGTAAAATTTTTATCAATTGTTACCAGGATTAGAGAGTGGTCGGAAGACAATTCAAAGCACGATTTGCAATTTATATCTGAAGAAGTCACGCCTTTCACCACGCAGAAATCGATTAAGTCGGGTATTTTATTTTTATCTGTTGGCCAATAAGTGGGAGTTCCAGTAGAGAATGGAGTTAAACTGAGATTGCTAATAGCATTATATAGTTGTCTTCCTTTAGGGGTAATGAGACGAGAGCCCCAGAATGTGTGTTTGGCATTGTAATCTCCCCCAGCTAGAAATCGATTTCCAAGAGTTTTGAAGAAATTTTCATATTCAGCAGCGCTGATAGAGTGCCTCGGCGGGCTATAGATAGCAGAGAGTGTAAGCTGGCCGCTCGGGTCTTCAATGACAATATTTGTGGCTTGTATAGCATTTGTACGGAATGAATTCGTGCTGTAATGTTTAATACTTTTCCGTATCAAGATACCTGAGCCTCCATGAGCGTTGTTACTCGGGTGTTTTGTGTGGTAAAACTTGTAGTTGGGTACTTCAAAGTAGCTTTTGTCAGTAAAGTGGGTCTCAGATATGAGGAGTATATCTATATCGTGGGTCTGAAGTAAAACTTTAACTTCAAGTAAGTGTTTGGATAGGCCATTGGCATTCCAAATAATAATTTTCAACGGGTTGAAGATGCACAATTTTTAGTCGTGAAGGTGACGAGCAGGCTCATCATTGCTGTCATTTGTTGCATGAATTGTTTTAGTATCATTTCTCGCATTTCGTTAGTGTTTTGCGTTGGGGTGTGGATTTCATTACTATTTGGAATAGCATTATTAGGGTTCGAACGGGGTGTTACGCCTTTCTTTGCTGCTTGAGCATATGTGGCTGGGTATGGGTCAATTTGAATTGGGGTTTCACTTTGAATTGGGGTTTGGCTTGGCTGTTGTGGTTTGTCCTGAGGCTGTGCAGGAGCTTTTTTCCTCAGAGTTGGGTATTTGGCACTTTGGAGGTTTTTGTAAACCATACAGCCTTTATAATTTACTGGATGGTTATCTTCACATAGAGCGCATTTGACATCTTCAGATCTTGTCTTTCGCTTACAATCAGCAGAGAGGTGGTTTCCAGCACATTTTATACATACTAGGGCTCTAGATACCCGGGTATCGAGCAATTCGAACTGATCGTTTTTGTTTGAAGCCCGTTTGTTGTTCAAATGCCCGTACAAACATTCGAGCACTCGAGCTTACGAACAAAAAAAATGTGTATCGGAAAAACAAAAATAAAAAAAACTACATATGAAGAAGAAAAAAAAAATAATAAACAAAAGAAAAAAACAAACTTCAAAATGCGCGAATTGTTCAAATGCCCGTACAAACATGTGGGTAATAAACAAACAAACAACTGTTCGAGTATTTGAACAACATTTGTTCGGGCTACTCGAAAATGTTAAAAAAAACAAGTAAGGAAGCCTAAGTTCGAGTGGAATCGAACATTAGATACTCAGCTGTATGCTTTCATTGTTTGTTTGCGTTTGATGGAAACACGGTGTAGGTACTTTCTATAAAGCAAGTGCTGCATAAAGTGGGCGTAGCCACGTCCATTTTCAACATTTTTATCAGTCATCCAACTAAGCATATGAATATTATTCTTTGTGCAAAATTTCACTCCTTTATGACTCTAGTTACAAAGATGTCACGTTACAAATTCCCAAAGGGTGTTCCAGAAATATCTTTGTTAAAAAGTAGGCGTGGTCATAAACCGATTTCAATAAATTTTTTCGTGTCTATTAACACAAGATATAAAAGTGTATAAACCAAGTTTCGTCATAATATCTCAATTATTTGTCGAGTTATAGGCTAAGAAATCTCGTATATTCCTGTTTCTAAAAAGAGGCGGTGCCACGCCCATTTTCCAAAATTTTTGTGGTTTTCGTTTTATGTCCGCAGTTGGACTCCTGCTATAAAATTTCAATGATATATCTTTATATTTGACAGAGATATCGCTTAAAATGTTTTTATTAGGCCACTTTATAATACCCATATTTAAAAGTGGGCGTGGTCGTCAACCGATTTCGCTAAAATTTTTAACATGTATTACCACAAGTAATAAAAGTGTACACACCAAGTTTCGTCATTATATATCAATTATTTGTCGAGTTATGGGCTCAGAAATCTCGTATATTCCAGCTTCTAAAAAGAGGCGGTGCCACGCCCATTTTCCAAAATTTTTACGGTTTTTGTCTTATGTTCGTAGTTAGACTCCTGCCATAAAATTTTAATGATATATCTTTATATTTGACAGAGATATCGCTTAAAATGTTTTTATTAGGTCACTTTATAAGACCCATATATAAAAGTGGGCGTGGTCGTCAACCGATTTTGGAAATTTTTCGTCCAAACATTTGCCTAAGTACATATATCACGCGTACTAAATTTCATTGATATATCTTCAATGGTTTCTGAGTTATGACTCATAAAACTTTCAATATTTGCCCCTTAATAAGTGGGCGTGGCACCACCCATTTTCCTAAATTTTTGTGCTTTTTGTTTTATGTACATAGCTGGACTCATGCCACAAAATTTCAGTGATAGATCTTTATATTTGACAGAGATATCGCTTAAAATGTTTTTATTAGGCCCCTTTATAGTTCCCATATATAAAAGTGGGCGTGGCCGTCAACCGATTTTGGCAATTTTCCGTCAAAACATTTGTTTAAGTAAGTAAATCACGCATACCAAATTTCATCGATATATCTTCAACAGTTTTTGAGTTATGACTCATAAAGCTTTCAATGTTTGCTCCTTAATAAGTGGGCGTGGCACCGCCCATTTTCCAAAATTCCATCAAATTTCTTCTTAGGGGCCTGAGCTCAACACGTGGGTAAAATTTCATCACTCTAGCTATATTAGTGGCTGAGATACCAGATTTCCGATTTTTTCTATATAGGAAAAGTGGGCGTGGTCATGGTCCGATTTCGCCCATTTTCAATACCAACCGTCCCAGTGTCGATACCAACTTGCATTTCAAATTTCATCAAAATATCTCAATTTTTGCGCGAGTTAGAGTGTTTACAGACGGACAGACGGACAGACGGACAGACGGACGGACGGACGGACGGACGGACGGACGGACGGACATGGCTCAATCGATTTCTCTTTTCACCCTGATCATTTTGATATATATAAGTCTATATCTATCTCGATTATTTCATTCTGTTACAATCCACCGTTATGTGATTAAAACTATAATACTCTGTGTACTAGTACAGCTGAGTATAAAAATCTGGAGCTCTAATACATACTGATTTTCGACGGCAGTAGGACTTTGTGTGGCCATATTGCTGACAGTTGGCGCATTGCGGTATTTCACGCTTCGGGTGTGGGGGCTCGAAAGTAATTTTTGAGTGCAGGAGACTTTTAATTTGGTATATCATCTTGTTGTTGGAGTCGGGTTTGAGTTGAATGATAAGCATGGGGAGAGGCTTTTTTGTGGCTCTGTGTTTTA
Organism: Urophora cardui; assembly: GCA_960531455.1. Lineage (NCBI taxonomy): Eukaryota > Metazoa > Arthropoda > Insecta > Diptera > Tephritidae > Urophora > Urophora cardui. The sequence goes on from OY482673.1 coordinate 81,797,494, forward strand.
TGCACACATGGGCGTAGTTAACTAATCCGTGTCACCACTACGCCATTAACTACCACTACCGTCGCGATAGTGGGGCTTGAAAATTTTCCAAACAACTAACGTGAGTGGAAGTTGAAACTTTTTCCACTACCACTAAAAATATTAGTGGTAGTGGATAGGGCTTCAAATCCCAGCTTAGTGGGATTGGGGCTTGAAAAATTTCCACTAATTTTCAATTAGTGACTGAAAACTTGTTCCCACTAAATCACGAAATAGTGGAAAAATCATTGATTCCACTATATGTGTAGAATCACTAAGTTTGTATATCGAAATACATATACATACTTACATACATGTGAATAGTTCATTTTTGCTCTGAGAAGAAATATGTCTCATTTTGCTCGTATATCTATGCATGTACATATGTATGTATGTGGGCATTTCCTGGGCGGTGCGGACGTTACGTTCGCACGATTTTTTGAATTTTTGAGGCAGAAATAACGCGAAATATTGTATCGTTTTATTATAAAGGGAAATATTTAGGACACACCTGATTGTAAAACAAGTAAAAGCGCGGCTGTCTTCGGCCGAACCGAAGACTTCATACCTTTCATGAGTGGGGAAATGTAAAGTTAGCTATGTATGTACATATCCGGATTAAGTTTAATTTATAATTTTAATTTTGTGGGTTATTTATGGAAAGATTTATTAGAAAAAAATGGTGTCTTGGCTATTTAAATGGAGGAGTTATATACCAAAATGTCCATATCTGAACAATCGGTTGTATGGGAGCTATATGTTACAATGGGCCGATCTTGACAATTTTCGGTAACCCCGTCTGGGCCCATATGGGTACAAATACTTAAAAATTTCACGCCGTTAGCTGTTAAAATGGAGGAGTTATACACCAAAATGTCCATATCTGAACAATCGGTTGTAGGGGAGCTATAGGTTATAGAGGTCCGATCTTGACAATTTTCGGTAACCCTGTTTGGGCCCATATGGGTACAAATACTTCAAAATTTCACGCCGTTAGCTGTTAAAATGGAGGAGTTATACACCAAAATGTGTATATCTGAACAATCGGTTGTAGGGGAGCTATATGTTACAATGGTCCGATCTTGACAATTTTCGGTAACCCCGTTTGGGCCCATATGGGTACAAATACTTAAAAATTTGAGGCCGTTAGCTGTTAAAATGGAGGAGTTATACACCAAAATGTCCATATCTGAACAATTGGTTGTATGGGAGCTATAGGTTATAGTAGTCCGATCTTAACAATTTTCTGTAATCCCGTTTGGGTTCATATGGGTACAAATAATTCAAAATTTCATCCCTTTATGACTTCTAGTTGCAAAGATGTCACGTTACAAATTCCCAAAGGGTGTTCCAGAAATATCTTTATTAAAAAGTAGGCATGGTCATAAACCGACTTCAAAAATTTTTGCGTGTCTATAAACACAAGTTATAAAAGTGTATAAACCAAGTTTCGTCATAATATCTCAATTATTTGTCGAGTTATGGGCTCCGAAATCTCGTTGATTCCTTTGTCTAAAAAGAGGCGATGCCACGCCCGTTTTCCAAAATTTTTATATTTTTTGCTTCCGGTCTATTGTAGAACTCATGCCACAAAATTTCAATTAATTATCTTTATATTTGACAAAGATATCGCTTATCGTCAACCGATTTCGCTAAAATTTTCAACATGTATTACTACAAGTAATAAAAGTGTATACACCAAGTTTCGTCATAATATATTATTTGTCGAGTTATAGGCTAAGAAATCTCGTATATTCCTGCTTCTAAAAGGAGGCGGTGGCACGGCCATTTTCCAAAATTTTTGTGTTTTTTGTTTTATGTCCATAGCTGGACTCCTGCCATAAAATTTCAATGATACATATATCTTTATATTTGACAGAAACCCATATACAAAAGTGGGCGTGGTCGTCAACCGAGTTTTACTATAATAATAATAATAATAATAATAATAATAATAATAATAATAATAATAATAATAATAATAATAATAATAATAATAATAATAATAATAATAATAATAATAATAATAATAATAATAATAATAATAATAATAATAATAATAATAATAATAATAATAATAATAATAATAATAATAATAATAATAATAATAATAATAATAATAATAATAATAATAATAATAATAATAATAATAATAATAATAATAATAATAATAATAATAATAATAATAATAATAATAATAATAATAATAATAATAATAATAATAATAATAATAATAATAATAATAATAATAATAATAATAATAATAATAATAATAATAATAATAATAATAATAATAATAATAATAATAATAATAATAATAATAATAATAATAATAATAATAATAATAATAATAATAATAATAATAATAATAATAATAATAATAATAATAATAATAATAATAATAATAATAATAATAATAATAATAATAATAATAATAATAATAATAATAATAATAATAATAATAATAATAATAATAATAATAATAATAATAATAATAATAATAATAATAATAATAATAATAATAATAATAATAATAATAATAATAATAATAATAATAATAATAATAATAATAATAATAATAATAATAATAATAATAATAATAATAATAATAATAATAATAATAATAATAATAATAATAATAATAATAATAATAATAATAATAATAATAATAATAATAATAATAATAATAATAATAATAATAATAATAATAATAATAATAATAATAATAATAATAATAATAATAATAATAATAATAATAATAATAATAATAATAATAATAATAATAATAATAATAATAATAATAATAATAATAATAATAATAATAATAATAATAATAATAATAATAATAATAATAATAATAATAATAATAATAATAATAATAATAATAATAATAATAATAATAATAATAATAATAATAATAATAATAATAATAATAATAATAATAATAATAATAATAATAATAATAATAATAATAATAAAAATAATAATAATAATAATAATAATAATAATAATAATAATAATAATAATAATAATAATAATAATAATAATAATAATAATAATAATAATAATAATAATAATAATAATAATAATAATAATAATAATAATAATAATAATAATAATAATAATAATAATAATAATAATAATAATAATAATAATAATAATAATAATAATAATAATAATAATAATAATAATAATAATAATAATAATAATAATAATAATAATAATAATAATAATAATAATAATAATAATAATAATAATAATAATAATAATAATAATAATAATAATAATAATAATAATAATAATAATAATAATAATAATAATAATAATAATAATAATAATAATAATAATAATAATAATAATAATAATAATAATAATAATAATAATAATAATAATAATAATAATAATAATAATAATAATAATAATAATAATAATAATAATAATAATAATAATAATAATAATAATAATAATAATAATAATAATAATAATGATAATAATGATAATAATAATAATAATAATAATAATAATAATAATAATAATAATAATAATAATAATAATAATAATAATAATAATAATAATAATAATAATAATAATAATAATAATAATAATAATAATAATAATAATAATAATAATAATAATAATAATAATAATAATAATAATAATAATAATAATAATAATAATAATAATAATAATAATAATAATAATAATAATAATAATAATAATAATAATAATAATAATAATAATAATACTAATAATAATAATAATAATAATAATAATAATAATAATAATAATAATAATAATAATAATAATAATAATAATAATAATAATAATAATAATAATAATAATAATACTAATAATAATAATAATAATAATAATAATAATAATAATAATAATAATAATAATAATAATAAAAATATTACTTGAAAGGGTTTTTTAGTGCTTAGCACGAAATTTTATTTTAATTCAATTTTTAATTGAAGGTTGAGTGTATAGCTATTTCACGAAAACCCATTTTCGATCATCAGCACTCTTTTCGGAAGTGGATGCCACTGGGGATTGAACCCGAGTACATTCCATCTTCAGCCGCAATGTCCCAACGCATTTTCACGCTCGACCATTGAGACTGTTCAAGCTGTTGAATTTTTACCACTTTTGCCTTTTTCATTTTCAACATTAACGTTAGTGTGTATATGCTTTTGCATATATTCTCCACAAACCAAACAAGAACCGACTGAGAATTGGAATGGAATGAACTCTCTATTGAAGCTCTGATTGATGCCTTTAATTTGATGCCAATAATGCTAAAAAATATTTCGGGGGCTATTTAGGTCCATGTTTCGGCCTCAATCCCGGGAACCGATTGAGATATCTGTATAGTGTAAAATATATATGGATACCCTGATCAGCACCTTTAATTTGATACCAATATTACGAAAAAATATTTGGGGTCATCCGGGTCCACGTAATGGTCAAAAATATTTCGGGGGCTGTTTAGGTCCATGTTTCGGCCTCAATCCCGGGAACCGATTCAGATATCCATATAGTGTAAAATATATATGGATACCCTGCTCAGCATTTTTAATTTGATACCAATATTGCGAAAAAATATTTGGGGCCATCCGGGTCCACGTTTTGGTCTCTATCTGGAGCACCAACTGGAAAATTGGAATGGAATGAACTCTCTATTGAAGCTCTGATTGATGCCTTTAATTTGATGCCAATAATGCTAAAAAATATTTCGGGGGCTATTTAGGTCCATGTTTCGGCCTCAATCCCGGGAACCGATTGAGATATCCGTATAGTGTAAAATATATATGGATACCCTGATCAGCACCTTTAATTTGATACCAATATTACGAAAAAATATTTGGGGTCATCCGGGTCCACGTAATGGTCAAAAATATTTCGGGGGCTGTTTAGGTCCATGTTTCGGCCATCCGGGTCCACGTTTTGGTCTCTATCTGGAGCACCAACTGGAAAATTGGAATGGAATGAACTCTCTATTGAAGCTCTGATTGATACTTTTAATTTGACACCAATAATGCGAAAAAATATTTCGGGGGCTATTTAGGTCCATGTTTCGGCCTCAATCCCGGGAACCGATTGAGATATCCGTATAGTGTAAAATATATATGGATACCCTTATCAGCACCTTTAATTTGATACCAATATTGCGAAAAAATATTTGGGGTCATCCGGGTCCACGTTTTGGTTTCCATCTGGAGAACCGACTGGAAAATTGGAATGGAATGAACTCTCTATTGAAGCTCTGATTGATACCTTTAATTTGATACCAATATTGCAAAAAATATTTGGGGCCATCAGGGTCCACGTTTTGGTCCCTATCTGGAGCACAGATCACAGTGGTCACACTGTGAAGTTGTCAAAAATTTTTTCCTCCGTACTTTTGTGCTAAAAAAATATATAATTGATCAATTTAACTCAATAATATTGTGAAAAAGTGTCGGAAAAAGTGTCGCAACTTAGTGTGTTATCAAAGTAATATAATATTGCTTTATTTAAACTCTAAAGCGTAAATTAAGAGTGATTGTGCATATTGTTGTTGCATTGATCGCACAATAGCAAAAAGCTCCCACAAACAAAACTCCACCACACACTCTTTTTCACCACTTAGTGTGGTCACAAACCATTTGAGTGGTGTAAAGTAAAGTTTATACATAGGTGTCAGAGCCGTAAAAAGCTGCAATTGGATTGTATTGCAATCATAAAAGGTTGTAATACAAGCACAGCCCGGGTGCAAATGAATATATGTATGTAGTCTAAAATATTTGTTTGCACCAGCGAAATGCCCCTCAACCATACTCCTCCTAAAGGAGGAGGTTCCCAACAGCGAGATGCCCAACAAGCCCAAGTGCAACTACAGCACCAAACCCCGAGATCCCTAGGTACACCCCAACAAATGCCCCAACAGGTAACCCCATCCCGCCTGCCCAGCAACAGCAGATCGAAACCCTGCAAAAGTAACTGGAATTTCTCTATGCCCAACAACAACAAGCCCAGAAACCCCAAACTGCAGGAAACTTGACATCTGCTACCCCAACCGACGAATAGAAGATCGTCAGTTCCAAACGCCAACGCGAAAGCCCAGGTAAAAATACTGTCTCTAAAAAACAGGCTACGCTTGACAATTACTGGCTTGGAACCGGCCTACCAAATGAAAATGAAAACAGACTTGCCTCCCTTGAAGTTGAGGAAACGAACCAACCAACTGAAAAAATACCCAAGCCGCCGCCAATATTTATATACAAAGTTCTAAACATTGCCCCCCTAATGAGTTTACTACAAGAAATTGCTCCAAACTCCTATGATCTAAAGCTCACAAGCAAGGATCAAATAAAAGTACAAGCATCATCCCTGGATGCTTATAGAACCATAGTATCACAACTGGAACAGAAGGGCACAGAGTTGTTCTCAGAGACATGCATTCCTCAATAGACACAAAAGAAATTGTGGATTCTCTAAAAGATCTCGGTCACTCAGTCACAAACATTTGGAACATAAAACCATACATGGGCGTAGTTAACTAACTGTGAAGTACCACTAATATGGCATTAGTGGATTTTAAAATTTTTCAACTACCACTACGTGTAGTGGGATTAATTTTTTTTCCACTACCACTAACAGCGTTTAGTGGTAATGGAAAATTTTTCAACTCAAAAAAAAAGCGATTTCGTGGTAGTGGAAATTTTTTAACTCAATCTTCTGGAAATGAGTGGTAGTTGAAATCAAATTGAGTGGGAGTAAATTATTTCCACTGAACCATATTAACATATGCATGTCTGTTAGTAACACTAATAAAACTGTTATCTTCAATAAAATATTTTCCGGGAATGTAAATATTTTTACATACATATGTACACATTTATTTAGTCATACGTTCATAGACGCCTACCTTGCAAAAATCATTGGATTATATGCTCCATTTGTGGTAGGTTGGAGTACTTTCAAAGTGATCATTAACATAGCCCAAACGACCGATTCATGTATCTGCATCGGCTCGTAGTTAGCCGAACACGCGTCATTCGGCGCCGTCGCGATAAACATTTGGTTTTTGTTGTTATGTTCGGCTAACTGTTGGGTACTCCATCAATTAATCCAATGTAGGTACTCCATGGATTAATTTGATTGTTATGCGGGACTGGAGTATATACTCCATTGCAATGACATGCAATGGTAAATGGACCATATTTTTTGTATGAAATGTGGCAAGTTATGGAGTAATCGGCTGGTCCATAGCGAGCACTCCATGGATTAACGAATGGAGTACTCGGAATTTTTGCAGGGCAAATATACATACATATGTATGTGTGTTTATCGTGCACGAAATACATAAACATATACATATATAGTATAATTCCGCACAATACCATAGCTCTCTAGACTCTTGAGTGACTTATTTGGATCAAGCAAATACGTATCAAGCTGCCTTCGGACCTCATCCTGTTCAATAATTTAAGGGGCTGCTACTGTAAAAAAGGTTAAATTATATTTCAATTTAAGGAAATAGTCTTACTATTTGCATCGTCGAACTCCAAAAATTTATGTATCAGTTGGTTCTGAGGATTTTTCTGTATCTGAATTTTGGCTGTCACTTTTCACAAAAAGCTGAGCAGCATATTCAATGAATAATTTTTTTGCGAAATCCGTAGTTAGGTGCGGTGCCGTTCGCTGCAGAACTTGCAAGAAACGCAACTTTACACCTGGGCACGATATTGCCGCTATGATGGCCAAATTTGCTTCCTCATTTCCTTAAAATAATTTTATTAATTACTATTTATTTTTTATCTTTTAAATCGACAACATACTACCTTCAAAAAATATTTGTAATCTTTTGTGTAGGCATGTTATAAGTTCGGTGCAAACTGATGTCAAGTCTCGTAATTCAAAACCCTCTTGAAATTTCGTTAATTTTATTTTTAACGATACAAGAGCAGCAATGAAAAACCCAAAGTACATAAATTTTTCCCCCTGCAAAAAATCTATGGTATTTGCAATCGGTTCCATTGACTTTTCTCTGCAATTTATCTCTAATAAGTTTTTATACCTTTCATGAGAATGAACTGGTATTATAACTTAGTGCCAAAAAATTTTTGTCGAAAGTACCAGAAGGAAGCGTGGGGGACCCACCAAAATATATACCGATATGATCAGAATCACGAGCTGAGTCGATTAAGCCATGTCCGTCTGTCCGTCGGTCCGTCTGTCCGTCCGTCCGTCTGTGTGAACGCAAACTAGTCCCTCAGTTTTTGAGATATCTGAATGAAATTCGGAATACAGGTATGTTGTTATATGCAGCTGATCATTTGTCGGAACCGGCCGAATCGGACCACTATAACATATAGAAAACAACCGATTATTCAGATATAC